>CM062815.1:467462710-468062710 GCA_031772625.1 Pinus tabuliformis
GTATTTGGTCCGAGGTATTGACCCTAGGTATTTGGTCCAAGTATTGGTCCTAAGTGGCTTTGATCCTATGGTATTGAGAAAGGCCGAAAACTATATAAGGAGGAGAAGATCATTAGGCCAAGGTGTGCAAGTATCGAATATCTGATGAAGTGTGTGAGATCTAGTATGCAGGTTAATGGCTTATGGTGCTTTTCTTGATATGAACCAAGGATGAACCTTAGCGTTGATGAGGGATAAGATCTAATGATGGATCGGGATCTTAAGACTTGAAATGAATTATCAATATGTGGTTTGATCATCTATATTCTAGATCTGAATACTGATGCATGTGTTATTCTGTAAATGTTATGATCTGGGTATAATTGAAGTCTGGAATAGCTGCAAAATTATGAATTAATATTTACAGATGTGTACGCTAGTTGGCTTTGATAAAAGCGCGTATACATGCTGGTTCGACACATGGAAGTAGTGTATACCTTATGAAGTATGTTTCAGTTGTTTCTGTTTGCTGTTGCAGAGTTCTGGGTTCTGCTTTGGGTTCTGGTGACTGTATTTTGGTGACAGTGTTCTGAATGATCAGATTCAGGTTATGGTGATTGAGTTTCAGTGATTGGTTGATGCAGATGTACTTGATGATTGTATTGCAGTTATGATGTTGTTGATGGGTCTAGTATGAAAATTGGATGAAACATGGCCATTAGATTGTGGTGTTGTGTTCCATGAGTATCCAGTCTGAAAATTCATGAAACGTGGTCCCTGGTAGAAGAGTTGAGTTTTATGTAGGCTGGCACCTACGTACTAGTAAACATATTGGCTAGTACAAGAGCTAGGGGGTTGTATCTCCCTTCTAGTAGTAGCTAGAGAACGAGAGAACGTTGTAGCCTTCTGCAGGTGGGTACCTGCCTACTGGTATGAGTCTGCACTAGTACAAGATTGTAAACAGATTTTCTTATTATTAAAAGAAGACAGAGACGACAACAACAGGTGGTTTTTACCCACATTGGGTTTCCACCTTATATCTTGGTGTCTATGTGTGTTGCTTATGTGTGATACTTTATTCTTGATTTACTGCACTGTTTAATAAATCTCTGATACACTGGTTAAAGTTCAATACATGATAAACTGTCTAATCAAAAGTTCTCTGCATATACGCTGGTTGCTTTAAGTACAGTCGAGTGTTCACGTTAGTTCACTTAGCTGAAGTAGCGTATATAAATCTGTTTGGGAAATTAATTATTGATCTGATAATACTAATTCACCCCCCTCTTAGTATTATTTCCAACAATTGGTACCAGAGCCAGGTTCTTCAGAAGAATATTGATTGCTTGAAGGGGGATCCATCATCATGAGTAATCAAGAAAGCGTGGGATCCATCAGAGCGCCAATCTTTGATGGGAGCAACTTTGTTTATTGGAAAATAAGAACCATTGCCTATCTACAATCACTTGGAACGGATGTCTGGGAAATTGTGGAAGGAGGATATACATTTCCATCAACAATTCCTACAGATACAGCAGGTAAAAAACAATATGAAACCAATGCCAGAGCTGTCAATACCTTATTGGGAAGTTTGTCACAATCAGAGTTTGTCAAAGTCATGCAACTCAAATCAACCAAAGAAATATGGGACAAAATCGTTCTGAGCTACGAAGGAGACTCTTAGGTAAAACGTGCTAAATGTCAAACTCTTAGAATTTAGTATGAAACTCTTAAGATGCATTGTGATGAAAGTATAACTAGTTACTTCTTACGTATAGATGAGGTTATTAATTGTATGAAGAATCTGGGTGAAGATATAAAGAGAGTTACCTTAGTTGAGAAAGTTTTGAGATCCTTATCTGCTAAATTTGAATCAAAAGTGTCTTCCATAGAAGAAAAATAGGATTTGCAGACTATCACTATGACACAGCTTCACGGAATATTAACTGCCTTTGAGATGAGAAAATGAGGTCCATCAGATATGAGAGAACCACATTTAAATATTCAGCAAAGGGAAAGGAAGAACACAATGAATCAGGACATATTTCAGAAGAAGAAGATGAGGTAAACTTTGTCAAGAAGCTTCAACGGGGTTCCAGAAGATTTAGAGGTAAGCTACCCTTCAAATGCTTTGCTTGTGGCAGGGTCAGTCATTATGCTGCCAAATGTCCTCATAAAGGTAAACATGAAAAAGGGAAGGAACATGCAAAATGGAATAGAAAACAAGTTGTAAATAAAAGAAGTTACTATACTCATGAAGATAGCGATGGTTTATCAAATAGTGATGAAGATGAAAATAGTAATGACTATAGACTTCTAATGCCTGATGATGATGACACTTTTTGGGATGCTTTAGAAGAAGACGACCTTCATGAAGAAATTCCTAAACTCAAAATCTGTTTAGAAGAAAAGAATATGATTATATATACCTTGACATACCAACTTGTTGAAAAAGAAAAACACAATGAAAAACTAGAATGTGAAATTGTGGGTATAAGAAAGGATCTTGAGAAAGCGAAATCTCTCAATCTTAGATTTGCTAAAGGATCAAAAACCTTAGATGAAATTATAAAAGTACAACTTTCTCCTCTGATAAAGACAAGTCTTGGATATACTGAAGAAACATATCAATCACAGAAGCTGTCAACTTCCACTTAAAGCTATCTTGATGCAGCAAAGACCAGTGAACAATATGACAATCGTCAACAAAGGCATAAAGTAGATCACCAAATAAATTAGACGCAATTTATTCCAAGGATGAATAGAAGCCACAACCAATCTTAGGTAAATCATACTCAATTTTCTCCAAAGATGAATATCAATAGAAACTAAAATCACCAGGTCAATGGATTTGATAGTCGCAGGAACTTCTTTAATGGGCAATGTTTTTCATGTCATAATTTTGGACACAAAGCTGCTCAATGTGTTGCTTACAAAACCATCATGACTAGAGAAGCACGAAATCAAAGGAATGTAACAGGGGTCAAGAAAAGTTCCTATAATAACTTTTCTCTTCTTGAAAATGAAATAGAATGCTCAATCTGTAACAACTTTGGTCATGAAGAATCTGAATGCAGGAGCAAATTTTGGCAATCATCTCAAAAGGAGCAAACTCCATTAAATCCCAAGATATGGAGAAGGAAAGAATCTCAAATAGAAAGATGTGGTATAGCCTTGTATGCAGAAGGACAAGAAAATCAGTGGTACATCGACAGTGGATGCTCAAAACACATGACAAGTGAAAAATAAAAACTTCACTCATATAATGCCTTAGAAAAGGAAAAGAATGTCTCATTTGGAAACGACACTCTTGCGGTCATAAAAGGTAAAGGATCTATTTTCTTGAAAGAAAAGGTTAAAGCTGGAAATGTTATATATGTAGACGGTTTAAAGCGTAACCTGTTGAGTGTCAGTCAAATGTGTGATCAAGGAAATGAAGTGGTGTTTTGATCAAACGGATGTGTTGTTCGTGAACTTGATACAGGGGAGACCGTGATCAAAGGTACAAGAACTCCTAAAAACTTATACATACTCAAGGGAGGACAACAACAATGTTATCTAAGCAAAAATGATGAAAAATGGCTGTGGCATAGAAGATTGGGACATCTAAGCTTTTCTCAAATAAGAAAAGCATGCAGATTCAAGGTTGTTCGTGATCTTCCAGATATCAACATCCTGAAAATACAATATGCAAACCATGTCAATTCAGTAAGCAAACCAGAGCTCACCTCATTGCAAAAGAAGGGTTATCTAGTAAGCCTCTTGAACTTGTTCATACTGATTTATATGGACCATCAAGGAAAAAGTCACCTTGTGGAGAAGAATACTTTATTTTTTTCCTTGATGATTTTTCCAGAATGTGTTGGATAGGTCTGCTAAAGCATAAAGACGAAGCATTTGAAAAGTTACAAGGCTTCAAAGCTTTGGTTGAAAATGAATCAGATGCCTCAGATCTGATCGGGGAGGGGAATTTACCTCGGATGAATTCTTTGACTTTTGTGAACAACATGGAATAAAAAGGCAATTCTCCACCGCAAGGACTCCTCAACAAAATGAAGTGGTAGAAAGAATGAACAAAACTATTCAACAAATGGCTTGAGCTATGCTAGATGAATCTGGAACTCCTGCAACCTTCTGGGGTGAAGCTGCATTCGCCACCGTAACTATTCTCAACCAAGCAAATGTTCAGGTAAATAGCACTCAAATTTCACATGAAATTTGTTATGGTAAGACTCCTACTGTAAAATACTTTAAAGTTTTTGGAAGCAAATGTTATATCAAAAGGACTGATGAAAAACTTGGTAAGTTTGAGCCCAGAGTAGATGAAGGTATTCTTCTTGGTTACTCTTCCCGAAATAAAGGATATAAATGTTATAATAAAAGACTTGGGAAAATTGTTGAAAGTATTGATGTTGTAGTTGATGAAGCACGCAAAAATCCAAAACAAACAAAAACAGAAGATTATGACAATGAAGAATATGGGAGTATTTTCCCACATCAAATCACATTGATATTGAAGAAGAAATCAATGAAGCACCAAAATAAGAGATAACGGTAGAAGAAAAGACTCTGTCTAGGTATGTTCAGAAAAATAATCCAAAAACTCAAGTTTTAGGGGAAAAAGAGGCAGGTGTATAGACCAGAAGAACTATTACCGAAACCTCAAGCTATCTAGCATTACTATCCTCCACTGAACCTCAAAATGTAAATGAAGCATGCAAAGATGAATGTTGGGTCAAGGCCAAGAATGAAGAACTTGAGAAAATTGAAAAGAATAATACTTGGGAATTAGTTCCTAGACCTCATGATAAAAATATTATAGGAACTAAATGAATATTCAAAAACAAGCTGAATGAAAATTGAGAAGTTATTAGAAACAAGGTCAGACTTGTTTGTAAAGGGTATGCTCAACAAGAAGGTATAGATTTTGAAGAAACTTTTGCACTTGTTGCTAGACTTGAAGCCATAAGGATGTTTCTTGCTCTTTCTAGCTTTCAGAAATTCAAAGTATACCAAATGGATGTAAAATCTGCCTTCCTTAATGGAGATTTAGAAGAAGAAGTTTATATTGAACAACCAGAAGGTTTCATTCTTGGAAATGATGCAAAACTTGTATCCAGACTCAAAAAGGCTCTCTATGGTCTGAAATAGGCTCCAAGGGCCTGGTATTACCATCTTGACAAATATCTACACCAACAAGGTTTTTCAAAAGGTTCAACAAATAACAATCTATATACAAAGATTGAAACTGATAAATTGCTAATTATTGTTGTTTATGTTGATGATATCATTTTTGGTAGCTATGAAGAATCCATGAGTCAGAATTTTGCTTCAGTAATGCAGCAAGAATTTGAAATGTCCTTGCTTGGTGAAATTACCTATTTTCTTGGTCTACAAGTTCAACAAAAGGAAGATGGTATTTTTCTTTCACAAACCAAATATCTCAAACAGATCTTGAAAAGGTACGGCATGGAAGATTCTAAACCTGTATGTACCCCAATGGTAACAGGATGCAGTCTTAGCTCAAATGATGAATCAACAACAGTACATCAACCAACTTACAGATCCATGATTGGCAGTCTACTTTATCTAACAGGTACCCAACCTGACATCATGCATGTAGTAGGAATATTTGGAAGATCCAAGCAAATCCAAAAGAATCACACCTTCAGGCAGTCAAAAGAATTTTCAAATATCTTCAAGGAACACAGAACTTTGGTTTATGGTATCCTAGAGATACAGATCTCACTCTTCATGCATATACCTATGCAGATTGGGCAGGAAGTGTTGATGACAGAAAAAGCGCTAGTGGTGGCGCATTCTATATGGGTTCCAGGTTAGTGTCTTGGTTCAACAAGAAACAAAGTTCAATTGCGCTATCTACAGCTGAAGCAGAATATGTGGTTGCTACATCTTGCTGCACACAACTTCTTTGGATGATGTAAACCTTGCAAGACATTCAGATCACATGCACTCCACCCATCTCCATTCTATGTGATAATATAAGTGCCATCAGTATTTCAAAGAATCCAGTCACGCACTCCAAGACCAAGCACATACCCATCCAATACCATTTTCTACATGAACAAGTGCTTGGACAAAAGGTCAAATTGGAGTATGTTCCCTCCAAAGAATAGGTTGCTAATATATTCACTAAACCACTGCCTAGAGAGACATTTGAATATCTCAAACAAAAGCTAGGAGTAGTTGCTGCATCATCCTGTTGTTAAATCCAACTTTTTCAGAAAAAGGCTATTATACGCGTGTTTCATGAAGTATAGTCGTGTACACACGCGGGTTTCTACTATAACACCTATGCAAAATCTGAAGGAGGTTTTTATTCTTTGTCCCGTGCTTAGAAAAAAACTCTTTTGGGTTTTTGAATTCGTCTCCATTTGGTCGTAAAACTCTTTTGAAAATGATGAAAAAACAGGGAGTTTAGCAGCAAATTCATAGCGGAGTGTAGTAGAGCTACATGGTTGATATGGTTGCAAAACTTTCATGTTAAAATAGAGAAAATGGGCGTGTTCGGAATGGAAGTGTGATGGTGTAGAGCCCCTGAAGTAGTTTTTCCAATCCCTGTAGACCTTCATGATAGCGGACTTCGACTTGCGCAACTGACTCTGAACTTTAGATTTGTAATTGATTTTTCCGCTTCAAACTGATTGAGGAGCATACTTATCACCTACATACACCTTATAACACCTTTTCCATGCTTCAAAACTCCAAAATTCCCATCACTTCATCAAAATGTGGCTCTATGCAACTTGCGTAGCAAAAACTTGCTACATAAGTGCAGCTTTAGCAAAAAAATGACCAAACAGGGCGTATGAGAAAAATTACAATAGAACAAAACTGATAATGTTTCTCGTGATGTAAAAATTATTTTTGGGAAACTTCAGCCAGAATATCAAGGCTGCTCCTCCTTTTCTTTGATGTCTGCTTTTCCTCTTTGAGTTGCTGCTTCATATTCCCTAACCTATTCTTTAAAACCAAATTTTGAGTGTACACGTTCCTCGAGCTGTTCCAATAACTTCTCATATTCCTTATGCTCATCAAACACTTCCTTTTTCTTTGATGGAAAAGTGTCTTTCATTTTCTCTTTGGTTCTAGCTTCTGACATTGTTATGGGCTTCCTTGATTGGTCAGTTGGCACTTTCACCACATCCACATATAGAATTTGTTTTCCCTTATCTTGAGAAATGAGCCTTAGAGCTCTTCTGGATGATCCTCCTTCCCCATGTTGAATTGTCTCTTGGGATGCCTTCTATCTAAGTTCTCTATTCTCTTGTTGCTTGGAAATGTAGGTCCAAATTTGTCTTTATACTAAGTTTTGAGTAAGTCATTATAATGTGATACATCAAATTCCATGCCCTTAAACTAGTTTTCTTCTGTGGCTTGAACTTTCTCACAAAAGGTAATGCAACCTGTATGTTCAAAAAAAGCTGAATGGCTAGGTCTGCATTGGCTAGATCAAGATTTTTTGGTTCATAACGCATTACATCTCCTCATGTGGACTTCTTTTTGTTTTATGGAGTCTCCATCTCGACTGTGTAGGATATAAAACCCCCTCAAGACAAAATTGTGCAAAGGAAAGTGGAAAGTAGAGTCTCAGTGAAACATGGTATGTTACATAACAAATGCACAACAAGACGATGGAAGGTTTCAGATGGGGGGCACTCTCAACTGTGAGTAGGGAATTGAAGTTAGAAGAAAAATGATATTTAAAATGCAAACCAACTAGATGACCAGAAACAACACTACATGCATAGACAAATGATACACATGTTTACACAGTGAATGTGTAACATAGGCATATGTGTGTCGAAGGTTATCATATACTTGATTTACTTCTGACTTTGTGGGTGGTTGGAATGTGTTATACTAGGTTCAAGCAACGTGAAATATTGAACAGAAAAGAGAAATATCCTTACTCATAAACCTAAGAGCGTTTCACCTCCTTGCGTAGTAGCTGCCATTGACTGTTTCCCACAAGCTTTAAATCTTCTTCTTCAGCTTCTGAAACCTTCTTGCACCTTGAAACCACTCCATAGCTCAAAATGAATCACATATGAGGGAGAATGATAGAGGTTCAAGGAAATTTTAATTTTATGCCACCCAAAACTCTTTTCTTGTTGTTGTCACCCTCTGCAAAGCTTATCTTCAACTGTTATGAAAGGTTCAATTGGGCAAAAATGTTTGCAGCCATCTCTAGGGTCACAGAAATATTCAAGAATTGATCAGACCTCCTCCAATGGTTAATTCTCAAAATTACTTTTCCAACGATATGTGGAACCCCTCAATTGGACCCCAGAATCAAAAGTTATAGCAGATTAAAGTTACCCTTGAAAACCGGAAGCTAAGGAGAAAATGCCTTGAGGAAAAATCTCGTGATTGGAGGTCCTAAGGTGTAGTGCATGGTAGAACAGAAACAACTCGGTGATATGCGATCAACGATCATCGATATCAGAGTTTGGAGGTCCAAGGCATAACGTATGGTGCGATAATCAGAGGTTAGAGCCATGTCGACAATCAACGATTGCCGATATCAAAGTTCAGAGGTATAATGTGGTAATCATAGGTTAGAGCCATTTGAGCAATCGACGATCGCAAATATCAAAAGACCAATAGCGTGGCACATTGGCGGGTCACACATCAGAGGTCTCGACATTCTGCAAATGACCATTATAAAGAAAATGACGAGAAAAGGAGCCAACAGTGTAAAATGCCAGGGAGCACCTCAGAAAAAAGTGACAAAGGAAATCAACACAAAACCAAGGGGTAGGCGGGCCTTTTCTCTCTCCTTCAAGGGTGTCACGCGGTGGAGTATGATTGGATATAATAAAGACATGGTGGCACTGACGTCACCATGATAGGGAAGTTCAGAGGACACGTGACATGTTGATCCGACACTTTCAGGGTCCTATGAGGGCATATCCAGGTGACATGTGTCCTCCCTTTAGGAAGTGATGCATGGCACTAATGATGTCATCAGTCGGCAATCTAGGATCAGGGGTAGTAGCACATTGTGCATCACATGGAATTCCCCGATGTCGAACCTCTGATACAGGGGCTAACCCACAGTCATGTTGAGGAGCAAAGGACTAGGGGTTGAGTGCTAAGGAGCGGTCCTGCAGTCGGCGATCACAGGAAGGCGGGTCATGTAGGTGGTACGAACTGGGAATCACCGATGTGTCGATTGCAATATCCCGGGTGGACCCAATCGGCATTCAGTGGTTGCAAACTATAGAGGGTGCAAACCCTCCCTTATTCTTTTTCAAAGTGGGCCAGACCGCTTCGCGCATTGGAGATTGCAAAAATGGGGAGGAGGCACCAAAGACGAGCATTAGAAATCGTGGGCATACGGGATTCTTTTTAACAAAGGGACGAGTTTCCCAAACATGAGTCCAAAGGTCCTAGCACCCGAGGACTAAGTGGTCAGTCATATCCCCCAGTCACATGAAGCAAAAGGGGCTAAAGTGGATCGGAATGCCCCTTCTCGTAAGGAATTTTAATGGTAAATACCAAAGTGATAACAACACGATAAGGTAATGCAGAGGTTTAAAGGCATGGTTGTTCGACAACTGAGGCATTTAGGAAGGAGATTGAACATTCAAAAATTGGCATGAGCTGGCCCTGTAAGACCCCTTATGACACGAAATCAAGGTCAACACAAACAGAGTAAATGAAGGCATGAAAACTTGGGAGGACTTGATGATTCAACATTGTGCTCTATGTGGAGGGAAGACGAACTATCACCTAGGTGACCTCTATTTTTGTACTATGTCTTTAAAATGATATTTGACCACTGTTAGCTCTGGAGAACGAATGATTCGAGTAGTAAAGGCAGAAGTGATGAGAATCAGTCGAGTAGCAGAGAAGGCCAGACGATGGGAAAACAACAACCTAAGAAAAGGCCATCACATGGATGGGCATTAAGATATTTTGCAGAGGTTTTCCCTTGCCAATTGACTTGTTTTTTCATCAGGTACTTGTCACAATTTAACGAGGCAATTAATTTGCTTGTAGTCTTTTTGGGCCACAGAGCCATCCGGGCGAAAATAGCTAGTTGATTTGATAGTTGAGGATGGGCCAAGATATTTGTTGTAATTATAGTTTAGACCTCCTCTATTCTTATAAAGGAGAGGGAATCCACTCTTAAAGAGGTTCAGGATTTTGGGAAAGAAACTCCCAAGGGATCCTTTTTTTGACTGTACAAAGGCATTGTATGAACTTTGATGTATGCACTCTATCAGAGAATTTAATGGAAGAATTGTGGTGCTTCTAAACTCCTTTATTTGCAATATATTTTTTCTCTCTCAGTATTTCATTATGTGTTTGACATTCTCCACATATTGCGTGTAAGTAGCAGCTAGATATATTTCCATTATATGCGGACTCATTTTAGTCAAATCTTTGATAAAAGAATGCCTGTATTTATATGATGACAAGGTCTTTAAAAGGCGCTCCATGCATCTCAGCATCTCATAAACCTCTCATTTCTCTTGTTTTCCTCTAGATCGAGTGATACAAAATCTTAAAATCTAAGCTTTGTTTTGATGGATTTTCTCGTTATTCTCTCCCATCTCCATTAACATTTGATTCGCCACGAGTTTCAATCTGCTTTCGCCACCACTGTTTGAGTATTACTCCCTATGGAATTCTGCACACATTCTATTCCTTATTGTGTTTTTCATGAGTGGTTATGAACCAATGCTTTCAAGCTATGCGTGATGGAAAACTATTAGTGATGCAAGCTCCCAAGACTAATCTGCAAACACTACTTAAGATGTCCTAGGCACTAGTCTATAATAAACCCAGAGGCTATCTCTAGGAAGATTTCCTATCCCTGGAAGCAACCCTGCTCCTAGTGTTGGGAGAAGCCATAACATCTTTTTGGCACCATTGTTGGGGAAGGAATTGTGAATACTTTCCCTTGGGTACAACAAATCATTACATTCCCCTGTTAGGCGAGCGAGGGAATTGTGGGTTGAAGAGCTCTCACCTTCGCAACTCCACTATTTGTATTTTTATTTTTCATTATGGCTCCTAAAAGGCCCCATACCTGTGCAAACCCCTCTCAACAAAAATTCTTATCTAGTTCACTGAAGGTTGCAATTCGTTGCTCCGAATATCCTCCTAGAATTTTGGTATACCCACCCAAGAGTGGTCCACCCCTTAGTACAACCTCCCTAGAGGATAAAGAAGAAGTTGAGGAGATAAAAAATAAACCCGATGGCAACCCTACCTGTTACACAGTAATTTGTCACCATCCCTGTTACTCCTCTTGTCGTACCTTGGAGGACTCATCCCGGGAGTTATAAGAAGTGACAAAGTCTAAAAACACTTGCATTATGTTCCCCTGAGTAAGTACTCCATGTTCCCTGAAGACACCTTCTGCAGATCATCCCTAAAAAGTGCTCTTTTTCCATTGGCGCAAGTCCACAGTATCCTACCCGCGCCAATGATGGAGATCCTCAAAAGAGGGCGCGACCATTGGCGCTCTGCCTTAGAACAACAGTCGCGCCAACCAAATTTAGTCGTGCTTTTTTCCTTAACGCACGTCCGACTGTTTTTTCCTTCATTACATGGAGCTTTTCTGAGGATAAAAAATCAGTCTTTTGTCGAGCTTTATCCATCTTTATGGCTTTTGAGGATAATGCTAATCTGCAAAAGGTGTCCCGGTTCATCGTATCCTCCTCCCTTCTTCATCTATATAAGCTTGTCATTATGCATTGGACAAGCTAGAGTGTTAGAGTGTTGGCTAGTGATGGCTAGTGAGAGCTAGAGCTAGAGTGTTAGTGCTAGTGATTTAGTGATTGAGTGATAGTAGTGATGATTATTGGTCATGGAGTGTTAGATGTTGAGTTCTTGAGTTCTTGGAGGAGTGCTAGTGAGTGCTAGAGAGGTTATGCTGCCGGAGAGGAGATGCATGGCAAGACACATATAGTTACTCGCCCAGCCAGGAGAAGGGTCAACGTCAGAACAATGGTTGTAACTTTTCCTGTTTATTATTAATTAATGAGCGACTGCTATTATAGTTCCAATCTCATTGTCTATTATGGTGATGTGTTGATTTATTTCCTTTCTGACTGAAATATAGTTGTGCCTTGGTAGTTGTTATGTTGGTATCCGTCTCTTCCTTTGCATGTGCAGGTGTTCATTTATGATCTGCTGGAGCGAGGGAGCGAGGATATCAACTCTGCTTCAATCATAGCGTTGGACTCCAGGTTAGTCTTCTTGATTCACCTTTGATGCATAACTAGGAACTTGCGTAGCAACGTGGTTTGTTTGTGGCTAGTTCTGTTATAGGCTAGTGGGATCGCCTCTGTCCGCAGAGAGGATTTACCTGACCAACACTACCCACAATGTGAACAATCCCTTATTCCATTGCCAGTCAGTTGTCATACCATTAGTAATACCTCAAGATCCTCTAGGAATTCAAGCACACCTGATCCAAATGGTTGTCCTCGGCTTCTTGCTAAACAAGTATGCTCCCTTAAACCTGCCTCAACCTCCAGATTCCATGCCCCAGGACTACGTTAGGCTCCTGCCCAGGTATAACAAGGAATCTAATGTAACATCATAGAGACATATACAATTTTTTTGTGCCTTTGTAGAGAATAAAAATGTTGAACATCAGGATGTATTGTTGAGGCTTTTCGTCCAATCCCTGGATGGGGAGGTCAGGAAATGGTTCAAATCCCCGCCAAACGATTCCATCAACACTTGGGAAGAAATGGAGAATGCCTTTTTCCAGAGATGGGGCGAGAACAGAGACCATGGGTACATCCTCATTGAGTTCATTGCTATCAAGAAGAAATCTAGTGAGGATGTCTCAGACTTCATTAAAAGATTTAATAAGTTGTACAATAATCTGCCCATTGAAATCAAACCTCCACTGGCCGCTGCCCCAGTGGCTTTTGTCAGGGCATTTGATTCAGATTTCGGTTTTACTCTTAGAGAAAGGAGGTCTTCGACCTTAGATCAGATCCAAACCGATGCCCTAGAAGTAGAGGAAAACTATACCTCCACAAAGAAAGTTGAGAAGCATAATCGACTTTGGAGAGAAGAAAAAGGGAAAAGAGGAGGTAGCTTCCACAAGTGGAAGATAATTTCAAGACCAGAAGATAGATGAAATAGATAAATTGATTAAAATATTATATAGTAAACTGACAAAGATGGAGCTGGAGAACAAAATCCTTTAGAGGCAGAGCTTCCTAGCTGCGAATCGGGGTTATAATCCCCAATATAGAAGGCCTCCCCTACAGTTGATTAAAAGGGAGAGGAAAGAACAACATGACCATATTCATCCTCCATTGTACATAGAAGATGATATTGAGGAACTGTCACTTGAACCAAGTAATTTTTAGGGGAACTTGTACTCCTCTTCCTCAAAGGAGGGCAATAACTCAAGACATATGAAGATGAGGAGGATTTGCAGGCCACACTGGATGATGATGATCTCGATGGCTATTGTAAATAGTTCGCTAACATCATGCAAGCTCAACTGGACAAGAAGTACGACCTATGGTCATCCATAAAGAGATTGAGAGCACCAAATCATAACGAAGGTACTTATTTACAGGAGCCCCCTGAGTCTGCGGATAAATGGAAGGGACCTATGGACCCAATTATCTCAAGGAAGAAAGAGTCCTTTGAACAGAACAACCACCAGACTAAAGTCATTAAGAGAGGTAAGTAACCCCCCCCAACTAAACTTGTCCATAAAAAAGAAAAATAGTCTGTTTAAACTAGCATTGGAGAAAGAGGTCGTATGTTCTTTAACCTTCATAAAGAGCTTGAAAAAGTCAATATCCCAGTCGCATTGTCTGAGCTCTTGCAGCAACCCACTTACAAGGGCCAAGTCTCTCAGTTTCTATTTCCTTCTGGTTTTAGCTCAGCCCCTTGACAGCCTAAACCTGCAAGAAGAAAGACCTGTGGTAGTCTTCGAACCTCATGTTGAGGAGCAAGATCCTTCTACACCACCTTTTTATTTCACTCTAGTAGTAAACGACCTCCTGCTACACAATTGCATGTTAGATTCCAGAGCTTCCCATATTTTGATGCCATTATCAATAATGGAGCAATTGGGTCTCGAAATAACCAGGTCCTATAAGGACCTCTATTCCTTTGAATCTAAGAGGGTCAGGTGGTCGGGGATGATCAAGGACCTGGTGGTCAATTTGGCCCAGATCCCAATGAAAAGTGGTGATGGATATTGTAGTTGCAAACATCCAAGCAAGGTTTGGAATGCTTTTGTCCAGGTCTTGGGGATCTAATATTGGAGGGTCTATCAAGCTGGATCTGACTTATGCTACCATTCCTATCTTTGGTGGAGAGGAAATAAGGTTGTATAGAGAATCTAGATTCGTCAAAACGATCACCAGAGCTGATTTTTCAGACAATGCACCTGTGTACAAGACAGAGAGGGACATCTCTTGCCTTATGCTGGAAGAAGACAAATTCATTCTACAGGAGACACAAATATGGCCTGTGGTCCAACTGAACCAACAGCTCGGAGAATGTAACAAGGTGTGGAAGCAGTATTTCGATGGGGAAAATTCAAAAGAAGTAAATGGGGCAGGAATATTGTTGATATCTCCAGAAGGTAACTTAATTCCTCTATCTTTCAAATTGGAGTTTGAGACCACCAACAATGTGGCAGAATATGAGGCACTGCTACTAGGCCTATAAGCAACAAAGAATCTCAATATAGATTGCCTGACAGTATTTGGAGATTCTGAACTAGTAGTCAAGAAAATCAAAGACCAATGCCAAACCAAACACCCCAGATGAGGGCCTACAGAAATGAGGTTTGGGAATTGATTGAAAATTTCTTCTCAACTTTTAATATGTAACTCCTTCCAAGAGAGGGAAACGAAATGGCCAATTCTTTGGCCATTGCTGCCAACAACTTCAAGCCACCACAAAAGCCTCTGCTCAGGTACAAAATTGAAGTCAAATATAAATCCTTGGTGCTAGACAATGTGAAACATTGGCAATTATTTGAGGATGATGCACAAATCAAGCGTTTCATGGAGGTCATCGGGGAATTCTCAAACTTTGTGGTTTACCGAGAAGAGGAAGAAATAATATAAGAGCATCCAACTACATGGGAGGAAAGGATCGTTGGACAAAATGTTCTACAATTGAAGGGAAATTCCATTCCACGAGGTCTAGTCCCTTTGGAAAGGATATTCAAACCATATGATGTAGCTTCATAACCGACTGAATAAGAAGTTGAGGAACACATGGAGGACTACAACATAGGCTCAGAGGATGAACCCTGGTTGGTCAAGTTATCCTCCAAGATCCACCAGCACTACAAACAAAGGTACTTAAATCTCCTGAAAGCTTATAAATATGTTTTTGCTTGGTCTTATGATCACTTGAAAACTTTTGATTTCAATATTATACAACATAATATTCCCCTAAAGAACGACATGAAGCATTTTAAGAAAAAACTCAAACAGATCAATCCACTTCTCCTCCCATCCATCGAGAAGGAAGTGAAGAAGTTGCTTCAAGCGAAGATCATTGTACCCCTAAGATACTCAAAATGGGTGGAAAATCTCATTCCTGTTAGGAAGAAGAGTGGAGAAATCATACCGTGCATGGTCTTTAGGAACCTGAACAAAGCGTCTTTGAAGGAAAACTACCCATTGCCTAAAATGGACCACATTTTACAGAAGGTAGTTGGCTCTGCCAGGATGTCAATGATGGATGGCTTTTTTGGATATAACCAAGTGGTTATGCAACCTGAAGACCAAAGGAAAACTACATTCATGACTTTGTGGGGGACTTTCATGTATGCTAAGATGCCATTCGGCTTAATAAACATAGGAGAAACCTTCCCAAGGATGATGGACATAACATTCGATGGAGAGAAAGATAAGTTTGTGTTGGTATACCTAGATGACATCATTGTTTTCTCCAAAATAGATGAAGAACACATTGAACACCTGAAGCTTACCTTTGAAAAGTGCAGAAAATATGGACTCTCTCTGAACCCCAAGAAATCTCAGTTCGCTTTGAGCAAAGGCAAACTGTTGGGGCACATTGTAACACAGGAAGGGGTCAGGATCGATCCTAAGTGGGTGGAGGTGATCAATCATGTTTCCCTACCGAGGAATAATAAAGAGGTCCAAAGTTAGGGAGGTTTAATTTCTTAAGAAGGTTTGTGCCTAACTACGTGGAAATGGTGAAAGGAATTACTGAAATTTTGTAAAAAGAAAATGAGGTAAAGAGAGGTCCAGATTCTCGAGAATCCTTCTCTAGAATCAAAAGAGATTTTGCAAAGGCTCCGGTGCTGAGCAACCCAGACTATTCCACCATCCTTGGGCATTGCAGGATGCATAACTAAGATATAATATATTGGAAAAACAAGCATATGCTCTAGTCAAAGCTTTGAAGGCCTTTAGAGTCTATGTGCTACATTCGAGAATCATGGTTTATGTCCCAACAACAACGGTAAAGGACATACTAGTACAAGGAGTTAATGAGGGTAAAAGGGGTAAGTGGATTGCAAGAATCTAGGGGCATGACATGGAGGAAAAACCCACAAAGCTCATCAAGCGGGAAGGACAGGATAAAATCCTATCAGAGTCTAATTGTTAGGCATTGGGGATAAATCTATTAGCAGATGAGGGTGAAGAGGGTACACAGTCTACGATCCAGACCGTAGTCCAAAAGATTCATGTCAAATATGAAACTTTTGCCTGGTATCAAAGTATCATCCACTATTTGCTATTTCTGAGATGCTCGACAAAGGTGGAGAGACCCAAGTACAGAGCATTGAGGGCTCAAGCCCAGAAGTTTGTTATATCTAGTGGGAAAGTGTACTAGAAAGACCTTGTGGGAGTGTTGTTTTTGTGTTTGGTCGAAACAAAAATGCAAGGAGTGATGGATGAGTTCCATAATGGCGTTTGCAGGGGACACTACAACTATAAGACCACTGCACATAAGATACCCAAAGCATGGTTCTTTTGGCCCACACTATTTGGAGATCTCCATCTTATGTTAGGGCATGTCAGCAGTGCCAACTCTTCATTGAGAAGCAAAAATTGGCTCCACTCCCTTTGATCCTCATTATTATAGAAGAACACTTCAAATAATGGGGAGTAGACTTCACCGAGGAAATACATCCTCCTTCTAGTGGCCAACACAAGTGGATCCTCACTACCACAAACTACTTCACCAAATGGGTAGAAGCAGTCCCAACCAAGAATGCAACTGACAATGTGGTTATGAAATTTCTGGAGGAGAATATCTTGGCTAGGTTTGGGTGCCCTGTAAAGATCGTGACTGACAACACCCAGGCTTTCAAGTCTGCAAAGTTTAATGCCTTTTGTCAAAAATATAACATCACAGCTGGCCATTCCACCACTTACTATCCCCAGGGAAATGGGTTGGCTGAGTCTTCTAACAAGACATTGGTAAGAGTCCTCAAAAAGACAATTGCAGAAAGTCAGAGGAATTGGGATTCCCAACTGAAATTCGCACTATGGGAAAATCGAGTCACTCCAAAAAGATCCACAAGAAAATCCCCTTTTGAGTTGGTTTATGGGAAAGATGTTGTATTCCCCATTCAACTTGTTATGCCGGTGGCTAAGATACTACAAGAAGTAGAAGAGGAACCCAACTCTCTAACTAGAAGGATACATCAATTGGTGGAGCTCCAGGAAACCCGAGAGCAGGTGAATCACAGGCTAGAGAACTACCAGCAAAAGGTAAAGTCCCTGTTTGATAGAAAGGCCAAAGATAGACCTCTTCAGCCAGGAGATCTAGTTTTAAGGTGGGATGCAAGAAGAGAAGATAAAGGCAAACATGGGAAATTTGACCCCTTTTAGTTTGGGCCCTTCAAGGTTGCTGAGACAAAGGGAAACAATGCTTTCTTACTGGAGAACCTGGAGGGTGAAATGCTTGAGTTGCCTGTAAATGGGTAGTTCCTCAAATTATACTTCCAACGTTAAAAAGGTCCATCCCCCACCCATTGTACATACTGGTGAAACATTGTAAAAAATCAGTTATACTTTCAATCCTTTACATTTCTGTTTTTACTTTTATATATACTTGAATAAAATAACTCCATCCCCAATGGATAGAAGGACACTATTCTGCAGGTTCTCAACACCTTGCTAACAAGGCACTATCCCCAGGTGGAGCCAATGTTGTCACCCTCTATAAAGCTTATCTTTAGCTGTTAATAAAGGTGTAATTAGGCAGAAAAGTTTGCAGCCATCTCCAAGGTCACAAACGCAGTAAAGGATTGATCGGATCTCCTCCAATGGGTGATGCTCGGAATTAATTTTCCAACGATATGTATAACCCATCAAATGGACCCCGGAATCAAAAGTTATATCGTATTGAAGTTACCCTTGAAAATTAGAAGCCAATGAGAAAATGCCTTAAGGAAAAATCTCACGATCGGAGATCAGAGGTCCTAAGGTGCAGTGCATGGTACAACAAAAGCAACTCGTTGATATGTGATCAATGATCACTGGTATCAGAGTTCAAAGGTCCAATGTAGTATACCTAGGGGGGATGGTATGGGGTACATAGGGAGGTACCCAAGGGAATAATGTAATAATAGGATGGGCCATAGTAATAAATAAAGTGGTTAAACCGTATCATGTAAGGGACCACAAGTAGTTAGCAATAATGTAATAATCCCATTACATTAGATATATGGTATTGAGGGAACCATGGTAATGACTCATGCTATTGTATGTATGAGGCCTATATAGAGGCTAGAGACTCCCCATTTAGAGATGTCAAAGAATATTGTATGGACAAGCATATGGCTTGTGGAGTGTTCTCCTTCCTTAAGGAGTGAATGTCTGGTGTTGCCATTCCTTAAGGGTTTTGATCAATAAAGAAGTATTTCCATCTATTTCTATCTTATTATTTCTGGGTATATTTGTATTCTCAAATATTTAGAGGTTAGGTCTATAACAAGTGGTATCAGAGCACTTTCTTGGGCAAAGCGAAGATTTTTTTTTTTGCACGATTTTTTTTGGGGCAGCGAGTTTGCAGATTAGATCTATACATTCTAGTGCAAAATTTGCATAATCTAATTACAGACCTAGGTTGTTTGCAAAAAATACCCAATTTGAAAAAAAATAGCCGAATCGGAGTCCGAATGAGGGAGATATCGCTGATTTAAAAATCAACTGTGTTGTAGACATTTTTCGGGGCGACGAGTTTGTAGATCAAATCTGTACGTTCTAGTGCAAAATTTGCATAATATAATTACAAATATGGGTTCTTTGCAAAAAAAAATACCCAATTTCAAAAAAAAAATCAGTTGAATCGGAGTCTAGATGAGGGAGATATCGTTGATTTAAAATCAACTCTTTTTTCATAAAATTTTGTGATGACGAGATAGTTGTAGCGCGAATATGAAATTACAGTGCCTAGATCGGGATTTCTATCACATGGGAAGATGTAGAATGGTTGTTCCATTTCCGAAAATAGGTCATAATAGGGATTCTGAGCAATATTGACTGAATTGTGGCCATTTCAAAATTTCGCCAAGTAAGTGAATTTTTTTCAAAACCCTCATGGGGGTTCTATATTTTATAGGAAAATATAACGGTCCTACTATTGAAGAATTCATAGAAAAACAAAAGTCATTATGGGAAAAACGATGGAAAACTATTGTATGGCTTGGTTTAAGAGATGAAGCTGCCATATGGTGGAGCTCCTTTGATGGCAAAAATTTGTCCAAACTTTCATATGAAGAATTTGAAAAAGTCCTTTTAGATAAATGGTCTCATGCTAGAAAAAAGGAGAATGAGACGTGTAAGGGGTTATTTTCTACCGGTATCTCCTTATTGCAGGTTCATGGATGTATTCAGAAGGAGAAAATCATTGTGTCTATAAATCCTAGTTGCAAGCAAAATCTTATAAATGTCAATTTGGCCAAAAAATTGTAAGTACCAACAAAACAAATGGAGCACACATAGGTTAATAATGAGGAGGTGCAAGTTTATAAAAATTTGAATATTTCTATGGACAAGTATGTATTTCATTCTGATTTTTATACTTTAGATATGGCTAATGTGGATGTTGTTTTGGGATACCCTTGGATGGAATCTGTGGGTACTATCAATATTAATGTACATAAGAAATTCCTGAAGCTCTGGTATAAAAAGAAGAAAATTACATTACAGGATATTTCCATCAATGAACAGGTGGAGTCCAAGGAGGCTGAAGCAGAAGATGTTCCAGGGACTGACACATCAGATGATGAGCCCTTGATGGTCGACAACTAAACACAAACATCAAACCAGATACGAGAAAAATAGGTAGACTCTAAGGAGGCTGAAGCAGAAAATGTTACAGGTACAGAATCCGTGGTTGAAGTAATATTGGAAGATGAGCAACAACAACAAATGCCACAACATGTACCACATACCAATGAGGCTCCATTAGGTGGTGAATTAAAGAAAGATACACCGTTGGTTAAAACTTCAGCATATCACCACCCACATCACCTCTCAAGAAGACAACCTACAAGATGGCAAAGAATTAGCCACAAGGACAACAACCCCCGCACGACAGATAGAGAGGGGCGACGATCCATCTACTACACATCAACACAGAAGAGTCGCCAGGGTCAACTTCCATCTCAAGTGAGCGAGGCACCAGAGAGATCGAGGGTTCACCTTTCTCTGGGATGGCTAGATGCACGTGCATGGTACCAGTGGACTACTCTTTTGAGTAAATCTTATTATTTGTGTTCTTATTATATTTCGGGGACGAAACATGTTTAAGGGGGTGGAATGTAGTATACTTAGGGGGGATAGTATGGCGTACATAGGGAGGTACCGAAGGGAATAATGTAATAATGGGATGGGCCATAGTAATAAATAAAGTGGTTAACCTGTATCATGTAAGGGACCACAAGTAGTTAGCAATAATGTAATAAGCCCATTTTATTAGATAGATGGTATTGAGGGAACCATGGTAATGACCCATGGTATTGTATGTATGAGGCCTATATAGAGGCTAGAGACTCCCCATTGAGAGATGTCAAGGAATATTGTATGGACAAGCATATGGCTTGTGGAGTGTTCTCCTTCCTTAAGGAGTGAATGTATGGTGTTGCCCTACCTTAAGGGTTTTGATCAATAAAGAAGCATTTCCATCTATTTCTATCTTGTTATTTTTGGATATATTTGTATTCTCATATATTTGCACGTCAGATCTATAACATCCAAGGCATAGCATACAGTGCGGTAATTAGAGGTTAGAGCCATGTCAGTAACCAACGATCGTCGATATTAGAGTTCGAAGGTCCAAGGCATAGCGTACAATGCGGTAATTAGAGGTTAGACCCATGTCGACAATTGACATTGCAAATATCAGAAGACAAACAACATGGTGCATCAATGGGTCAGACATCAGAGGTCCCGACAGTCTGCAAACAACTATTATAAATAAAATGTTGGGAAAATGAGTTAATAACGTAAAATGCCGGGGAGCACCTCGAAAAATGTGACAAAGGAAATCAACGCAAAACTAAGGGGCAGGCGGGGATTTTCTCTCTCCTCCAAGGGTTCCACGTGGCAGAGTATTATTGAATTTGGTAATGACATGATGGTGCTGACATCACCATAATAGGGAAGTTCAGAGGACACGTGGCATGTTGATCCAACACTTTCAGGGTCCTATGAGGGCATATCCAGGTGACACGTATCCCCCCTTTAGGAAGCAATGCATGGAATTGATGACATCATCAATCGACAATCGAGGATCAGGGGTAGCATCACATTGCGCATCGAATTCGCTGAGGTCAAACCTCTGATACAGGGGCTAACCCATAGTCATGTTGAGGAGCAAAGGACTGAGGACTGAGTGCTAAGGAGCGGTCCTGCAGTTGGCGATCACAGGAAGGTGGGTCGCGTAAGTGGCACAACCTGGGAATCATCGATGTGCTGATTGTGATATCTCGGGTGGGCCCAATCAGCGTTCAACAGTCGCAAACTATAGAGGGTGCAGACCCTCCCTTATTCTTTTTCAAAGTGGGTCAAACTGCTTGACACATCAGAGATCACAATAATGTGGAGGAGGCACCAAAGGAAAGCATTAGAAATCGCCGATATATAGGATTTTGTTTAAAAAAGGGACGAGTTTCCGAGACCCGAGTCCAAAGTCCTAGCACCCGAGGACTAAGCACTCAGTCATAACCCCTGGTCACATGAAGTAAAAGGGGCTAAAGTGGATTGGAATGCCCCGTCCGGTAAGGACTTTTAATGGGAAATACTGAAGTGATAATGTAGTATACCTAGGGGGGATAGTATGGGGTATAGAGAGGGGTACCCAAGGGAATAATGTAATAATGGGATGGGCCATAATAATAAATAAAGTGGTTAAACCATATCATGTAAGGGACCACAAGTAGTTAGCAATAATGTAATAAGCCCATTGTATTAGATAGATGGTATTGAAGGAACCATGGTAATGACCCATGGTATTGTATGTATGAGGCCTATATAGAGGCTAGAGACTCCCCATTGAGAGATGTCAAGGAATATTGTATGGACAAACATATGGCTTGTGGAGTGTTCTCCTTCCTTAAGGAGTGAATGTATGGTGTTGCCCTACCTTAAGGGTTTTGATAAACAAAGCAACATTTCCATATATTCAGATCTTGTTATTTTTGGTGATTATTTACAATTATTGGGTATATTGGTATCATTTCATATATTTGCAGGTGAGATCTATAATAGATAACAACACGATAAGGTAATGCAGAGCTTTAAAGCAATGGTGGGTCGACAGCTAAGGCATTTAGGAAAGAGATGGAACATTCAAAAATTGGCATGGGGTGACCCTGTAAGGCCCCTTGTGAGACGAAATTGGGTCAACACAGAAAAAGTAAATGAAGGCATGAAAACTCGGGAGGACTTGATGATTCAACATGGTGCTTTATGCAGAGGGAAGACGAAGTACCACCCAGGTGACCTTTATTCTTGTAATATGGTATTAAAGTGATAGTTGATCACTCCTAGCTCTGGAGAACAAATGATTCGAGCAATAAAGGTAGAAGCGACGTGAATCAACCGAGTAACAGAGGAGGTTAGACCATGGGAAAGAAACAACTTGAGCAAATGTCATCACAAGGATGAGCATTAAGATATTTTACAGAGGTTTCCCCCTCCCAAATGACTTGTTTTGTCATCTGGTACTTGTCACAATTTAACGAGGCAATTAATTTGATTGTAGTCTTTTTGGGTCGCAGAGGCATCCCGAGCCAAAACAACTAGCCGATCTAATAACTGAGGATGGGCCAAGATATTTTTTGTAATTATAGTTCAGAGCTCCCCTCTTCTTATAAAGGAGAGGGAAGCCACTCTTAAAGAGGTTCAAAATTTTGGGAAAGAAACTGCTAAGGGATCCTTTTTTCGGCCTTATAAATGCATTGTATGAACTTTGATGTATGCACTCTATCATAGAATTTAATGGAAGAATTGTGGTGATTCTAAACTCCTTGATTTTCAGTATGTTTTCTCTCTATCAGTATTTCATTGTGTTTGGTATTCTCCTCATATTTATATAAGTAGCAGCTAGATATATTTCCATTATATGCATATTACTTTTAGTAAAAGCTTTAATAAAAGAATGACTATATTGATATGGTGATAAGGTATTTAAAAGGCGCTCCATGCATCTCAGCATCTCATAAACCTCTCATTGCTCTTGTTTTCCTCTAGATCTAGTGATACAAAATTCTTAAAATCTAAGCTTTGTTTTGATGGATTTCTCATTATTATCTCCTACTATTCCATCTCCATTAACATTTGATTCGCTGTGAGTTTCAATCTGCTTTGGCCACCACTGTTTGAGTATTAATCCTTGTGGAATTCTTCACACATGTTGTTTCTTACAGTGTGTTTCATGAGCAGTTTTGAACCAACCCTTTCAAGCTATTTGTGATAGAAAAAATATTAGTGCTGCAAACTCCCAAGGCTAATCTGTGAGCACTACTTAAGATGTCTTAAGCACTGGTCTATAATCAACCCAGAGGCTATCTCTAGGAATCTTTCCTATCCATGGAAGGAACCCTGCTCCTAGTGTTGGGAGAAGCCACGACACTTGTCATGATGGTGGTTTTAAATGATGAAAGTGAAGTGACATGAGAGGGTATTTTTACAATCATGAGTAGGACATGACACTAACTGACTCATAAATAACCCTAAAATAACTCATATGACTGCCATGACCTCTACAAATGACTTATAATGAACAAATTCCTTATGACATGACCCCTTTCACTCTCATAATAACCCTTTTCCCTCCATGATCTCAAACTTCAAATTATGACCCCTCATGGACTCTTTATGACTTTACAAATTCGAATTAGGGTGTTTAAACTCTTTTATGACACAAATATTTACAATTCCTTTGACCAATTTTATTCTTTTGTATAAAGACGCTTCATAGCCTAAATTTTTACAACAAGATCCCCTAATGAATAGAAAGACAAAAAAACTATGATCCCTAAATTATAAGACCATAATAGGAGGAAGTGGGAACGATGATGCATATTCTCTCATGTGTATTATGGTGGTGTAATGATCTAGGTGGATGTTTGTGGCCACCTTCCTAGTCCACTGGGACCCCCCCCACTATCTCCTTCAGTTTTTCAGTTTCCTTAATTGTAGCACAATTTACTATTTTTGGCAGTTTTACGAGTCCTAAACTTCCAGAGTTGTTTTGAGGCCCTAAACGACAGTTTTTTAGAAAACCGGGGCCAAAAAGGATATGTAATTCATCTTGATTGGTCGGAAGTTGTATTCCTCAGATAGATATTTCAAATGAGGTATTATGCACATCAAACGAAGATCGTATGCCAAAGTTACAACCCTGGGAAGTTGATGTACCAATTTACCCAAACGGGGCCCATAATTTTGGTGCTTCAATTCCTAGAGTTAGGGTTTTGGATGCTTAGGGTTTTCCATTGTTTTTCAATAATAAATAGACCTTCGAGCATCATTTTAACACAATTCAGAGGCATTTAGCCGCCACATCTCTTCTCAGAGATAAGCTACCTTTGCACGAGCTAGTCTTATTTCCATTATGTTTGTAAGCATATTTCAGTATTTGATATTAATGAAATGAAGTTTTATTTCTGCTGCATCTCTGTGTTCATGTTTATATCTATATTTTCTTGTGTTTCTGTTTAAGTTCGGATTAGTGGTATCAGAGCGGTCTGCTCTTTCTCTGTTTTTCTTTGCATGTCCCCAATGAGGTCAAGGTATAAGGAGTTAGGGCTCGAATTGGTTGAACCTTTGCAAGACCAACCTCGCAAACCTTGAAGGCCTCCCATGGCGAAAGAAAAGAAAGACAAGGGAGCAGGAGATCCCTTCAAAATATTGTTCAAAGAAGCCCTTGAGTGACAGAGGAATGCGATGATGGACAACTTTGCCCTGATCCTTCAGTGGCTACCTAAAGGTGACGCATCTACTTCCGGCAGCCACTCTGGAAGCGCCACACCCTTTAAGGTACATATTAACTTTGACATCCCCATATTTGAATGTAAAATAGATGCGAACGTCGTAGATAAATGGTTAAATATGCTAGAAGGATATTTTTTATGTTCATGATTTTTCTAGCCGGGAAAAGATTAGTTTTACATTTCTCAAAGTTTCCCCCCATGTCAAGGACTGGTGAGAAACCTACTGTGAGAAGAAAGACAAAAGTACACCCTCACTATTTTCAGCCACACTCACTTGGAATTCATTCTGGGACACCATCAAGGAGCAGTACTACCTTGTCGGGAGCTATGAGGATAAATACAGAAAGTTGACCATGCTGCGGTAGGGAAGAGACCAAGTGTTACACAACATTTTGTCACTGTCCCTATACTCCCCGTTCCTTTATCCTGGAGGACCTCTACAGTGTACCCTACATGCTTTCCCTTCATGAATAAACTCCCATTGTGTCCCTCTTCATGAGCAGAACAATTCCCTTTTGCATCATTTCCAAAAAATCTTCTGGTTTCCCAGTTTACAAGACCGACGCTAATGACCCTTGTCCTCCTCGCACCGATATGCAGGGATTAACACTGTCCCTAGCGCCGACCGGAGCAACTGAGCCTTGTTCCAGTCACGCCAATCCTCTTTTGGAAAGTTTTTAAATAAGGAGCCAAAGCTTCTAGCTCTAGAAGCTTCGTAACGAAAGTCTGGTAAATGGTTAGGTCGGATGGAGTCAAGGAGATTAGTTTGGGCTCCTTTCCCCTATTAGGATGGAACTAACTCAAGAGATAAGACCTTCTCCCATGAGAATAGGAACCATCTCCCTTCCATCCATGCTATATAAACCTCCCTTTTTCCCAAGCACAAGCTAGTGTTGGTCTGCTAGTTCTAATTAGGCTCTGGTTGAAGTTTTGATTGTGGAGTAATCAACAAGTTATTCATAGTTGTAGCTCTCTAGTTGTGTGTGAGGGAGAAGTGTGATTTTGGTTTAGTGTGAAGACTAAAGGGAAGAGCCTTAAAACTACCATTGTTGAGGCCATCAAGGAATGCTAAAGGAAGTGTGTGGGAACCCGGATTTGTCGGAGGAGAACAACAACGTCAAGACAACAGTTGTAATCTCTTCTTGATTTAATATATATGCAACTATCGATTGATTTCCTACATAATATGTCATCTCACATGTTTATGGCTTAATGTTTGTTGACTTGTTAAGTAGGTTGAATACAATTTGTCTATTATCACGGTTGTTGTTCCCTATTGTTTACTTGTTTCATGTGCTCAAAGAAGGAAACGGGAGATAACTGGAGTGAGGAAATGAGGTCATCACCAAACAGGATAAGCATACTAAGAGGTAGGCCCTCTTAATTGGTTCTAACCTAAGGAAATCTTCCATAGAATGTCTTGTTTCTGGCTAGGCTCGCTCTCGGGATAGAGGAATTGTTTGTGTTCGCACTTAGAATTTTACTTCACCACAAATTGGCGACTCCGCTGGGGAGACCAATTGTTACACAAAATATTGTCACCATGACATTCTGCAGTCAGTGTGAGTCTATCAACACTCATACTTTCCTCCTATGCAAGTCTTAAACCTCAACTCTTCATGTCAAGCCTTGAAAATGAGAGAAAGTCGTTGAAAATCTCTAAAACTCTAGTTCCGCACTTTCTCTTAGCATTACCTGCCGTCCCGCACCCCTTGGTCATGTCCCCTACGGACCTGCCCACTTTGTTTCTGTGTAAAGGGTGCGGACCCCTGTAAAATTCAAAAAGGCGCAAGTACATTCTTAAAAACTCACTTTGAGTTATTTCTGGAAGCTTCTAGAGGGAACCTTGAGGTGGCAAGTTCGCTCCTTTGATGTTCATGCATCCCATAACTAAAGGAGCTAACCCCTTGATGTGAGCAACTTATCCCTTTGAAGGAGGACTCTATCCCTTCATAGGTGGACCCGTAACTTCCTTCCTCTGCACTATAAAATGAGGCGTTGGGCTGGTTACTAGGAAGGTTGAAATCTAAATATTTTTGAGGGTAAATGTTGTTGGAATTTAGACTTCCTAATTGAGCTTGAGAGGAGAGATTACATACCTTTTGATCTCATTGGGAAGAGTGTGAAGCTTGTCAAAGTAGAGGAGATTCTTGCTTGGGCCCTGGGAGGAGCTTGTACAACATCAAGGCACCAAGGTTGTAAAGTTCTTCTTTGTTTAAAGTTAATACAATCAAGTTCATTTTTCTCAATAAGCTGTCTTCTATGGTTTATTTCATGAATTCCTTGATCATCATGATAAATATGATTTATTATATTGGCTATGCAGGTGTTATTTGATGTGTGCTTGTTTGTGTTTGCAGGTTCTTTAAAAGGAAGCTCATTTGGACGGTCGAAGCATGGCTGCCACAAACTAGCGTTGGACTTGAGGTAGGGTCTAAAACATCTCTTGGCTTTTATTTATAAATCGCAATATTTAGAGAAAAGTAGAATTTTCTTGTCTTGCTTGTTGCTAGATATCTGTAGATACTAGGGAGATCGGTCTTATCTGCAAGAACGATTTATCCGGCTGACACCAATCCTTCTATTTGCTTGCTTGAAATTTCATGGTTTTCTGTGAAATTTTCTAGTTTCGCCATTTCCCTTTAGTTCTGTATGCTTTGCTTTGTTTACTGCTTTGGATCTAAAATTCACAGTAGCAAGTATGGTCTCAAACTTTGAAATTTTTTATTTTTTTCTTTGCACCCTCACTCAACGTGCTTATTTCGCTAACAGTCGCGCTAATCAGCGCAATATGCTTAGAAATAGTCGTGCCGACCCCCTTCTGGTGCTTGTTGTCAGTTAGGCAGTCCCACCGATGCCTATAGGTGAAGATTAGGGTTCACCCCAGATCTTGGCCATTGTGTCTTGTTCTCTTGATTTTTGCCTTATGGCTTGTTTAGACTGTCTTCTCCCTGTCTAGAAAGCTTCATTTAGCTTGTTTTGTGTGCTTGCTTGGTTTAGCTCACCCTCTGATATGTAAATTCTGGCCCTGTGTGAAGTTATTTTTTATTTTTTCTTTGAATCCCTCGATCAGTGCTAGTTGTCAGTTAGGCATTCGCATCGATCAGGCCATCAACGCTAGTTGTCAGTCTGGTCAGTTGTGCCGGTCGGCGCCAGTGGTCAGTTAGGTAGTCGCTCCGGTCTCTGAGTTAAGAAAAAATATGAATTTCTCACATTCTTGTGCCAATGTGTCTTAACCCTCAGACTCCCTTCTTCAGACTCCCATTTTCATTGCTTCATTTTCATTGCTTCATTTTCAATTGAATGAGTGAAAGACTCTCGTTTGTTCTCTTATTTCGAGTGTGTCTTTTCTCTTTCCAAGCATAAATTACATTGCTTGGTTTGTCAATTAAAGCATTTATGTGTTTGGTTTGTTTGATTCAGGGAAGAAGTTGCTTTTAGTTTCATTTCTCATGCTTTGGATTTGATCGATGCTTGTTTGTTCGGAACTGTGAAATTTTCATTAAAGTGCTTTATGTGAAAGATTCATTTTGCATTTTATGAAAAGAAGAACATCATTCTAGTTTACTTAAGCGAAAATATTGCATTAGTAGTGTTATTGAGAAGCTAGAATTGCATCATCATAGGCATGGAAATGAAATGAAACTTATTTTGTTGTTAAGGGAAGATTAAGTGCATTTAGGACATGCATAAGTGAAAGTTTTCATTCTTTGGTTGTTGCATTGATTGTGTGCTCTCTATCCCTCAATTAGTGTTAGCTTTCATTGAATAAAGATTTCTTTTCTCATATAGATGCATGTAGGAGTTTTTCCAGATGACAATGGTAGGGCCTTATAATTGAAACCTAATTCAAGATCAACCATTAAAATTTATCGAATTAACCTAAGGAAGCATTGAAACTTAATGCTTACATTTAGTGGTCTAGGCCAGAGACGTGTTCTGGCGCCTTTAAACCTAGCGGTTGTCGTCTGCTTCGGCATTAGACAACGCTAGTACGGACTTGTGCTCCCCTTACTGTCGTGTATATAAAGGGAGACCGCACTAGGTTTGCGATCCTTTATCTGTTGTAAGCTGAGTCTACCGCCTTGTAAATGTGATACACAGAACACAACGTTCGGGGAGATTTCCTGCCCGTACTTCTCGGTTCGCTGGAAGGTATTTTTTAGTTCACAGTTACGTGGTAATCCTTTATGTCTAGAGTACCTTGAGTAGTCATTTTTGATCTTTACTGACTCTTTAAATTTGAAAATATCATCGAGCACTTGTCCTTTCAAGCTCGTTAATTCTAAAAGCGACTAGAGTCACCTTTCGTCCTTTTCTCAACTCTTAAAATATGAAAAGGCAAAGTTTTGTTTCAGTGTCTTAAAAATAATTTCCCACAAAATATTCCTGGTTAAAGTTATCTTCCTTAGTGATTCTTTAAAAGTTAATTCCAATGGAAACATTCCCAAAGTCTACTAGTCAAGGGTTCCCCTCGGATGGGAATCCTAGTCCTTTTCCTTCTTTTAGAAATGCTGGTGCTCCTTATATGGCGACGTTATCCCTTCCTGGGTTAACCATTAGTTCCCTGTCTAGTTGTTTTCGACCTCGGTGGTCTCGAGCGTCCCGACTCCTGTCCAAATGTCTCCTTCATTTGAATCATGTCAAGATGATTCTAAGGTTGACCTCTCACCTTCTTCCCCTATTTCTTCATATTCCTCTTCTACTTCGCCTGGTGAAAGTTTGAAATCCAGTAACCAGGAGGCTAAGAAGAAGAAGAAGAAGAAGACATATAAGTGGGAGGCCAACTATGCAGTTGTTCCTCCAAATGCACCTCCTGTAGACAAACCTTTTGATCTTCCACGGAAGGTTGGATTCCCTTGCAAGCTGTGTAAGGGTGACCATCTCCTTCTAGACTGTTCTGGAATTCCTAGAGTCTTAGAGGTATGGTCTCAACTTCTGGATCGACCATCCCTGTCGACCTCTGGAGATCATGTCGATGCTACACCCTCAGTTAGTGATGGTAAGAAGAAAGGGAATATTAGATTCCCCTATAGGTTATGTGAAGGAGAGCATCTTCTTCACCTTTTTCCTCTTATGGATAAAGCTTCCAAAGTTTTGGAAAACCTTGCAGCTCCTCAACCCCAACTTCCTGTTGGTTATCAGAGGCTTTCTTCTGACCCTCTCCTGGTTGGTAAAGAGATTGACTTGGATTCATCTCTTGCCTGTCCTGCTCTTCCTGAGCGAGACTCTCTTATGTCTGTTCCTGACCAACCATTGGTCGAAAAGAGTGTTGACTTGGTTCTGCCACTAGTTGCTCACTTTGTTCCGGAAGAGAGTGGTGATCATATTGCTCATGTTCTTCTCGTTTCCTCATATTCTCATGAATCGAAGAGTGACCCTCTCATCTCGGTTGTTGAGGAGAGTCCTTCTCTTATTCCTGTACAGCATGGGGGTAATCATATGATACCCCCACCAAGTAGTTATGTCATCTATTTCAATTGGAATCCATTGACTGCTTTCCGCCTTCCATCTTATGTGCCTTTTCAGATTACAGTACAAGCCTATAATATGGTAGCACATAGAACTATATTAGATGAAGGCACGTCTGTTAGCTCATGTCTTCTACTACTTGGAAAGCTTTGGGCTCCCCACAACTTGTGCCTGTCACTCAGAGTCTGTTGGCTTTCAACAAACGAACCAGTCAACCCTTGGGGGTCCTTCTGAAGTTCCCTATTACTTTGGAAGGGAAGGTCGTCTATATAGACGTAATGGTAGTCCAAGGTCCTTTAGATTTCAATCTTCTCCTTGGATGCGACTATGTTTTTGTCATGGGAGCTCTTGCTTCTTCGCTTTTCCGTGTGGTTTGTTTTCCGTATGAGGGGAGAATAGTGACCATTGATCAATTGTCATTCATTGGTCACCAGGTGCCTCCTTTGCAACCATCGCCCCCTATCGGATCTTGTTTGCAAGCAATACCTTCCCCGCCACAGGTCAATTCTGTGGCTACCCATTCCATCTCCACATTTGCTGATGATCACACATATGGTATAGAACATTATGTACCGGGGGCATTGGAACTCGATCTATCTTTGGTACCAACTCACATGTATTCTTCCCAAAGCATGGTTCTTCCATCTAGTGAAGACCTCTTGGGAGCCATGTTCTCATAGGGTTCATGAACATATGTTACCGATCATAGTTCCTTGTCTTGTGTCAAGATCGTTTAAAAGAAAAATGAATCAAGGAGTCATGAACATAGTTCCTTGTCTTGTGTCAAGCTTGTTAAAAAATGAAACAAGGGACCAGAGCATAGTTCCTAGTCTTGTGTCAAGCTCGTTAAAAAATGAAACAAGGAGTTGTGAAGATAGTTCTTGGTCTTGTGTAAACCTCGTTAAAAAATGAAACAAGGAGTTGTGAGGATAGTTCTTGGTCTTGTGTCAACCTCGTTAAAAAATGAAACAAGGACTCATGAGGATATTTCATGGTGTTGTGTCAATCTCATTAACAAATGAAACAAGGGTCTGAGGATAGTTTATTCTTGTATCTACCTCGTTAAAAAATGAAACAAGGGTCTCAAGGATAGTTCTTTTACTGTGTCAACCTCATTAAAAATTGAAGCAACTCCCTTTTCCTAATTGAGTCTTTGATTGAGATCTCATACAATCCTAGTCGAGTCTTTCCAAGATCTCGAAAGTGAACCTTCATTCCGTCTACTTAGTTGACTGAAATGAAGCTTGGGGGGCATGTACCTTGATTGAGTCATTATGCTGGGGACATGCAAACTTATAGCAAGCATAGTTTTTCTTTTCAATCTTGTGTAAACATGAAACCGAATCCAAGCAGAGTTCTCCATGGTTCAAGCTTGTGCAAAAATGAACCCATGCCCAATTTACATCTCGTGATTGCCGTTTTTATCAGATAATTTCTGCTAGATGAGCCTTGGTTGTTTCATTCCATCACCACCATCTCTTTGGCCAATCATATGCTTTCATTTGGTTGTTTTTCCTTTCCCTAGGGACCGCAGCGATGAGTGGTTTTATTAGCCATCCTCTTGACCATTACATGTTTTTAGTAGTTCCTCCATTGTTGGAACCAGTTTCTACCCTTTATACCACTCGTTCCTCTAGGACGAGTCACCTTTAAGCTCTTTTCTGACTCGTAAAAGATGAAAATATTGCTGAGTATTTTTCCTTTTTTTAACTCGTTAAAAGAAAATAAAAATAGGGGGTTCGCTTTCAAGCTCTTTTCCGACCCTTTAAACACGAAAAGGTTGCCAAGCTTTTGTCGTTTTTAAGTCGTTAACGGATGCAAAATGTCGTGCTCCCAGTATATGTTTACCCCTTTTTCGCGCTGGGATGCACTATTTACGAAAAAGGTACTCCTTGACTGAAATGGTCAAGCGGTTCTCTCGAGTATCATTTTCTACCTTTTCAGGCTCAAGAGACACAAATGCACGAAAATGGACCATGTGGAGTTTTCTTTTCCGTGTCTTTTTCAAACTCTCTAAATATGAAAAAGATACCGAGTTTTACCTTTGTCAGACTTGTTAAAATATGAAACGACATCGGATTCCTCACCATGACGAAAATGAGCTTCTCCTTCCTAGGGCTCGTTAAACTTACTAGGTCGGATTCATCCGAAGGATGGACCTACAGTGCAAGAACACGCTATCCCCTTCAAGCTTGTGATTAAAAAATAATTGGGATACCTGCCAGAAATGGTGGGGGAAAATTTGGAAATTCAATCAGTTGTATCAGAAACTCACTCTTGAACATGACACTTTTCACTTCGTGTCGGGTTGGGATATCCTCACTTCATCTTCGACCTTCCTGGGTTGGGCCGTTTATTTTTGCCTTCCATTTGATCTCTACCATGTCATCATGAGCACTGATCCTCTAAATCCAAAAGCTGCCAAACTTCCAGTCATGTCGCCGATATGTTCAAGAGTTGTACTTCTGTAGTTACACTTACCCCTGATTCTCTGTATCATCCAAAATCATTTTGCATCCCTTTGTCTTGTGTCATTGATGTGGGATACATCATGGCCCTCCTTCGATACAGTCGCTTCCTATCGACTTCAGCTCATTATCCAAGAAGTTGGACGAGAGACTCCATTATAGTACCTTAGAGCTTGCATGCCCTAATGGCAAGTTCTTCACACTCGATGACAAGTTCACATCATTGGCTTTCGATCGAGTGATTTCACGGGTGTTCAACTTCAGTTCCTTTATTCACATTTCGTGAAATGTGCTAATAGTAACTTAAGGACCATTGTCATTATTGGTGGTTTCTCTCGCGCTTGTTAACAGTTCACATCATCAGATGGTAATCAAGCGATTTTCTAGCATGTTCAACGTCAACACACCTATTCACATGTTAGAATTTGTACTTTGGTTTGGTTGTGTTGGAGCACAAGACCCTGGGCTTAGATTACAAAAGTCGAGGTTATAAGGTGGTGTGACATGATTGTACTGATATGCATGTCTCTTTTAGATGGATGGCTGTGACCATACCATGAGTTATCATATGTGATCCTTCTCATTATTGGATGGTTGCGACCATACCTTGGTTTCAATATGATCCTCTTTATAGGATGGCTGTACCCATACCTGGATCCATTTGCATGATCTTTCTCTGAATGGCTGTGTACATACCATGATTCATGTATCATTTGACAGAGTTTTTAGTTATGTATATGTATCTGTACTTGCTTGCAGGTTTTCCAATGACAGTCTCCGGTTCCTCGCACTGGTTCATAAAGCATTTCATCCCTCACTCTAGTTCGGCCTTCACGCTTTAGGGGGCATCTGTTACACAGAATTTTGTCAATGTCCCTGTAATCCCCGTTCCTTGATCTTGGAGGACCTCTACAGTGAACCCTACATGCTTTCCCTTCATGAAGAAACTCCCATTGTGTCCCTATTTATGAGCATAACAATTCCCTTTTTGCATCATTTCCAAAAAATCTTCTGTTTTTCCCAGTTTACGGGACCGGCGCTAATGGCCCTTGTCCTCCTAGCGCTGATATGCAAGGATTAACACTGTCCCTAGCATTGATCGGAGAGACTGAGCCTTGTTCCAGTCATGTCGATCTTCTTTTGGAAAGTTTTTTAAATAAGGAGCCAAAGCTTCCAACTCTAGAAGCTTTGTAACGGAAGTCTGGTAAATGGTTAGGCCGGTTGGAGTTGAGGAGATCAGTTTGGGCTCCTTTCCCCTATTAGGATGGAACTACCTCAAAAGATAAGACCTTCTTCCATGAGAAGAGGAACCATCTCCCTTCCATCCATGCCATATAAACCTCCCTTTTTCCCAAGCACAAGCTAGTGTTGGTGTATTAGTTCTAATTAGGCTCTGGTTGAAGTTTTGATTGTGGAGTAATTAATAAGTTATTCATAGTTGTAGCTCTCTAGTTGTGTGTGAGGGAGAAGTGTGAATTTGGTTTAGTGTGAAGACTAAAGGGAAGAGCCTTAAAACTACCATTGTTGAGGCCATCATGGAATGCTAACGGAAGTGTGTGGGAACCCAGATTTGTCGGAGGAGAACAACAATGTCAAGACAACGGTTGTAATCTCTTCTTGATTTAATATATATGCAACTATTAATTGATTTCCTACATAATATGTCATCTCACATGTTTATGGCTTAATGTTTCTTGACTTGTTAAGTAGGTTGAATACAATTTTTCTATTATCACGGTTGTTGTTTTTTGTTGTTTACTTGTTTCAAGTGCTCGAAGAAGGAAACAGGAGATAGCTGGAGCGAGGAAACAAGGTCATCACCAAACGAGATAAGCGTACTAAGAGGTAGGCCCTCTTAATTGGTTCTAACCTAAGGAAATCTTCCATAGAATGTCTTGTTTGTGGCTAGACCCATTCTCGGGCTAGAGGAATTGTTTGTGTCCGCACTTATAATTTTACTTCACCACACCAAGACATGCCGGAGTTTACGAATATTTTTCATACCCTTCGCACGAAGTTGGGTATCAAGTATTTTGAGCGTATTTGGTACTCAACTATTGTGGCTTCCTACACAGGTACATCCAGGATGAGATTGAGTTTTTGGACATCTCCTCGCTTGGCATGACGTACCGATACACTGTCAAGATCGAGCAAAAGTTTAAACAAAAGAAGAAAGACTTTGGATATGTGAATTCGAAGCAAGGGAAAGGTGCCCCCAAATTAGAGAACAAATGACAAAGCCAAGGCGGGGTGACCCAAGACAACCCGTCAAAGTCGCAAGAAAAGAACAACACCACGAAGTCGAAGAAAGACACATGAAATTGGTGTGAGTTCCATAAGAGCCCCACTCACAACCCAAGTGAGTGTCAGGCCAAGCAGTTGTTGGTGGTCGAGTTGAAGGGTTCAAAATCAAATGTATGTTCTGACTTTGAGTTAGAACCCAACAAGAGGAATGACAAAGGGAAGCATATTATTGTTGCAAAGCCTAGCGCCATTATTGCCACCACCAAGATCCAGAAGAATGAGCCCAAAGATCTAGAGGAGCGGGAGTGTCTCTTCCACTCATAAATGTGGGTGAAGGTTTCACCACTACAATTCATTGTCAGCAGTGGGAGCTGTTAGCGCTTGAAATTTCACCTCAGGCTGAGAAAGGTAAACCTCAAGGCTACATCAAACCATTTAGCCTCGTAGCTAGCCCTACGGGGCAGGAGAAGGCTCTCTCCGGTCTATCTCGGTAAAATCTTCAATAGATGAGATGACCAATAAGGTAACACTGATATTAGGCTAGTAAACTGATCAAAGAGTTTGATTTGGGGTTTTTTGGGTTTTTGGTGGCAAATTGAGGAGAGGGCAATTTTGGGTGCGGGGATTGGACACAGTTTCTGCAGGGGGTTCCTTGGGGCGAGGTAGGAGACATCATTGATGCCTTTAACTGAGGTGAATGGTCAGGAAAGAAAGATGAAGAGCTAAAGAGAGCAAACAATCACTTTGAATTCTCTTTAGACAGTAGAAAACATTGAAATTAAACAAATTTAAAAGCAGAGCATGGCAAGCATGAGTTCTTGCTTTAACACTTCATTTGTTTAATATGCAGAAGGAAAGAAAGGAGATGAATCACATAACACACTTACAAGAACATTAAGAATCACTCCATCAATACATGAAACCACAAGAATCCCAAAAAGGACTGCAAAACCCTGGTCTTCCTTAGCCAAAAATTGCAGAGATACAGTGAATAATACAATGATAGCTTCTCCCTCAAGAGTCCAACCATGAAAATGAGCAAGAAAATACATAATATAGATGATCTAACCTCTTTCCCTGCCTCCATGGGTCGAGCTCACTATCCTAGGAGCTGTTTCAACCACTTCTAAACTAAGCACTACAAACTAGGCAGTCAAAACAACTTGCCTCTATAAACTTGGAAACCAATTCATACATTACAAATTTACCCATTAAATGAATGAAACTTCTAGAAGTGTTAAACAAGAGTAAAAGTGTCTTAGAGTTACAATAATTACATCAAAGATAATCATCTTCAACCCCAAAAAGTCAAACTGAGTCAAATCTGCGTTTTCTGGGCTGTACAGTGCAATCTGGCAAAAAACTGCCTGACAGGTCGCGCCCCCCTGCCTGACGGGTCGCGCCCCTTTGGAGCTCTGTTTGGGGTACTTTCAGGTGGCCAAATTGAGCAAAAGTGGGCTTGTTGGAAATTTCTGTGAGTCTACTTTCCAACCCAACTAGAATTTTTGAATTTGGAGTTCATTTGCCCTGTCAAAAACCAATTCTCCCAAGACAGCTTTCTGCAGTTCAAAAAAGTGGCAGAAAGTCAAATTTTGCATGTATTTTGACTTTCTGGAGGCCCAAAACTCCATAAAAACTCAAGTCCATCCATGGGCATATGTAACTTTGCATAAAAAATCAGGAAATGCTGAGTTTTTGTGAAAAGGAGTTGCCATGATGAAGGGTCTCACGGGGGGTGAGACCCGTTAAAGAGCCAAAACCTGTAAATTACCAAAAAATGCCAAAATTACCCAAAATTCTCAATTTTTTTTGGGATTTGAGCTGTGGCTAGGCTATTGAGTGCCATGATCTTTGAGTGAAGCCTCAACCAAGATACGGAGTGGATTGGTCTTCTTTTTCCCTTTTAGGGCCTCGGACAACCGCCTTTGAAACATCTTCATTTTGGCCTTGCACACATGCATTCTTGCCCAGTAATGGTTTTTCATGTTCCTCAACAACTTTTTATCTTGGTTGGCCTTAGCCAACAACCTCTCCAAGTGTGCGTTCTCTTGAATGAGCATAGACTCTCGGTCAGCAGGCAGTGGGTCACCGGGTCTTCTACGGTTCAAGGTTCGGTCACTACGAATCCTCCATAACTCATCAAGTGATTTCTCCTCCTCCAACTGTTTGTTGCACTGCTCCAGGTAGGTGATGGTCCATTGGGCACCCTCAAATCTCCTCTGCAAAGCATCATTTTCAGCTCTGAGATGCTGAATGATCTCCTTTGCCTCCTGGCTAGGAGAACTAGTCTCAAGATCAACAAACTCAACATCGGGAACTCCTGATGGACCCTCATCAATCATGGGCTCTTTGCCCCTCTCTGGTACCTGTGCTGGTGAAGAAAGCGAGGCCCCTTCCACCTGATGTGGAGATAACACTCGCTGAGCTAAAGATGAAGGCGAGACCCCTTCCACCTGCTGTGGAGATAGTACTCGCCGAGTTGCTGCAAGCAAGGCCCTCTGGCCTCTCTGATAAGTAACCAAAGGTGAGGAGCTGACATGTCTAGTGACGGGGATGTCATGCTGCTGTGATGGTCCTTCCTCCTCGTGAACAATATCAGGATGTGGTGGTGGTGCTGTGCATGACATATACATCATCATACAATTTCATTTGCAAGGATGTTATGGGAGGTAGGGTTAGGGTTTAATTTTTTGATTTCTTAGGAAGAGGGGTAGGGTTTAGGGCTCTTAGCAATTGTGGAAGGGAAATTTAAATAAAAATGATAGGGAATATGGAATGGGAGGTGAAAAATAGGGAAGACAAGGGATACCTCAAAACAGCACATAAAACCCTAGCAATTTGACAACTTCAAGCCAAAGCACAATGGAGACTTCTACTTGCAAATGGAGACCTCTACAAATATAATCATGATCTTCTTAAACTGTAAGAAGCAACAATTTTTCATGATTTGAGGGCCTACCTTACAAAATTTGGCAATTTGTGGCTCCTTGGCAAGTTTATTGGCAAATTTCTGTGGAGAAATCCCCAACGGGTCGCGCGCCCCTGACGGGTCGTGCCAGTGTAATTTTTGCACTGGCAAAGGTGTCCTGACGGGTCGCGCGCTTTTACAGGAGGCTTTTGGAGGCGTTCCTAGTGTCAGAATCAGGTGCAGGATAGCTCGTTAGAAAGCTATTTGAGTCTACTTTCCAACCCAACTGGAATTTTTCAATTTGGAGTTCATTTGACCTGTCAAAAATCAAATCTCCCAAGACTGGTCAAAAAGTGCCAAATGAGGCTACCTCAAGGAAGAGTGCTGTTGCAGTCAACTTTTGAATGCCTTTCTCAACCCCAAATTGAGCTCATGATAGCTCATTGGAAATATCTTTGTGTCTAGTTATCATTTTACCCATCAAGAAAATAATTTGGCCAACCAAGCTAGGAGAAAACTTGATTTTCCCAAGGTCACTTTAGAGGTGTCTTTGATTCTCCTGAGGCAACGGTATTCTTGACATTTCTCTCAAACCATGACACCTGTGAAAAAAGTGAAGGAGGTTTTTCTTCCTTGGCATGTTTTGGACAAAAACCTCTCTCAGTTTCCCAAAATTCATCTTTGATTTCTCTGAAACATCATTTGAGTGAAACTTGTCCCGATGTGTGAAACAAGGAATTTTGTCGAAATGAAGCGAAATGAAGGGGATAAGGGGCTTATAAATTCTTGGGGAAATTTTGGGGAGTAGGGAGGGATGTTAGGAAGCAGGGGAAAGTCAAATCTCAGATATTGAGAGAGGGGAAGGAGTCCAAAAGGGCAAAACACAGGCCAAACCTAGAAAATTGCCAGGTTGTAGCTAGAAACTAGGGTTTGTGCAAAAATGAGGATTTTGGGGGATCTCAGTGATGGGAAGCATTTGATAAGGTATATTAAGGATAGGGGAAGGTGTATGAACATCTGGATACAAGTTTTGCCGATGACTTGGCCGCCCAAGAGATATTGTCGTCAAAACCCTAGGAGAGGGAAATGACCTTGCCTAGGTGCAACTGAAGCATGAACAAGATGTAAAATGACTCATTAGACACTGACATGATAATGAAAACCCTATGAATGATGATAGACTCAGCTGAATGATGACATGGACTGACATTTGGGCAAACCCTAGACCTAATTCCTAGTGACCAAATTTTGCTTGAAGACTTACTGAAATGACAAAATTTGACCTTGACACTTCAAAATCACTTTGTAAGAGCATATTTGATCACTGTAGGAAGGCTGGAAAGACTGACACTAACAGGAGCCAAAATAACTTCATTTCAGCAGAGGTTGTGAAGAAATTGGGCCTATCAACCACATCGCGCTCATAGTCATACAACATGGGGTGGCTTCACCAAGGACAAGATCTCCGAGTCAGCTAATAGTGCTGCCTTCCCTACAACATCAAGCCCTTCACAAATGAGGTATTGTGTGATGTTGCTCCTATTGACATTTGTGATGTATTATTATGACAACCATACTTATGGAAGCGACACATTGTATATGGGTCGAGACCTCGCTCTATTATTATTTCTTTAGGTAATACGTTATATGGGATACCAGAGGTAGCTCTGCTTACCACCATCTCTTTGATGTCTACTAAGCAATGCAGTAAGATCATCTCCCAGACTAGGAAATTTATTTTCTTTCTGATTTACTTGCAAATTAAGGGGAAGAGAGTAGCCACATCCATGGCCCTCGAGAAGGGTTCCTCCATGTAGCAGAAGTAGGTGGATATAGTCGTGGAAGAATACATAGACATCTTCTCCTCACCCACAGAGGTACCCTTGCAATGTCAGGTCAAGAATTCGTTTGATCTAACTCCTAGAGCACCTCTACCCAATGGGCCGATATATCACTGCTCCATTATGGAAAATTCCAAGTACAAGTAGCGACATGATCAACAATGCGTGCCACACAAGTTTCAGGTGGGCGAGAAAGTTTGGTTGCATTTGCAGAAATAACGCCTTACCGGAGCCCATTGGAAGTTGAGACCACTCCGATATGGTCCTTACACCATTACCAAGATTGTGGGAGACAAGGCTTTTGAGCTTAACATTCCACCATTCCTTGGCCTAAAACCAATGTTCAATGTGGACCATCTTCGACCATACTTCCCACCATTACTGGACACATAAGACATTGCAGAATAGCTCACACCAACAGAGTTAAACCTAGACTTCATGGAATTGGCCACAACTGATCAGATTATGGACACACAAGTCAATAACACTCTCCAGTAGAAGATTCAACTATTTCGGGTTGTCAAAGCTGGCCAACTCCTGCACCAAGGCAAGTGACTCACCAGGGACCAAGTTCAACAGAAGTTTCCCCATCTCATGGATGCATTCAATGAAATGGGGACCATTGTTTCCTAAGGGGGGAGGACTGATCTAGGTGGATGTTGGTGGCCACCTACCTAGTCCACTGGGATCCCCACCAATGTCTCTTTTGGTTTTTTAGTTTCCTTAATTGTAGCACAATTTACTATTTTTGGTAGTTTTTCGGGTTCTAAATTTCCAAAGCCATTTTGAGGCCCTAAATGAGGTATTTTTTTTGGAAAACTGGGGCCAACAAAGGCCATTGATTAGTGTTGGCCAGTTGGAAGTTGTAGTCCTCAGGTAGATCTTTCTAATGAGGTATTTTGTATGTCAAATGAAGGTCGCATGCCAACGTTACGACTCTGGGAAGTTGATGTACCAATTTACCCAAACAGGGCCCATAGTTTTGGTGCTTCATCTCCTAGGGTTAGGGTTTTGGATGTTTAGGGTTTTCCATTGTTTCTCAATAATAAATAGGCCTTCGAGCCTCATTGTAAAACAATTAAGAGGCATGTAGCCCCTGCATCTCTTCTTAGAGATAAGCTACCATCGCCCGAGCTATTCTTATTTCCATTCTGTTTGTAAGCATATTTCAGTATTTGATATTAATGAAATGAATTTTTATTTCTGCTGCATCTCTATGTTCATGTTTATATCTATATTTTATTGCCTTCCTGTTTAAGTTCAGATCAGGTAAGGGACTCCATGATGTCATAATTATAATTAAAGACTAGAATGCAAGACCACAAGGGATCACCTGATATAGAAGGTGAAGAAGGTTCTAAATCATCACCATGAGAATGGCCAACATGGTTGACATGCATACCATCTATAGGAATATATTAAAGACTAGTGGATTGAAGCAACATGGGACATGGGGGACATGTTTTTATGTATGCTATCAGATGTAACTGGGAAGAGGAGAGATTTCATGAACTAATCCATGAAGAAGTGATCATTGAGTTTTGGAGCTTTGTATATAAGCTCTACCATCTACACCACTCCTAAATGTGATTAGTGATGTGAGTGGTAGTGTTTTTGATGATATGAGATTAGGAACTCAGTGCCCATATCATGGTGTATGAGTGATTAAAAGTAAGATAAAAAAGCATTCACAATAGTGGCAAACACTCAATGGATTCCATGGGGTTGGTCGACGCACCATTTCATAGCAACACTTGTTATTGTGGATTGAAAGAGATGAAGATGAACTAAATCCTCGGTGATGGAGTTTGAAGAACACCATTTGTGGAAGGATCAGACATGGTTAGAGGGGTCCTCTCCTAGATTACACTCAAAATTGAAGATATTTGAGGGAATATTGGTTAGAATAGGGGGCCATGTCAGATCATGGAGTAGAGAATAATTTATTAGTTGTCTCAAATCAAGGAGGTTCAAGCTAGCCATAAATGGGAGGAAAGGTTGAGTTATGTTTTTTCTAGCTGTGGTTCCTACATTGGTTCATACAATGGGACCTATGTTATTTTTGACATTAAAATTGACATTATCTCCAATGTTATCACCCACATTAGGGTCAAAATTGCTACCCAGGTTGACACCCACCATACTAGTAGTGGGTTGGGGTTGGGTGGAACTAGAGGAATAGGAACTACTAGATGAATCAAAAGAGCTAGATCCTGGAGGTGGGCTGGTGGGAGAGAACCTAACTCATCAAGCAGGTGTAACTAATAATTTGAGAGGAAATTGAGAGTGAGTGCCTCCTAATATTTGCAATTGGTACTTGATAAGAGCTATGGTGTTAGGACAAAGTGCACGTAATAAAACTTGGTTGAATCTAGGAGGCTAAAGGGATAAGGAAGTGAATCAAATTAACAAAACAACAAGTAGAAACTACATTCATAAGTGGTGCAATGTGGTTTTTATTGTGATTTTTATGCTAATTTAACTTAAGAAACCTTGTTCTATAAAAAGAAAAAGACTTTAGCCTAATAGACCATCTACTCCTCAAACAAGCCCTAGGCTACGTTTTAAAATGGCCTTCCAAACATCCTAGGTGATGGGTAATCACGACTGGTAAGATTGAGTGAAGGTCTCAGAGATAGTTACCCTTACAATCGTCAGGTGGTGATGTCTTGTATACTTGCAAACATTTATCCTAGGTGAAGTTGTTTCCCATTACCACCACATATAGGGTAGTTTTCCTAGAATATTTGCCTCTATGGTTACCTTCTTCCTGTGAGGGTGAGATAATCTTAGCTTTTGGGTATCAACTATGGAACTAGATTCCAAACCAAGAGTTGGGAGCCTCAAGGGGAACCACTAGTATCTACAGTCTAAGCCTTACCCCCTTCACGGGCTTTTTCTGCGCATTGATTTTGTACCACTATATGGTGAAGGATTTTAAGCTCCTTAAGGCCAACCTCTACGTTTCAATCTATAGTTAAAAATGGGTGTTATTTGGATGCCTATGCCACTTCGCCTAACCTAAAGGGGGATTAATCAATGTGTGTTAGATTAAGATTGATTTTATGGGCTTATCGTGGGGTCATGAACCAGCATTTATTTTAGTGGTGAGTAATTGTGTGCAAGTGAAATGTGCTACAACTAAAAATAAGAGCTATTTGCAATGAAATTAAAGGTAATTAACTACTGAAAAAACAAAAAAGATAGTGTTGTAAATGAGTAGTAAAAAGTGTTTGCCATTAATCAAGAAATTACCTATCCTATAAGGGTTTCATGCAAGCACAATTGAGGTGAAAAAGAAGGAAAAAAAGGAGGAATAAAAGGATAGGTAAACAACCAAGAATAATGATGAGTTCTAAGTTATTAACCTACAACCAACATTTTGCAGAGGTAATAACAAGTAAACAATGGTTCTGGGCTATTACCAAACCTCTAAAAGACCTATAACCAAAGGGGGATCCAAAGAGAAAAGAAAGGGGAAGCCATTAATAATGAAATGGGAATGTTATTAGCTCATAAAACATAAGGAATAAGTAGGTGAATCGATCTAAAAAATCTAGTGATAGGGTTTCTACTAGCCTACAACAACAAACTCCCTAAATTTGACTTGATATAGAAGTACTAAAATCCCTGTAGGGGTCTATTTCTTCCTCCTGAGATTTGGGAGCTGAAAAGATCTAGGTTTACAATGGTCTTGCTGTGAAAAAGGAAGCCCTAAATCCTATAGTAGACAGATAGTTGGAAAAAATAGGAAAATTTTTAAATTTTTTGAAAAGTTTTGTAATGATATTTTTTGACCTTTTAGTGCACTCAAAGTTTAGAAAACAACCCCATAAATTTGTTGGGAGTGCAAAAAAATTCCCATAAAGTGCATTGGGTGCCCAAGACTTTAGTTTTTAGGGTTTACTCCAGATCTACCCTTTGTTGCTTCTTTAAGAACTGTGATTTATAAAACATTCGATAAAGGGAAAAAGTACCAAAATGATCTAAACATTATAAAAAATGTAAATAATGAATGGAGGAAACATGTGAGAAAACCTTACATATTACAACCTAGGACCTGAAATGTTCAGATCCTCAGTGGAGTTGCCAGTTTGTTGGTGTCTTTCTGCAACAAAGGTCAGCAAAAGGAACTACACTATAGGTTGCAAACAATCCAACAATTAATTGATTAGAATAATAGATTCCAAACCCTAAACATGGCTACACATTCATATAAAGTTATTACATAAATGAATATAAAGAGAAACATAATTGTAACACATGTAATATGCAACAATAACAATATACCCAAGGATGGATTTTTATTTAATTTGTCGACACTTGCGAAGAGCCCACATGGCAATGTTGGTGGGCCTCCACCTTAGGAGAGTTATTCACAAATCCTATACCTACAAGGCAATGGTTCCTCTCTCCAAAATGGGTATGTGGAGTCCTAAAAAGGTATGTTTTTAATGATCATTTCCATGGATTTTCAGTGGGACTTGTGAATCTTTTACATCATGAGTGTGGAAAACAATAAAGAATTATGATAAAATATGTGGAATTAGTATGCAAGACTTAACCGCTGATAGTTGTCATTTTCCTGTGCAGGAAAGGGTAAAAACGAGGAGCTACTGTTCCAAAGAAAAAGACAAGAACATGGTAACTGTTGTCCCTTTGACGGAGGACCGAGTGCAAACGAGACTAAGCAGGTTGAAGCAAACCGGTCCGGAAAAGGAGGAGAAGGCACCAGCTCGGTGGAGGAGAAAAGAAGTGATTAAGGATTAACAGTTTGGCGAATCCCTCAGGATCTTCGATCCTGAGGGATCGCTGCTTTATTTATCTTATTGCTTAGACATCTCCGCCGTCACCCTTATATAAAGGGACGGCACTGTTAGCTTTGGGGATGATGCTTTTATGTAACTTTTTGTTAAATATTGAACTTTGATCATCGAGTCTCGTTGAACTTGGCTCATTGTACTTTCTGTTTCATGCATTAATATAAACTTGGTGATTATCTTATCTCTGCGTCTGGATTAACTTAAAGCGGTGTACCCTTGAGGCTAAGGGCCCGGCCCCGGAGGACACTTGCTTCTGTATCACTACGATTTGATTTCTGCGTGGTTTGCTTATCGTCATTAGTTGGTAATCTGATATGCTTTATAAGTTACATCATATGCTTTGTTAAGATTCGTTCATTGAGGTTCTTTATATTGGCTCTGCATTATATCACCAATACTTTCAGAGTTGATTGAATATTATTAGACTTAATTGAACATTGTTATCATTTTGTTACGGAGCTTTTATGCTGTGTATTTGTGTTAAGGAAATTATCTGAAAGATGTGTTCTTTATGATCCAGGATTAATGTTGTTCCATTTTGAAATACAGTTGTAATTCTTGTTGATGATTGGTGTTAAATCAGATTACTTTTCAAGGGTGTTGTGTGTGTGTATGATTTCCAAATGCTGTTCCATAATTAGTAATTAGTGCTGTTCCGTTAGCGCGTGTTGCGTGATTTGCTTGGAGAATGAAAGATTGGAGTTTTGATTACAATGAGTGCATTTGAGTTGATAGGATAAAGCTTGATTACTGCTCCCGAGGTTTAATTATTCGATTGCTGTTCCATTTCAGAATTGCTGTTCCATTTTAAAGCATTGCTTTTCCATTCTAGATTTGCTGTTCAATTTCTTATTTGCCGTTCCATTTTTACTTGCTGTTTCATTTACTCGCATTTGGTGTGAGAGACGATCTGTGGCTATAGTGAGCCTTGGAATTTACTGCCTCGCTCCCAGACCCGTAGTCCATGCTCTAATTTCCTTTCCATCAGTTTCTAAAGGGATGGGCTATTGCTGTCGAACCCTTGACTGATAAAGTTGCCTAGCTTTAAGAGTGTGTGCTTTAGTCATTTGAAGTAACTTAGTCATAGACAAGCATCAGTTTACTCTTGTATTTTTGTAGAACACTGTACTACTAGCATTACTCTGACAAATAGCCTCAGATTGAGTCACTCTTTGAAATAACCAAATGCTCCTAGATTGACATATTAATGTGAGGTAATTAGAGGTGAAAGAGACCCTTTTTATAGCTCTACATTTTGGCGCCGTTGCCGGGGAAAGAGTGTAGCCATTTGTCTTTTTCAGAGTAGTGTATGAACCTGCTAGGGAAGAGTTGGATCTTAAAAATGAAAGGTAAGAACCTGCGTGCGGAGCATGTAAAAGCCCTGCTCCACTGTCCGCTTTCCTAACAGATTTGCTGTTGCTTTGTTTGAATAGAATTTAGTAGTTCATTTGAGTGCATGACTAAGTAGAAAAAACCAGAAAAGAATATTAAGCTTCCATCCAAACACGAAAAAGCTAAGGGTCCGGTGACCCTTGGCCGAACAACTTTCATAGACGAAATCTATAAGAAAACATAATCTCAACCATCAGTAGGTCCTAGGAAAATCATTTCTAAACAACCTACTAGTTCCCTTCAGGCCACAGGATCACCATCTGTAGCCTTTGCTGAGGTGCATAGTCAAACTGAAGAGTAGGACTTTCAGGAAATTGAAAATTCTACTCCAGAACTATTGCAGGAAGGGAATTTCAGCAACTTTTGTGAAGGAGAAGGAGAAATAGGGGAAACCAAGGAACCAAAATCTCCCATTGGAACAGATCAGCCATTAAATAACCCAGATAAGGGGAGCGCTGCGAAAATCATTGTTGAAGGAGTCCAATCTCCTCAGACATCAGGTATTCCTCTTATCCTAGATAAAGGAAGTGCCATTAAAACAATCCCTGCTAAAATTGTTCCCTCTCAACCTAGGAATACCCTCCTAGATATCCCAAAAGATTATTGGCATATATTCGACCCTATGGCTCAGAACCAGCCAAATACTCAAACCTCTACATTACAATATCCTATAGTGGATTCTGCAGCAAATGCGCCCATGAAAGCTATCCCTCTTCAACATATCCCTACATTTCACTGTCTCACATCAGAAGATCCGGATGCATTTTTATTTGAATTTGATGTGTTGTGCAGGGGATATGATTACACCACCGATCCCCAGAAATTAAAATTATTCCCCTCTACATTAAAGGGGGCTGCTTTAAGATGGTTTATGGGACTAGGTGGTGGGGTCATCAACAATTGGGATCAAATGAAAGAATCCTTCTTAAAAAAATATCAGGATTATTGTAGGTCTAGAGAATTGAAAGACGAAATATTCCAAATGACAGCCAAACCGAACGAAACATTAGAAGAATATGTGGAACGTTTTCAATACAATTTACAAAGATCTCCTTATGCATCACTACCTTTACCTGATAATGTGTTAAAAACTGCATTGATAAGGGGCATGAAGGAACAGTGGATTGAAACATTAAACATCATGGGAAAAGGGGATATTTATCAAGAGAATTTTGCTGACATTATTGATTTATGCATCAAGAGTTCGAGAGGCAGCACAAGAATAAAACCGACAGAATATGATCGGTTTGCAAGAGACAATAAAATATCAACAGAAGGAGTAATGCATGTGGAGATTGGAAATTTATTAGAAAATTTTAAAACTGATATTCTAGAGACACTAACTACACAACTTTATATTATGCAGGCCAAACAGAAGCAGATGGAGGCAGAACAGAATTTGGCAATCTTCTGCCCCCGATGCAGAAAAAAACATAGTCACAAGGAGTGTCCACTGGATACAGTCCAAACATGTGCCATCTTTACAAGCGATCATCTTACGGAAAGCTGCCCCTCACTTCTTGGATTAAAAGCTGTATACAAGGAAGCAGAGGAAGAACCAGAATCAGTGTATTTGATCAACCAGCACCGCCAGTGGCAGCCAAGACAATCTGGTATGTTTTCAGACCCAACTTCTTCTTTTCAGCCTCCACAATATAATGCTCAACAATATAATATGTGGCAAAATCAGCCCCAACCCCCATTTTCAAACTGGTCACCACCATCGTTTCCTTCTTCAAACCCGTGGCTGAATCAACCAAACCAATCTGGTTGGCCGAATTTCCCTTATACTCCACCATATTGGAAAAATAGCCCATATCCTCCGCAATGGACTCCCCCTACTTCACAAAGTTCACCCTGGCAGACAAACTGGCAAAGACCGATGCAACAACCAGTAGGAACTATTCCGCTCCCTCAACCTACTCTGCCAGCTCTACAACAAAATCCCCAGTCTAATCTGAGACTGCAACTCCCAACCCAACCCAACCCCAATCCAAATAACAGACCGGTCCAATCTCTTCAAATCATAGAATCACCAGAAATAGGACCCGACCTGCGGGAGTGTAACGATCTTCAATTATGATCTGGACGTATCATTGAAAATGAGGGAGATAAAACAGTTTATATTGAAAATTAGTTATCAAGAGAACATCAGTTGCAACAAGAGGATGTAAATAAGCAGCAGACTCATAATGAAGCAACTACATCCTCTCCTCCGTTCCCATAACGATTAGTCATACCTCGACCTTTACAGTATCCTGACTTTGACATTCTGGGAGAATTACAAAATTTGTATATAAAAATCCCGTTCCTCCAAGCCATTCAAGATATTCCTATATACACAAAAACTATTAAAGAATTGTGCATAAAGAAATCAAGGAGGAATATAACAACTAATCCAAGAGTCCAAGTAGTCGGTACTTTATTTGATCTGTTATCTGGGAAAGAAACACCCATTAAATATGAAGACCCAGGAAATCCAATTGTAACTGTTCAAATTTACGGTTAGACCCTGTCTAATGCCTTAGTTGATCTAGGAGCTGCAATCAATATTTTAACAACCACTACCTGTCAAAAGCTCGGCATTACATCTGTAGAACCTACCTCTACTTTGTTAGAATTGGCCGACCGATCTATGGTTAGACCAGAAGGTACTCTTCACGATGTCATGGTCTCTGTAGATTCCTGGGAATATCCAATCGATTTCCTGATAATTAATCCAAAAACCCGACTTGATGGACACCCGCTAATCCTAGGTAGGCCTTGGCTTGCCACCGCCGATGCTTACATTGGTTGCCGGCAAGGAAATATGACCATAACCAAAGGACCTGATATCAAGAATTTGGTTCTATACCCTCCAGCGCAGCCAAGTCTCACAATAATTAAAACTAACAAGTATCCTGTATCATACCTTACTGATAACATTAGATCTCCATTGACTATACAAGAGGCACTTGATTTTAAAGATCAAACAGAAGATGATGCCATTAACAACTTCATTATTCAAACTGAATCCGGATCCTGCACACAATGTCACATGATAGAAGCAGCATTTGATAATGAATTAGAAGAAGATCCTCTGAAAGACACACATGATTAAACAATACCTGTTACTTCTGTCGCAAATAGTAAAATTGTGGAAATTGAACCGGGAAAAACTTTAAATATCAATGCCAACCTCACATCTGAACAAGAAACTAAGCTCATCCATCTGTTAAGAAAATATCAACAAGCATTTGCATGGGATTACCCTGATATGAAAGGAATCGACCCACAATTGTGTACACACCACATTTATATAGAAAAAGATGCTAGACCTGTCCGTCAACCGCAAAGAAGACTTAATCCTCATCTAAAGGATGTGGTAAAAGCGGAACTTCAGAAACTTTTAGATGTCAATTTTATTTATCCTATTTCTGACAGTAAATGGGTCTCTCCGCTTGTGGTGGTACCAAAAAAGAATGGGAAATGGAGAATTTGTGTGGATTACAGGGAACTCAATAAAGCAACACAAAAAGACCACTTTCCTCTCCCATTCATAGACCAAGTGCTAGATACTTTGGCAGGAAAGAAATTCTTTTCCTTCTTGGATGGCTTCAGTGGATACAATCAGATTCAGATTGCCCCTAAAGACCAGGACAAAACTACTTTCACTTGTCCTTGGGGAACATTTGCCTACCGAGTTCTACCTTTTGGCCTATGTAATGCTCCCGCCACATTCCAAAGGGCTATCCTTAGCATTTTTGCAGATTTAATAAATGATGGACTTGAAGTATATATGGATGACTTTACACCCTATGGAGATGATTTTGATCCAGCACTAAATACCCTAGAAAAAGTCCTAAAATGCTGCATAGCTACAAGGCTTTGCTTAAGCCACGAAAAATGTTATATGATGATGACTGAAGGACTTATTCTAGGACACTATGTTTCAGCAGCTGGCATTCAGGTAGACCCGGCCAAAATCCAAATACTTTTGCTTATTCCCACTCCTACTACTCAAACAGAGGTACGCAACTTTCTTGGATTTTCTGGATATTATAGACGATTTATAGAACATTATTCACACATTGCTGCACCTTTATATGCACTAACTGGTAACGTTGATTTTCTTTGGACAGAAAAATGTGAACGTGCTTTCAAGGATTTAAAGAAGCTCGTATCCACAGCCCCAGTCCTTCGAGGACCAAACTGGGATTTGCCATTTCAGATATTAGTTGATGCCTCAGATATAGCCATTGGCGCAGTCCTTGGGCAAGAAGAGGATAAAAAACCATACGCTATCTATTACATCAGCAAAAATTTATCCCCTGCTGAATTAAATTACACTGTTACTGAAAAAGAATTCCTAGCTGTAATACATGCTGTCAATAAATTTAGACATTATATTACAGGCTATCCTGTTATTTTGTATACGGATCATTCCGCCATAAAATATTTAGCAAATAAGCCTGTCACAAATGCCAGAATAACTAGATGGTTGATCTTATTGCAGGAATTCGATATCACAATCAAGGACCGACCCGGCAAAGAGAATCCTGTAGCCGATTTTCTCTCGAGAATGCCAAAGCCAATTGATGCAGCAGCAGTTGAAGATCAATTTCCGGACGAACATCTGTTTGCTGTTGCCGTTCGAACACCCTGGTATGCTGATGTTGCCAATTACCTTGCAGTAGGTAAACTACCAAAACACTTAACCCCTAATGAACGAAAATAGATTGTTCAGAAGAGTACTCGATTCTCCTGGATTGGGGGCTATTTGTTTCACACAGGGGCAGACATGCATATCAGGAGATGTGTTCGAGAAGATGAAATCTTTGACATCCTAAAAGCCTGTCATGACGGACCATGTGGGGGACACTTCGCTGAGCGTAGAACGGGACACAAAGTATTACAGATAGGATATTATTGGCCCACGATTTTCAGAGATGCAAAGAAATATGTCCAAGCCTGTGACGACTGCCAACAAGCAGGACGTCCTGGTCAAGTTGACGAGATGCCTCTCAAACCACAGTTAGTCATCGAACCATTCGAGCGATGGGCTCTTGATTTCGTTGGACCCATCAACCCCTCATCAAATCAGAGAACATATATCTTGGTGGAAACAGAATATGTCACCAAATGGGTTGAAGCAGAAGCATTGCCAAGAGCCACAAAGGACTCTGTCATACAGTTCCTGTTCCATCTATTTGTATGTTATGGCCTTCCAAGGGAAATAATTACAGATGGAGGACCACAATTTGCTGGCAATAGATTAGCTGCAACACTTAATAACTATCATGTCCAGCACAAAATCACTACTCCATATCACCCACAGGCGAATGGACAAGTAGAAAGCAGTAATAAGGTAATAGAATCAATCCTAATGAAAACCATTGCGTCACATAGGCGTGATTGGGCTGCCCAACTACCTGAAGCACTCTGGGCCTATAGAACAACATGGAGAAGCACCACTGGTTACTCACCTTATCAACTAGTGTTTGGAAAACAACTCATTTTTCCTATAGAATTTGAAATCCAAACATTACGAACAACACAGGAAGTTGGCTTAGATCTAACCGAGGCACAGATTAATCAATTACAGCAGATCAATGAATTGGACGAAATTAGGCTCTCTGCACTACAAAATACAGCATTGATTCAACAGCAGCGAGCTAAATGGCATGACACCCTCATCAAAAACAAAGTCTTCCATGAGGGAGACTGGGCTCTGTTATATGACTCTCGGTTTCAGGACTTCCCTGGGAAACTCCAGACTCGTTGGTTGGGACCATACGAAATCCAGAAGGTACATGACAATGGAACCATCACTTTAATCACCATTGACGGTTCTGGATATACCTTCAAAGTGAATGGCCACCGAGTTTGTCTCTATCGTAAACCACTCACTCGGGAATCCTTCTGTCAACAGCTACGCAAAGACACTGATATGGAGATTTAAGGAGAGGAAGAGAAGTCTTCCTCACCTGTAATTCATTAAGGAATTCATTTTTTTACAATTTGTACATAATTTCTTTTCTTCAAACTCGTTCGTGTGCATATGTTTGAACCAAATGTGTTCTTTTGCTCAAAGATTTCGATTCTTGCCATTCCTGAAACGAATGGCATTTGCGTGTTTCTGCTGTTCCTTTTCAAAAGGAACAACATTTTTGGTTTCTCGATTTTTCTGCTGTTCGTTTGCAAAAGGAACAACACTTTTGATTTTTCTGCTAACACTTTTGATTTTTCTGCTGTTCCTTTGCAAAAGGAACAACACTTTTGATTTTTCTGTTGTTCCTTTGCAAAAGGAACAACACTTTTGATTTTTCTACTGTTCCTTTGCAAAAGGAACAACACTTTTGATTTTTCTGCTGTTCCTTTTCAAAAGGAACAACACTTTTGATTTTTCTACTGTACGTTTTCAAAAGGAACAACACTTTTGATTTTTCTGCTGTTCCTTTTCAAAAGGAACAACACTTTTGATTTTTCTGCTGTTCCTTTTCAAAAGGAACAACACTTTTGATTTTTCTGCTGTTCCTTTTCAAAAGGAACAACACTCTTGATTTTTGCTGTTCCTTTTTCAAAGGAACGACGTTTGCCTGTTTTGCTGTTCCTTTTTCAAAGGAACGACGTTTGCTTGTCTTGCTGTTCCTTTTCTAAAAGGAACAACATTTTGATTTTTGCTGTTCCTTTTTCAAAGGAACGACATTGGTGTGTTCTGCTGTTCCTTTTTCAAAAGGAACGGCATTGGTGTGTTCTGCTGTTCCTTTTTCAAAAGGAACGACATTTGCACTTTTGAGACCTATGCTCCTTTGTTGTTCTTTTCTCAAAAAGGAACACTTCTAGCATACTTTTTCTCTCCTTGTGAAACAAGCTTATCCCTTTTGCTGATCCAAATTTGAGGATGCTTCCTGCTCCTGTTCTTTCAAAGTCTTTTAGAGATAGCTATGCACTTATGCAACGAATACAAAATCACAACATATTGAAATAAGGAAATTATAAATTGCTATCTTTATAAGGCTCTGTATTGGTAAGAGGACAGAAGGAAGGACATACTTATCTTTTGTTGTCATTGTCTTACTAATTTTGCCCTGATTGGTTATCTTTATCATGCCATTCTTTTTAATCCCCTTTGATTTTTGTTTAAGAATAAGAGCAAAGGGTTTATATCCTCCTATTGAGATGATAAGACTTCTTCCACCATTCCTACTCTTAAGGAGTGTTGAACCACCCTTTGTGTATATATAAGGAAAAGTGCTTTATGAAAAAAGAAAGTAAAAAACAAATGAATTATAAATTGTCAAATGCAGGATAGGGGGTCTCATCAAGAGCCAACCTACCATGATCATGAGGATGGAAGTGAAGTGGCATTCCCACTATGGCCACCACACTAGGGATATGGTCCAAAAGGTATATCAAATAAACAAACTTTGGAACAGGAGGTCTCATCACGAGCCGGCCTGCCCACTCTTCGCCCCCTCCTCGTGAATGGCATTATGGCTAACTGGTTACCAAGCCAGCATAATGGCCTACACTTTGACATTACATTCCTTAATATGCACATAAAGGATCATGGTTCCAGGGGTGAAATAAACAACTCTGCCAAGTTTATGGTCCATGGACACCTGTCGGTAGCAGAGCACTGTTAATGGTATCGAAGTCACATTGATTACACCAATAGGTAGGATACTAATACTATTTTGTTTCTTATATCCTAGGCACTAATCATACATTATTTCCCGACTTATATATCGCATGAACATTTATTACACCAATCATGGCAAAGGAGGTGACAATGACCACTTGAGATTTGGCAAGTACGACAGACGTCCTATCCCCTGGCCTCGCATCATATCACAACAGCCTCTTACGTAATACGTGATCCAACTTTACGCCTCGATTTCGGTAATCCGTTGTTTTTCTAAACATGGCATATTTTCATATGCTATTCCTTTATGACTTGGTTACAAATAGAGTGCCGCTCCTTTCTTTGACGGCTGGGGCAGCCTATCGCATTGTGGGGGGGGAGGTTAACCTCATTATTCCCCGGGTTATGTGTCAGCTCACTATTCGGGAAAGATAGTGTACCAGGAAATGGCATGGTTTAACGACATGATATTTCTATTTTTTTCTACACAAGTTGCTGTTCATAAGTCATTTCTGTTGCATACTTTGTGTTTTTTTCTAAATCCTACGATTATTACCCTCTCTGTGTTTCAAGCAGCACAAGCAGTTGCTGTTCCATTGAGAATCCATAGTGAAACCATGGGAGGCAGGGCAATTCGAAGCGAACCACAGGAGTTGACAGTCTCCGCTGCTGCTCGGGAGATCCTGGAAAGAGCAGGATGGCTGACTTATCTCAGTTGCCTGCAGGAGTCCAATGAAACAGTGGCGATGGAATTTCTGCAGAACCTATAGGAGGATCACTCCACAGTGAGGGGGAAACGGATAGCGGTCACCGACGATATAATCGCAGAAGTCTCGGGACTACCAGCCACCGGACCTGTATGGACATTAAAGAAGGAAAGACTACAGAAGATCATGGAAATTTTCCAGGACGAAGGCCAGAGCTTAACGATTAAGGGGAAGGGAGTTCTGCCGGCAACGCTAGGAGAACCCTGGGCAGAATTAGCAAGAACAATACAAAGCTACATCACCTGCAAGGGGAGAAAAGACGTGGTAAGGCCACGACATCTTAAACTCTTAGCTATTCTAAAGCAAAAATGCTCTGTAAATCTTCCTGCACTTTTGAATTCTTTACTTCATGACGTCGCACGAAGCCTAAAAAAGGCACAACATGTAGAGTTAGTTGCCAGCCACCATGGATTAATCCGACTAATAGTTAGTCATAGCCTCACCCAGCAGCAAAGCAGCTGGGAAGAACTAATTGCAATAATTGAGGGGAGAGCGACAACACCTTCCCAAAAACATAAACATACTACAAGCACACTAGAACGTCCGGAAAAACGCAGAGAATTAGGAAAACAAAAACATGCTGCGAGCACATCTGAACGACCAGAAACACGCCAGGAATCAGCAAAGCGTAAGCATGACACTGATACACCGGAACAGCCAGAGAAACGCAGAAAATTAGTCCGGTTAGCCCGGATAAGAGGAAGGCTGGAAAAACTCCAGGAAAGCACTAGCCAGCTAGTGGTAATTGAGGACGAGCAACCCTCACGGCCAGAAGTAGAAGAAGAACAAGTCGAAGGAGAAAAGGAAGGAGAGGCCGAGGAGGCTGAGCAATCCAAAGAGGAAAATGAAGAAGCAGCTGAGCCTCCTGAAACAGAAGCTGAGCATCCTGAAATGGAAGCTGAGCATTCTGAGGCAGAAGCTGGACAATCCAGGCAGGAGGAGGAAATGGGACAGCAGGTAGGTAGCCCACCACAGGACCCAGTGGGAGAAGATGAATTGGCCGCAATCTTGGCCAATATGGGTGAGTATGGCCAACCTTCCACTCCATCATACCTCCGCGATAAACCCCAGGAAGAAGATACATCCGAAAAACCACATGCAGAAGAGGCAAAAGAAGGAAATCTGCCTGTTCATGATGAAAAGGAGATAGGAGACACTGAACAGGAACAATCTGTTCCCAAGACACCAGAGGAAATTCCGGAGGAAGTAGGGATAGAAAAAGAAGTCACGGAACCAGTTAGGGTTCCTACCCCAGAACAGCCAGCACAAAACAATGAAGAAGCACCCCAGGAGAAAGATCCAAGGACTAGTCACGACCCAGAACGCAGTAGGAAGCCTGCTGTTCCTTCTAATAAAACATTGGAAATTAGGGAATTACGAAAGGAACAGCGGAGGTTATTGAGCATAATAGCCCAGCTCCACCAGCAGATTAGGATCCTGAAAGCGAGGCAGAGGGTAAGGAAGACCGTCGGGAAGAAAAAGATGACCACTGCAGTAAAAATCCGCAGGATAAAAAGGCGGAGGACCAAAAATCGCCCTGCTGATCAAAACCCTGCTGAAGATCCAGCTGCTGTTCCAAATGAGGCTGAAGGTCCAGCTGCTGTTCCAAACGACGCTGAGGGACAGACTGCTGTTCCATTTGAAAAGGAACAACAGCAAGCTGGTATTCATGTTAAAAAAGAAATGGACAACAAGAAAATTAAAACAGAGGCACCACCCTCAGGGGTGATAAGGGTTCTGAACTCGAAACAACGCATTAAGAAAGTTTAGGTAAAACTCCCGGCCTCCACTGATGCATGGAAAAGAAATCGAAAGACGAGGACCTTGCACAAGGGATTGAAACAGGCTCAGCAAGAAATGGAAAGGCTTAGAGAACAAACGGTCCCTCGCGAGAAGTATGAAGAACTCCAACAGCAACTAAGGAACGTCAACCAATCCGAAAGCCAGGCCTTTGAAGGGTGGCGAAAGGAACAAGAGAAAGTTGCAAAGGTAACCCGTAGGCTAGATACTGTTATCAAACAGATGGATACCTTGTGTTCTTTATACAATGACGTTTTAGCATGTAGGGCCCCTGCTAAAAACTATGCTCTGTTTTTACTGGAACGGTACTTACAATTAAAAATAAAAGCCGTTAAAGCAGGCGCCCCGATACAAATTAACACTGTCAATGACTTTATAGATTGTTGTAAACATTATGGGGTGAAGATCTAGAGATTGCTATGTGAATTTTATTTTCATAACCTCGTGCTAGATCAAGAGACTGAGCTGAACCCTGGCCCTTTTGTTGCGGACATTCAATTGCAAGCATTCATCTCATTCGGGGTTAATCAGATTAAATGGCTCAAAGCCTATAACACTTTCCAGAGGCAGGAAAATGGCCTAGACTTGTGGGTAAGGGCTGAGCCTAGGGACCCAGTATGGTTGTGGAAAGCACATAGAAACCTCATGAGAACTCCGGGTGTCATTGAAACGTTAGGACCCATGCACGAGGCACTCATTTGACAAAGTTTAGAATATTTTCTTTCTATCAAAGACCTTTCCATTGATGCAGCCAAATTCCGGTACCGAATCTCTAATCCAAACATCCAGCTCAGGGAGCCATTTAAGTATGAGAATTTTCAATTAGCTGCCAACCGTTTGAACCTCTATGGCGAAATCATTTTGAGGGCAGGGCCATCCTGGTTAGGATATAGATTCCGCAATCCAATTATCTGGCACCCTGCACCCGGATATCAAGCCCTATATGAGATGCCTGAGGGTCAAATAGGCCAGTTCTTTAACTACCTAGTCACTCACCATGGCTGTAGGCCTCCGCATGAGATTCCTTCTCCAGCCTATTCTCTCATTGCTTTGCATGTCAACTACAACGTTTTCATGAGGGCATGAAACAGGGTAAGCAGGGGGGTGTGTGGAGTCCTAAAAAGGTATGTTTTTAATGATCATTTCCATGGCTTTTCAGTGGGACTTGTGAATCTTTTACATCATGAATGTGGAAAACAATAAAGAATTATGATAAAATATGTGGAATTAGTATGCAAGACTTAACCGCTGATAGTTGTCATTCTCCTGTGCAGGAAAGGGTAAAAATGAGGAGCTGCTGTTCCAAAGAAAAAGACAAGAACAGGGTAACTGCTGTCCCTTTGACGGAGGACCGAGTGCAAACGAGACTAATCAGGTTGAAGAAAATCGATCCGGAAAAGGAGGAGAAGGCACCAGCTCGGCGGAGGAGAAAAGAAGTGATTAAGGATTAACAGTTTGGCGAATCCCTTAGACATCTCCGCCGTCACCCTTATATAAAGGGATGACACTGTTAGCTTTGGGGATCATGCTTTTATGTAACTTTTTGTTAAAGATTGAACTTTGATCATCGAGTCTCGTTGAACTTGGCTCATTGTACTTTCTGTTTCATGCATTAATATAAACTTGGTGATTATCTTATCTCTGCGTCTGGATTAACTTAAAGCGGTGTACCCTTGAGGCTAAGGGCCCGGCCCCGGAGGACACTTGCTTCTGTATCACTACGATTTGATTTCTGCGTGGTTTGCTTATCGTCATTAGTTGGTAATCTGATATGCTTTATAAGTTACATCATATGCTCTGTTAAGATTCGTTCATTAAGGTTCTTTATATTGGCTCTGCATTATATCACCAATACTTTCAGAGTTGATTGAATATTATTAGACTTAATTGAACATTGTTATCATTTTGTTACGGAGCTTTTATGCTGTGTATTTGTGTTAAGGAAATTATCTGAAAGATGTGTTCTTTATGATCCAGGATTAATGTTGTTCCATTTTGAAATACAGTTGTAATTCTTGTTGATGATTGGTGTTAAATCAGATTACTTTTCAAGGGTGTTGTGTGTGTGTATGATTTCCAAATGTTGTTCCATAATTAGTAATTAGTGCTGTTCCATTAGCGCGTGTTGCGTGATTTGCTTGGAGAATGAAAGATTGGAGTTTTGATTACAATGAGTGCATTTGAGTTGATAGGATAAAGCTTGATTACTGCTCGCGAGGTTTAGTTATTCGATTGCTGTTCCATTTCAGAATTGCTGTTCCATTTTAAAGCATTGCTGTTCCATTCTAGATTTGCTGTTCAATTTCTTATTTGCCGTTCCATTTTTACTTGCTGTTTCATTTACTCACATTTGGTGTGAGAGACGATCTGTGGCTATAGTGAGCCTCGGCATTTACTGCCTCGCTCCCAGACCCGTGGTCCATGCTCTAATTTCCTTTCCATCAGTTTCTAAAGGGATGGGCTATTGCTGTCGAACCCTTGACTAATAAAGTTGCCTAGCTTTAAGAGTGTGTGCTTTAGTCATTTGAAGTAACTTAGTCATAGACAAGCATCAGTTTACTCTTGTATTTTTGTAGAACGCTATACTACTAGCATTACTCTGACAAATAGCCTCAGATTGAGTCACTCTTTGAAATAACCAAACGCTCCCGGATTGACATATTAATGTGAGGTAATTAGAGGTGAAAGAGACCCTTTTTATAGCTCTACAGGGTAGACGAGACAAAGATAAAAAGAAAAAGAAAAGGCTTGAGCTCACTAGTGGAAAGAGCTCAATTCTCACAAGATCAAAGGTTTAATGATGATATTGTTCATGGTGAAATGAGGAGAAAAATCTCTTCTCTTTATAATAAAATACTAGCTAGATTTGATGAGGTTAAATATTAAAATTATTTGTTGGACCAAGATCTAATTAATTTAGTATTTTATTAATTTTTGTGAGAAGAAAATGCAAAAATAATGGTTAATGTCATTTATTTGGGTAACTAAATCGAAATTAATGATTTAATGAGTTAATGAATGAAACCATCCGCAAATAAATGATTTATTAGATTATTTCCATTTCTCTGGTTAAACTGGTTAGAAATAATTAATAGATAAATGATTTATTAAATTATCTCTAGTTGATAGGGTAAATTTGTTGTAAATAATTTATAAATAATGATTAAATAAATTATTTCACTGAGAATGTTTAGAATATTTTGGAATAATTAAAAATAAATGATTTATTAAGTTATTTCTATATAAATGAATAAAATGAGTGAAAATAATTAGATTATTTTCATATAAGTGGCTAAAATTACGAGGATAACATAGAATCAATGAATTTGTGTGTTATTCTAATGTAAATGGGTAAATCAGTGAAAATAACCTAGGAAAAGTGGTTCCTTGGCTATTTCCTTAGGTGAATGTGGGTTTTAATGTGTGAAACCCATACTAACATGATATATTTTGATCCATGTAGCAATTTTGGCTAGGTGGTCACTTTTTGCCCTCGTCAATGGTCCTAGGTTTGAAGGGAGTCAATTTCTTTTGCAAATGACTTTGTAGATCCCCCAAATACTTTAGGAGTATGTCCACGTTATTGGAATAGATACCTAACATGCTTAGTATCTTCCTAAATCAAGTGTTGTACTCTTTCAAACTCTACGCTTTCCTTTGCTTGAAGTGATGTGAATGGATCCATTGGTCCTCTACATACCCAGTAGGGTATAAATAAGACATAATGAAGGTTTTAAAATCCTCCCACTTAGTTACTAGTGCATCACCTTCTAGCCTCAGTGTCTCCACGTGTCTTTCTCACCACATCAGTGCATACAATTTTAGTTTTAGTTGGTAATTGAACTTTTTCCCTCTTCATCTATATTATGGAGACTAAAATACACTTGTAAATATCGCAACCAATGATTCAAATTATAGCATCAATCTCACCTTCGTTTGGCTCAATATCCACCTTTTATTCTATTTTAAATAGAGGTAGTGAAGGAGTGATGGCACTAGAGCTTAGTTTCTCATTCTTAGACTCCTTTTTCAACCCCTTTTCTAGGTCTTCACTATATCCTAGTTTCTCACCCATTACGACTTCTAAGATAGAGCTACTAGCATCCCCAAAATCACAAACTTGTTTGCTAGAACATCCATGAGGAGGGCCATGTTGTGAGAGATATCAACAACTTGCACTTCCATCCTCTAAAATCTCTCTTCTGTTGCATCTTGAGGATTGTCAATAATGGAATCATACACCATGGATAGGGTTATACAACTTCTTTATGAAGCTGATTCTTGGACCTTCCAACTTACCACAGAAGAAATCCCAAAGAAAGTACTCTAATAACATCATGATTTGTAAACTATCATCAATACTCTACTAGAATAGTTTGTCACAATAAATCTTGTATTGTGATGAAATCTTTTATTATGCAGGTTTATTTCCTTATATCTCAAATTTATTAGCACTATCTTATTACTCAAAGTATTGAAAATAATTGGAATACAAAAAGGAAAGAAAAAAAGAAAAAATCAGACCATTCATAGTAATTAACACAAGATGTATCCTATGAAACCTAAAATGGGAGAAAAACCAACTAGAAGGTGAGGTTTTTTCCCTTATCTCTTTTTGTCAATTATGAAATGCAAGTACAAAGAAAGGGGCACTCACTATGGTGTTCCCTATGGCCTTGAGGATAGAATGGCTCCTATAAAATCTACTTCATCCATTTTTATGCTCTAAAACTCCACCCTTAGATGATTAGGTAAACAATGGAATAAGTATAATGCTAACAGGTGGAACCCTTTCTCCTCGTAGTAGCCTAATATTTAACTTAACTTGATAGTGATTTAGGGTTATGGTTTTTGCATGCAACCCTTAATTAGTGTTAGGATTTATAACTTCTAGAATCTTCTCTAACTTTGAGACATGTATATCCCCACATGTGTAAGTAATTGGTGCTAACATGGCATCCACTGAGTACCATGGTGGTTAAGAAGGTGGGTCAACTTGCAAGAGGCATAACATCTGCATACAAGCTCTTATTGAGGTGATTTATGCACCATTAGAAAGGTACCAGTGTATGGAAGAACATAAGAGGGATAAGAGTTATGGTCATGAAGATTTGAGCCTAAAGAGCACCATTTTATGTCTTAAAATCACTTTGGAAGGTTATAGACCCTAAATTTCCAAACCGGGTCCAGCCAGTAAAATGGGCCCCGTAAGTCAATTCCTCTAATATTTCCACCTAGAAAGGACCAAGATAGATGAAAAATTATATAATGGTACATTTTAGATCATTTTTTCCAAATTATATGTTGAGGCCTAAAGTAGATTGTGGATGCCATGGTGTTATTCTCCCTTGAAGAGAAGATCTTTGGTAAATTACACTCTAATTGGTCGTTCTAGTACGTTGGTTTGCCTCTAACCTCGCCCCTCTATTTAAAGGCTAATTTTTCTCTTGGATATGTCATTCTAGATATAATAAGGAGAACTAAATAATATGGCCATATAGACACAAGAAGAAGCCCTTTGCGCAAAATGGGTAATTATAGTGCTAAAAAGGTAGGAGGCATGGAAGAGCATGGTCATACAGTGTATGACCTATATGGCTTGCTTGGTGGCAAGGTATGGAGAAACATAAACATGTATACCTTATTGGCCACTCCAAATCTCATTGAAGTGAAGGGAACCTTTGTAGATAAAAAATATTGGGAATTTCTTAGGAGGCCATCAAACATAGGTTGATGTGGAAAAGTGATTCATTTGTGTTGGTATTTCTTTCAATGATCACTCTCTATGGTTAAACCCAACGGTTATTTAGGAGGGTAATATTTTTGAAAAAAACCCATGTTTCTATGCTAAGAGATTATACAAGAAAGGAATTAAGGTCCCATGTGACCTCTATGATACTTAAATTGAAGATTGGAAAGATAGTAAAGCCTTGAAAACATAATGAAGGACAATTCTTGTAGATATAATCAATCTAGAGAAATTCAAGAGGATGATATTGGGAATCCTCATGATGGAAAGATTGAAGATGGAAATGAAGAAAAGGTTTCCTTAAGCCAAGGATTATAAATGGCTCTTTAATATACCTATATTTTTTAAGGCAAGTATAATAATATATAAATAATTATGTCTAAGGAGAATATGGAACTCAATCCACTAAAATCCTTTTAGAAGTGTCACTTAAAGCCTAAAAATACATGTTTTTCTTGCTCTCTAATTCACGGTGGCCTACCATAATGAAATGCTAAGAAACCTGGAAGTATTTTACCCTAAATGCTCATTACTTGACAATAATTACACACCAAAATACTTAGTTTTGTAAATGTGCGTAGTTTACATAGGCATGGCATTATAGGTTTTATCGAACACTTAACAGTTGGAAAACATGACAATATTACACCCTAAATGCCAACGATGTGACAATAATTACACTTCAGAACACTTGTTATAGTTTTGTAAAGATTGGCAATCTATGTAGTCACAAGACTATACGTTTTGTTACTTCTTACTTTTTTTCTAATATCTCCTAGAATGCATCTTTTCTATGAGATTCCCTCCCTTAAACCATGATTTTTCACATAACTTGGCACAATATAAATATTCATACTTTTTATCATCTTTAAAGAGTAGGAAGTACATGCATATTCACCAATTCTCACTACAACCTTGTTTTACATGCCAAGTAAGATCTATAATATGGACCCAAATATTTTTGCAGATATAGGTTTCGAAGTGACAGGTGGACTGGAAGTATCCCACCTACATGATCCTGTGGAATATTGGACCAATGTGTTTGCATAATGAGTAAGGTACCTCTTAAAAGGTACTCTCCTACACACTTTACACATTCCCAAGCTTCAAGTGGACAGTGAATCCAACATAGAGCATGTCAAGTTTTAAAAGAATACTTAGAAAGGTGAATGATATGTCTCTAGGAAGAAATCTATCGGTGCCTTGGAGGTATTTATGAACTTGACATTAGATTAGAATTCATATTTTATACCATCCTTAAGAAATAAGAAATGTTTGTTTATTGAATTATCATTATAAATTTGTTTTACCTATCAAGCCTCCTTAATGAAATCAATGTGTCCTCCTCCCACTCCCTTGCCAAACCTGAATTTGGTAGCCTTTTTAGACAATATAGTTTCTTTAGATGTATTCCATCAATTTCATATTTTGTGGGTCTGATATGGAATCAAAATTTTGTTTGTTTCTGGGGATATTCTTTAGAGGTTTCACCTTCAAAATTCCTAGTTATTTTGTAATATGGTTGTGGTGTAGGAAATTAGCTTAATTTTGGTACCCTGTTTGAGGACTTTTGGGACTGGATGTATATCTAGACCACATGTGTAATATTATTATGCTTAAAGTATAGATTTGCTAATATAAGTCACTAGTTATATATATATACACACACACTAAGATTTCAAAAATTATAAATCAAATTACTAATCTTAATTTATAAATATAATAAATCAAAATAGTCATATTCATTAAAGTATATTAATATTAATAAAGTTAAACATGATGTAATATTATTATCATTAACATTAGTAGTGTTATGGTTGATTATAATCCAATATTGTTTATGTTGTTGTCCATATTATTGTTTATATCTTTTAATCATATGGATGATTCAAAATTTCATATACAATTTTTCTTCAAAAAGTTCAAGCATTATTAATTGCATAGTGACTATATAATTTACCATAACCATGTTATTAGTATTGGCATTATTAATCTTCATATTTCCATTGTAATACACAATATATACATGTATTTTATAAACAAAACAAAAAAATTGTTGAAGACAACCACCACAAGTATTGATACTAGGGAAAATAAACCTCTCCAATCAAAATTAGTTATACAAGGCAAACACTCATTAAAGTCTTATAAAGTTCCATCATGCCCAAGAAATATAACAATGACAACATAAACAACTAAACCATCTAGAGATGGTCGCTAGATTAATCAAGTCATTGCAGAAATTAAAATCATGGTAAGAAGAGGATCTTTGACCTCAAGAGGAAGCCCCAAGTTGTAGGATTATGATCCACCACTATGATCTCTTTGTTTATAGCTTCCTTATTTGGGTTATTCATGATGGTCTAGTTTATATACACCCAAAGGAACAATAAACAACTTATCAAACCAAGGAACTGATTAAGTTCTTCCTAGAGGCATATCATTCACCGTTTTATGTGTCGTTTTAAAACTTGACATGCTTTATGTTGATGTCATTTTCCACTTGAGGCTTAGGAATGTGTAAAGTGTGTGGGAGAGTGTGCCCTTTAGGAGGCACCCTACTCATTGTGCATAACGCACTAGTCCAATAGTTCATCAACACATGTAGGTGGGATACTTCAATTTCTAACTTCTACTTCTAAACCTACATCTACATAAACATATGGGATTATATTAGAGACGAGGCTAAAGACAAAGCAAGTCAAACCCCCAATTGTTGGGGTGCATCTAATTGGCTTCTCACCAATTTCATCATTCTATCACTATTAGGTACCAATGCTCAATAAGGATCTCCACTGTTGATGTTAGTTGTGCCATTAGTTGGTCCACATGAATTTAAAGTGTAGTGATTTGGTCTTGAAGCTCAAAAATTACAACATCAATGATAAGAGAGGATAACCTTCATTGTTCCTCTCGATGGGTTGTGCCAAAGAGAGAGGGAGATCTTGCCCCCTTTTGCTTATCGTGAAAGTTCAACTAATAAACACTATCCAAGCTCCCAAGTGCCAATAATAAAGCAAATGTGATCAATAAAATTGGATGTTTTTACATGGTGGGGTTTGGGGTTTTAAATTATTGGAAAACATTAACTCCCACGTTGTGCCATTTGAGCCGACATACTTTCCCATGACTCTCATGTAAACGAGGAAGATCAACCCTCCCGCACTTATGATGAAGGATCTAAAACTCAATTGTATGCCTCATAACCTTTTCCCGAGCTCTCGCATGTTGATAATGAAGAAAACACAAGCCATAAAACTGCATGCCCCAATGTGGGGAGGGCCCGAGATCGAAGCCAACATCAATTCACACTCCATACCATTTAAGCCAATGTACTTTTCCATAGCTTTCATGTAGGTGAAGAAGATTGACCCTATTTCATGATTAAGTAATTAAAATATGACTATGTATTACATGTTCGAGACCTCCATGTTGGATGTTTTTTGCATCAAGGGTCAGCAAAAAATAGTTTCTAGTGGTTTCTCCTAGTACAAGAAGTAAAGTGAGGATTTATTAACCCTTGAATTTAATGATTTCACATTCAAACGTTTTATTCATTAATTTGAAACAAAAGCACAACATAAAGAATAGAAATATGAACCATATGGTGTGCAATCAACTCCAAATAATACCCAGGCGAAAGTTTTCTTTACACCTATGGGGATATCTTAAAGTGGGAATGGTGCTTTGTAGGCCTCCTCCTTGGGAGGGTTATTTATTGATCCTATATGCAAGAACATATCTATCTCTTCAATGGATGTCTAGCAATGGCCTATGGATGTGATAAATCAAAAGTGGTGGAGCTCAAAAGGGATAGGAAGGCAATTACGAAATGGTCATGGTGAAATGGGGTAGAAAACCTCTCCTATTTATAACAAAATAGTTGTTAGATTTGATATGGTCAGATAAAAAGAACAAAAATTGTTGGACCAAATCAAAATCTAACCACTTCATTATTTTTGTGGCACGAGAAAGTAAAAAAGGTGGTTAGTGACCTTTATTTTGGATAAATAACTCAAGAATAATGACAATTTAAGTTAATTAATGAAAATAATTCACAAATAAATGATTTATTAAATTATTTCCATGTGAATGGGTAAAGGTGAAAATAGTTAAATACTTTCACATAAATGGGTAAAATAATGAAAAGAGCATACAATTAATATATTTACGCCGTAAGGCATTCCCTTTGAGAAGAAATTCCCTCTTGTCCACTTGTCATCACCGTGGGCTGTTAGAAAATATGTTAGATGATTGGAAAATGTTTAATCGTTTGATCATGCAAAGGTAGTTTGGAAAGAAGAGTTATTAAACCCTAACCCTCTTACACGTAGAACTTTCATCCTTCCTGAATGATTTCTGCTCAACGTTCCCTATGCTACGAGAAATACTGTTTCAAATCTCTTTCATTTACTGTTTCATGCAGTACGAGTATCATCATCTAATATGTCTACTTAAATCATCATCTTGGTTACATGTCTACTTAAATCATCATCTTGGTTACCTTGATAGGTAAACCCTTGCCACAACAATAGTTTTTATGCCTCATTGTTGGTCTCACTTGCTCCTTCCCAATTTTCTCACTGAGCTCTGCCACTTGCAGCAAATCCCTAAGTTGGGTTTGATTTCCTCCACCCTACCAGCCTTCATTTTAGCCATTTAGGATATTGAATGTATCTATTTGCCACCAGATTCTATTGCCGTTAGTTGTCAACCCAGAAACCATTACTTCTCTCATATTCTTGTTGTGGTGTTTCAGAATCCTGAACTGATAGTCATGAAAGTGTCGGTTTCACTTAGTCACAGTGCAAATGCGAGGCCTCAATACTCCATTCGGCCAAGTAATAAGTGATTTTTTCTTCCTTTGGTCAAAATAAAATCCCTTTCTACCATGCATTTGGATTAATTCCTTTCAATTTTGTGTGAAACAGTTGTAATTGACCCAGAGTTTACTCCACGGTTTCAAGCGCCATTCGAAAACCGAAGGTTCTCATAGCAGGAATTGGTGTGCCACGACAAGAGCGAGAGCTCTATTCAACATTCTCAACCTTCAACTAACTCCCGTGATTTAAAAATTTGATGATAATATGCTAAAACATTGTTTTAATTCATTGTTCTGTGGCAATTCATATCTCTTTTAAGGATGAGCACACCATTCCTTCCATTCACATGTGCCCCTCCCACGTCTTCCAACCATATACCAAGCTCATTTTACTTCATCATCTGAAATTATGCAATTCATCACAAGCGTACCCTGAACGAACCTAAAAGACAATATTTTATGAGTAGGAAGTATGGAACCAAATAACAAAAGGAAATCATTGTCAGTAGGCCAATGTTTGAGGAAGAACCACTATGGAGCTCTCTATCATAATACTTGGACCACAATTCTTCTGATTTGCTGAATTCCAAATTATAGTCAATAGAAGAAACTCTCTCTGTATACAAAAATGTTAGAAAGAAACATGTGTAGAACTTTCGAAACCCTCTTATTGAGAGTAAGAATGGATTTAATCCTTTCTCTGAGAGCTTGGCACATAACAATTTCGGTGTGGACACAAACTCCCTCAATACAATCTACCACAACTAATGCACCATCTGTGATTCTAAGGATTACTGCGACTTTCGATGATCATGCCATATTTCGTTCCGTATACAATTACAAACATGGGATCTGGATTGCGGAAATTGGTAATTTCGGCAACATGTGCAACGACAAATTACTGCTTATATGCAACAATTGGTAATTTCGGCAACATGTGCAACGACAAATTACTGCTTATATGCAACTGCAAACCATATTCGTAGAGGTGAAGAAAACATCATGCTTGCAGGTGGCACAGATGTTGCGATTGTGATGGAAAGCATGGGTGGATTTATTGCCCTTAGGGCTCTTTCACAGAGGAATCATGACCCACAGATAGCATCAAGACCGTGGGACAAAGATCGTGATGGATTTGTCATGGGTGAATGTGCTGGTGAGCTTAAGATGAACTCAACAACCATGTATTTTTCTTCTATGTTACTGTTTGCAGAAAGTATAAGATAAGCAATACTAATCATAGTGGAGCCTCATATTTACAATGAACTGCTACCCTGGTCATTGATCCCACTGACTAATCTGAATGATCTAGCATGTTGGGATAAAATTGTTACCAATGATTTCAGTTTCAAGGGACTATCTGCATGGCATAGCCCATTTTATGAAATAACTTTTTCAAATGTCATTTGTTATGGAAAATTTGAGTTTGATTTAGATACAAATGATATTTAAAATATTAGTTCAGACTTTGAACAATTCACACTATAAGAACATGGGCTTTTCTCCAAAACCAGGTTATGGAAAGTCTTGAACATGTAATAAAGCGAGGAGCTCCCATAGTAGCCGAGTACCTTGGTGGGGCTGTCACTTGTGATGCTTTCCACATGACCGATCCACACTCTGATGGACTTGGAGTTTCAATGTGCATTCAGAAAGCTCTGGAAGATGCAGGAATTTTACCAGAGGAGGTAAGTGCTTTTGATTTTTTAATAAAGGATTATCAGTGTTGTAGAATTACTACAGTTTTAATATTCTATTGAAAATTTCAAACCCTTAATGACCAATTATCGTATCCTCAATACATTGTAGGTCAAATATATCAATACACATGCAACCACAACCCGAGTAGGAGATATGACAGAGATTAATGCTTTCAAGAAGGTTTTTAAGGATACTTATAGTATTAAAATGAATGGAACAAAGGTGAAAAATTCATTGGATAATAGATGCTTGGGTTGGTTGCAAGGTCCTTTCCCTCATTATTCATACAAATCCCCAACTTCTGCAACATAGGCTATAGCTAATCATTGTCACCTTTCATGCAAAAGCTGAGGATCTACCTTATGGGCTCATATACAAACTGAATATCTTCTTGTATGAGTGTCAAAATAGTTTTCTCCCCATAGCCTCCTCATCGTCTTCATTTCATCACACCCAGACTTCTTAGCATACATTTTGGTGAAGTTTTTCAATGTAAAAGCCCACCCATAAAGCCCAACTGAGAATGCAACTTTCCCTATCTCTGGATAAACTTGAACATCCCCAAGCATATCATCCTCGTAAGTATCCATGATCACATTCACATTCTCAATAACCCTTGATAAGTGTTGATAAGCTTCCAACCCACCAACTTCTAACTCAAGGAAGAGCCTATCAATTTTAGTGAGAGCAAGACTCGGCTTAATCCTTTCTCCGAGAGCTTGATGAAATGCAATTTTCAGTCACCAGGTGGTGCTTCTTCTTCTCATAGGATATACAAGTCACAAGTAACTTCTTACAGTAGATTTTAAAATTTTGCATAGTCAAGGGTCCTTTACTTCTCCAAGTTTGGTTTGTCTTCAAAACATCTAATTTCACTACCAATCCTTGGATCAAATTCATAAAGCCCAGTTGGCAGTGTTCACATGTTTCTTAGCATCCTATTTACTCTTGTGTACTAGGTAGACTACATAGACACTGTGATTTGGTTGACATATGACAATTTTCCATTTCAATTTAGTTTGATTGATAAACCAAGCATGTAAGCAAAGATAATTGCCACCAACAATATCATGATGATAACATGGAAGAAGTGAATATGTTTGTTATGTTTTTCTTAGTTTATTTTTTAAGTTTTGGTTTTCTTTTCAGTATATTATTTGGTTGTTAGTAAGGATTTTGGATTGATGGTGAATCACTGTTTTGTTAATATACTTCATGTGAAAAGATAGCCCATTCAAATACCTATAGTTAATTTACCAAAAACAAATATATTTTATTTAATCAGTTTCATGTGGAATCTAATCTATATATATATATATATATATAATTTAATCGGTTTTATGTGGAATCTCCAAAAACAATATATATTATTTAATCAGTTTTATGTGGAATCTAATAAATATATGTTAAAATTAGAAGTTTAAATTGCATAGTTTAAACTATCAATCTACTCAAAACTTTTCCAGGGTGTTGACTGCAATTTTATAAAATAATTAGACAGTATAATTATATGATGTATTATTTTATGTGCATAGTTATTGAAAACTCTCTCAAATGGAACAATTATATGATTTATTATTTTATGTGCATTAAATTTTGCCAAAGAAACATACTTGAAAAGTGATATGGATATGTTTTTCTGTATTGATAGTATCTGTCGCTTCTTTGAAGAATTAAAAAAAAAATCCATTCTGGCAGAACTAAATTGGTAAGGGTTTGGTTTTTGAAGGCTGGATTTGTAGGGGATGATAATTCGAGAGTAGTTTTCCCTAGTCTGGTGGGTCTTCCGAGGCACACCAGTGTCATGGTTGGCATGGGACAGAAGGATGCATATGTTGAAGACGAAGCACTGTCCAAGAGGGATATTTTGACCTTGAAATATCCACTCGAGCACAAAATCATTAACAACTGGGATGACATGGAGAAAATATGGCGGCACATGTTCAACAATGAGCTCCATGTTGCTCCTGAGGATCATCCAGTTTTGACTACAAAGTATCCTTTGAATCCCAAGGAAAAAAAGACAGGATGACTCAAATCATGTCTGAAGGATATGGATTCGTTTTTTTATATTGATAGTATCTGCCACTTCTCTCTCTCTAAAAAAAAAAAGTGCCTCTAATACTATTTCCTCCTAATTCCTTGAATATTAAAGTAGCTCTGTAACAAATTTCTTTAAAATCTTCACATTTTAATCATTTTAAAAATGCAAATCCAATGAGAGCAAGTGGTAAAATACTGTAACCTTTTGATGAAGTGACACAATTCAATATTGAAAAAGACCAAATTTTTGATCAAATATTTGCTATTGGAACTTGGAAGAGCATATTTGAACATTGAGAGGCAATTTACGTTGGAAAGGTTATAGAATCTGTAAATTTGACATAATATAAGTGATTTCTCTTTATCTTCTAGCTTTGAATGCCATTTTGTTTCCTAATTTTTATATTCAATGATTTTCTACATGTCATGATTCTTGAATTTATGCCTTATGGTGTTTCCTTTGCAACATTTGGTGCAATTGCTAGTTATGGGTTATTTTAATTTAAATTGGTAAAATTGATGAAAATAAATTAGGAAAAATGGTTCCTTAAGCTATGTTCATGAGTGAAAGTAGGTTTTAATATGTAAAACCCATACTAACATGGTATAGTTCTATCAACCTAGCAATTTCAGCTATGTGATCACTTTTTGTGTGATAACAACTCACTGCCCAATGCGTAAGGTTAGGAGCACTCTTATGATCAAAAAACATTGTAGTTTTCCTTTCATTGGGGAGGCTACTGTGTGTGAGAGAGAAAATTGTTGCAAGGATATAAACCCTTGATGCAAGAAGTTTTTAAGATGGTACCACTCATCAAACAAAAGTATCAAAATTGGGCATACATGATGTAAATGAGGTGGGGGAGGCATACCCATACGCACTGAGATAACCTGGTATAAAGAATATAATGATATTCCCAACAAAAGGGGGTCGAGTATAGTGATATATAGTACATCAAGTTGCCAATATCGATGGAATAAAATATTGTACAATGAAGAATAAATTCCCATATACATGTGACTGAAACAAATAGGCTATGAATGATGCCATGAATAATGTTGATCTGGGTACATGGTATCAAATTCTCCCTTGTTTAGGAGAGGGGGTGGATACAACTAGAGAATCCTTGCTGAATTGTAAGGGGTTTTGATGATCTGAATAAGCCAATTGAAGAGAAGCTCATGTTGTGGGCTCTAAGAATGACAAAACCAATCTAATTAAATCAACAAAACTGCATATGAGGTTGGATCATGAATGTTTAAGTGTTGGGCATGTGAACCTAAAGGGTAACTCTCACATGAGGTAAGAAAACAACTTGCACATGGCTGTTAAATATGGTGTAATATTCTGCAACATTGGACCATAAAGGTAATATTTTCAAATGTGCAATAATGAGATGAGGTCGAACATGCGAGAAACAACCAAGTTAGAGAGAATTAAGGTCTCTCTTTGCTATATCCAAGGTAATGATAAGAATCAATCCAATGTACACTATCCTTGAAGGCCAATCCCCTAGAATAAACGTGCTAAAGTTGACAGAGGATGCTCCACCAAAATGATGTATATAGTATAATGTGATGACAAAAGTTGACGCCAATGGGGAAATAATGGTCCAAGGGGTGGAATTACGATTGCCCTTGTTAAGAGAATAACATGAAAGGATAACTTAGCAACAAATAAAATCATTCCATAGGGAATGGTCAATTACTAGGACAAAGGATTTTCAAAGACATATTAGTAAATCAATGGGACATCTGGAAGTCAAATATTAACAATACATGATGGGATGACTCATTGAAGTGTTGAATATATTGTAATAATAGGCAAGGTGGTTCTGAATAGATTCAATGGGACCTAATGGTGACTCATATCTAATGCTTTAAAAAAAGGTGACAAAATGATGATGCCACTGACTAAATCAAGTATAAGAGGTATAAGTCCCTCTCGGAGTAAATCGATAGGTGATAAATGGGGAAGTCCAGGGGGACATGTGTTGTCAACATGATAATGGGAAATATATTCATTATTGGATTTGGTGTGAAGATGAACCAAACTCCCAATTCAAAAGGGGATTAAAGGAATTGGGCACTATAATTAAAAGGGATAATGGTGCTAGAGTGACCATGTAAGGAAGGCTCTGACACTCGATATATGGCATATGCAAAGATATGGATGGGATGATCCACTTATAAATTATTTGATTAGATTGTTAAATATTTTTAATCCATTTTTTTGATTTCAAAGTGGAAAAAGTGGAGGAAATTAGCTCGTAGGACCACTTTTATTGGTGGGTCCCAGTTTGGCAAATTGGGGTCTAAAACATTTTAGAAGTAGTTTGAGACATTAAATGGATTTTTTAGGGGACAAATATTTAGATATTAAATTTTAAAAGAGAGGGTTTTAATGCCTCATGGAAAAAAATTCTTTTAGGTGAAGTATCAAAGACGAAAAAATTGATAAAAACCAATTTGAGGGATAAAAAAAGTGATTCCAACGGCATCGACAACTCATTCAATGGAGTTTGGATGACCTTGAAATGGCCAAGAGAAAAATTGTGGTTTTTTCTATAAAAGGGGATGTCCCTCCAATTCCAAGTCATTGTTTCCTTTGGTGGAGTAGAGTGTGGAGTAGGAGAGGATGCCCTAAATTTTGGAAAGCTCATTGCAAACAAAATGATCGGTGGGATTAAAGAAAGGACGAGGGGATGATCTACTAGAGGAGGTCTAGAGTCATCGCCCCTCACCAAGTCAAACAAGGGGACCAGATGGAAAGTATGACATCACATAGACTATAATATATCAATATATGGTCTTAATCATTAACTTTATCCAATGTTTAGATTACTCAATGGAGAGGTCGTCATGACGTGTAACAAGGACAATGACTAGGAGGACCACTGACCCATAGATGTCCACATCTTATGGTAGATAAGAGACCGATGATTTTATGGAGGAAAATTGTTGACATTTAGACATCATGATAACTAGGGTATCAAAGCATGGGTGACGTGAGATAGAAGATCACTACACAAATGTATATGTGAACCTCCCATCTAAGTGGCACTCCATATTGTGGCAGACAATCATGGCTGATTAGTCTATTAGAGATCTATGTGTAGGAGATGTGGTGCAATTATAATTTAGCACACCCATATGTGTTACATGGTCCTACATATCATCAGAATATGCAATAAACACATTCCTACATCCTAGCGTGATTTTGGGTCACAAACGACACATTTGTCGCAACTTGTATTCTAAGTGTCGCATTGTGGTGTTTCAACTATCGCACTAAGAAATGAGTGTCGCTTTGCTGTTGTTTCAAGGTGTGATTTAAGTTTATGAGTCCTGTGCATTCTGTTGGCTTGTATTGATGGAATTTATGTGTGTGATCCATGTTTGAGTCGTGTTAGGATGCATTTATTTCTCCTACTCTGCTGGTCCCACACTTAGCCATTTTGGGAGCTCTTCTTGGTCCTCCTGCTCAGTGCAAGTTGTAAAGGCATTAACCCTCTTACTAGGTGATGAGTGCAAATTATTCATGAGCCTAATTGATGTATATTTTCCTCCCATACTTGTGCACTAAGTCTTTTCTAAGGTCTCCTCCCTCTCACAATGCATTAGTACTTCCTAGGATAAGTGACCTAGCCTTTTGCTACCTCTATTAGTGAAAAGTGCACTTCATAAGAACAAGGACCATTTGAGTGCACTTTGGAAGATTAAGGACCTTCTCTCTCTTCAAAAGCGTACTTCGGAACAATAAGGTGTACTTCAGAATAATAAGGCACACTTCGAAACAATAAAACACACTTTGGAACAATAAGGTGCACTATGGAACAACAACACACACTCTCGACAAACAAGAGTTCCTTCCCTTGAAAAATTGTGCCCAACAAGAAGCCTTGTCTCCTCTTGAGCACATGGAACATCACGAAGCACGAAGCTTCACCCTTTATTGTTGATTGTACACCTTGTGCCCTCCTTATCTCTCCCTTGAGCGCATGACACATCACAAAGCATGAAGCTTCACCCTTTGTTTATAAGCATGTGCCCTACGACCTGTTTAACATCTCTCTCTCTCTCTCTCTTCTTTATTACGCGCATGATGCGCAATGAAGCATCATTGAGTCTCCTTCCCTCTTCCCAATGCACTCTGTGCTCAAGCCTCACCTTTGACAAGTCCCCCTCAGTGCATGATGCAATTTGAAGAGACAATGAGCCTTTGACCAGTCAAACTGCACTTTCTAAGGCCTACTCCTCTCAACCTTTCCAAATGCCTATCATGAGTTAGGTAGTGATAAAATAGACAATTTCAAGACTGATTTTGCCTTGTCATGAATGATTTTCATTGGCTTGAGTACCTTGTTATCATGACAAGGTGATGCTCAAAGCAGATAGCAAGGAGAAAGCACAAAGAAACACATGTGGAGAAGAAGAACAAAGAGAGCTATCATGGAGACATGAAGTAGATCATGGAACAAGACAGAAAGAAGATATTGCATGATTATTTAAGGGATTCAAATATTGATCCAAGACCCTTTGGAGGGTGAAGATAAGAAACAAATAGGACCTTTCATAAAGATTAAATGCCAATCAATTTTTTCATGAAGATTGAAGACAAAGCAACAAGGAGAAAAACTTGGCATTACCACCTCATCATGAGCTCCATGTCATCATTTTCAAGTTGTAACTTGTACAAGTGTCATCTCTATGTCAAATGTGTCCATGTGTCATGCCACATCATCATGTGGAATGTAATGATGTATTCTCAAGAAAAGGACAAAATGTAAGGTGTGGAAGTCCAAGAGTCATATGTGGAATATGAAAAGTCACATAGCCCAATATTGACAAAAGAGTCTTTAGTAGAAGTCCAAAAGTCACATAGAGAAGTCCAAGAGATGAAAGGTCATTCCTTTTGCTATAAAATCAACCTCATAACTCAAGGAAGGGGATTTTGGGAGGCTTAAGCTTTGGAGAGCTAGTCTTGGTTTCTCTACTTGGCGTAGGAGAGAAAAATATTCTTTGGAGAAGAACAAAGTGACTTAATGTTCCACTACTGGACTAGTGTCACATCATTGTAACTATGTACTTGGATCTTTCACCTAATAGAAACTTAATGAGCCAACACATTTTCATGCTTTTATTAAGAATCTTTTAGGAATATTCTTGGGATGCTTGTGGTATATGTTGTGTTCTATATATTGAAGAAATTGAATTATTTCAGTGGATTTGGCAGTCATGTTGTTGAATGTATGTTGTATTCGCTTTAACAATCGTTATGTGAACTATTTTGCTGATGAATATTTCCTTGCTCTCATGTGCCTTCTCTAGGATAGTAATATTACTTTCCTTCAGGGGACTCACTCTTTTCTCCCTTCGTGAATGTTTCCTTTTACACATTGCAATCGGTGTTTCACAAGGTCAACTTACTTGCTTGTTTGAGGTCTATGTATATAATCTCTTATGTTATCCATTGAAACCAAGGCGAACCTTTGTGTTATGGTTTTCAAGTCGATACTTTGGATGGGGCCTACTACAAACGGTGCGAGGTCTAATTGGGACTTCACATCGAGGATACCCCCTGTATGTTGGAGGTATCCAACACCGTCAACACTACCATAATGATTCAAACTTCATCTGACCTAGGATTTCATGGTCTTGGTCATACAAAAAGAATATATAATCATCGTGAAAGATGAAAGGGTGAACCTTGTAGTCATATTGGGATTTAGTATTATTTTTGGCCACTTCAATGGTTTCCAAGGAAACATAACAATATTCATTGGCATGGACACGAGTAGGCTATGTTCTAATGGAGAGGTATCAAGAAGAATTTCTATGGCTAGGGGAAGGGAGGGGATTTGATGCTTATTTGGTAACATTACCTCCTCTCCATGGACGATATGGAAAGGAATGAACCTAGTGGTAGGTTTAATAGAAGTTTGATAGGCCCATAGGGCTAGGAAGAGCATAAGATGCCACCTAGTCTTGTGCTTATTCATGACCCACTAGAGCATGGGCTTGAGGATATTCTTAATAGCTTCGACTTATCCATTCCCTTGTAGGTAATAAACAATGAATATTGGTGTTCAAAAACTAACAATGAAGATATCTTATGCTAGAATTTGAATCGAGCAATGAAATGGTTGAAAAAGAAATGAGTTGCAATAGCTATTGTATTGTTAAATTTTGGTATAGCCTCAACCTATTTTATGAAGTAATTTATGGTCATAATGATGTAGTTATGGCCACTGGATGACACGGAGTTATATTCCATAAAGTCAATGGCCCATTTGCAGAATAGACCAACAATAAAGATGAGATGCAATGAGGTTGGTGGTGCCCTTGCTTTAGGGGTAGATAACTATAAATTAGGGAAATGCTTGACTACACTAAAGAGAGAAGGCCAAAAATACCTCATGTATATGATCTTTTGGGTGGTGGCCATCCTAGAAAGGTGGCCACCATAGGCACCATTGTGGCAAGTATTTAGGACATGCTAAGATTTGGCATGGGTGAGACAATGATGTGGAATGGTATCAACACCATGACAACAATGATCATAATTTATAAGAAGGTAGCAAGGGGCTTGTCGAGAATGCAATGTCGATCACCATAAGTTATAGGCATTCTAAATTTCTTGCTTCCAATATATTTGAATGGAGTTGCCATACCATGAATCATTAGAGGACATAGCGAACAAGTGTTCATTAGGAAGGGTATCATTCAACGGTTGCACACAAGTGGGAAATTTAGAAATGAACTCAGCTAACACCAAGCCCTTCTTACACTTCAGAGTTAGAAACTCCAAGTCAAACTCCTGAAGGATAACAATTGAACAAACATACTTCTCATTAACGATTTGTCACCTATAATTCCCTAGTCATGGATCCTTATTGGTATTGTATTTAATTATGTTAATGATGTCCATAGAGGCAAGTAAATATAAATAAGTCAATGAACTAGAACAATTGTACTATGCATATATTAATATATTGCTAAAGTTGACGAATGGGGGGCAAGCAATACATATCTCGATCCTTGGTAGGGGAGCTTTCTTAAGGGGAAAGTTGTAAGAGGGGACTGGGAGGTTTCCTATCTTCTTAAATTAAAGTTATGACCTTCCTAATTTGGTAGTTTAACTACCAAAACTATGAGCAATTATGAGTAATGGGGGAAGTGGTACCAAACTACCCTAAGGGTATGGGATACATGCCCCTTTTCTGGAGAATTATGGTGCCCACTAAACCTAAGGAAGGTACTTGAATTCTAGGAGGTGGAAAACATATAGGTGGAAGAGAGAGTTCTAAAGGCTAGGGGAGAGAGAGAGCAGAGTGGTGCATGCCTGTAGAGAACACAAGGTAGAGAAGAGAATGAACCCAAAAGTGTCTAATTGAGTGTATTGAATGGTAGGAGTCTAGAGGGGCCATAAAAATTGCGTAGATATTGCGTTTGAGGCAACACATACAACATAAGAGGGATGTGCTGATGGACTGAAAATTTAGTGAAGGGATTCCTCTGTCTAGTATATGCATATATTGACCTTGAATTAGAAATAAAAGGGTTGAGTGTTGATTTCTCTATGTACGAAGGAGAGTGGCATTCATGTTATCCACCCTATTTGAACCTTGTGAACCTTGAGTGAAGCTTCCCTTAAGGAATCAGATTTGGCATGGGGGTGGCCAGCTACAAGGATGATTGTAGTGTAAGTAAGCATATGGTGGGGTGGAATGTGGCTTACCTTTCTTTAGGTTCCAACTAATTTAATTGAAATCTATCCTTCTATAAGTGAAATGCAATTACTTTTTGAGTATCAAACTTAGTTTTATTCTAGATTACTTTGTGAAGATGTAAGGATAAGCTTAAAGCCATTTGTATTGCATTATAGAATATGTATGACCAATAATCTAAGTAGCTAACCTAGATTTCTTAGATGTTGGTTAACATTCCCTTATATGAATAGATTGTTGTACACAAGGGAAACCTTTTCAATGAAAATATGTGATCATGATGTGTTATTTATGCATGAATTGAGATGTTAATGGTGGCTATAGGGACTGACTATGAAATTGTTCATATGTTTTCTTGTAATTATATATGAACCTTTATGATGTGTTGTGTTATTCCAAGGGAACATGGCTGAAAAATATGTGGTCCTGGTTATTTCTAAGTTCTGGATGAAGACCTATTTCATGTAAGTAAAAAACATTGCTAAGAAGACTAGGGAAGTTAATCCCTCATTTTCTTACAAAACCGTGACGATTGGTTGAAAGTAGGGCGCTGCTAGGGAGCTTGAATCTATAACACCCCTGACCTTGACCCCGAATTGTAATGCACATGTACATGTGATGCTCAGGTTTGTGATCCAAAAATCTATTAAGGCTTACATGCCTCCATATGTATAGAAATGTCAGACCAGTGGGCCAATAAACCAATATGTTTTAAGGCTGGTGTGAGTGTATAATTGGGTTAGAGAACTTGTATTATTATGCTGGTCACATGAGTTCCATTAAGGTTGGTGTTCCTAGATATGTATAATGTATTAGGCCGGTGTGCCAACATACTTATAAATTTCAGGCTAGAGCATTTAGGGAAATGAGGCCAACGAGCCCATATGACGATCAAGCCAATGAGCTTGACTGACATGGAATTTTAGACAATTTGTCATTATGCTACAGACCGAAGGACAAAAGAGTCTGGAGGCTGATACTTCACAACAAAAGGCATCATGATATGAAAATATATTATAATTATAATATAAAGCAAAGGGGACACCAAGTCTATAAAAGGGTGTTTCCCTTATTTAGTTGGGAAATTAGAATAGAGGGACAAGAGTCCCTGTATGGGAGCTTGTAAAGGTAATTGGAAGACCTATGAGAAAAATAGAACTCATGGAAGCCACATGACCACTCGTTGGAGGATTCCAGGGTTGGTACCTTGGTTGTTTGAGGGCCTGGAAGGGTACCTGGAAGGCTTGTGAGGGTAGTGGAAATCCTAGAAGCCACATGATTGTTGGATGGAGGTTGTCAGGTTTAGTACCTTGGCTATGTCAGGTCCTGCAAGGGTACCTGGAAGATCCATGAGGGTAGTAAAACCCTTGGAGCTGTGGGACTCTAGAACTTCCTTGGTCGATTGAGGTAGGGGTGGATGGGGGATGTGAACTTGCTGGTTGGTGGTTGCCAGGTTTGGTACCTTAGCCCTGTAATGTTTGGTACAAGGCACATACCTGGCTCAAGGATTCAATTCCAAGTGGATCATAGCCTAGCTTGGGGGTGTCTGGATGTTGAGAAAAATGGAGCAATGTGGTCTATGGTTGGGAGGAAATTTTGAGGTTTGAAACCATTTGGAAAATTTAATAAATAAGTGTCCAAAACTTACTATGAGCTTGTTTATGAGTTATCATGGCATGATTTTTTTGTATAATCATACAATTTTTTGTTATTATAGTTTTACCATGCACAATAATTATGTGTTCTGGTTAAATTCTATATTTGTTCTGGTTATGTTGGTAATTGTGTGAGTGGCAGTGCCTAGTAGCAAGGCTAGGGACGTTACAAGTGGTATTAGAGCTTGATTATAGCATTGGATTTGCAGGGGCAAAAGGTAAAGTGCAGAGGAAATATTTATACAATTTTCCTTCAAATTATTTGATGAAATACTTCAACCATATGTGGATTTTTGGACTTCTATAATTTCCAGAGAACAAGCATGATGTGCTTGACAAAGTACTCCAAAGAGCAGTATTGTCCTCTGTATGGAACAAGGACTACGAGTCATATGCAGTCCAAGGAATTGAACCCTCTTCTAAATTTGCATTTGGGTTTGAGACCCCATTTGGTTCTGAGCTTTGTGAAGCTCTGGTTCACAAAGGTGAAATTATCAACAAGTTCCAGGGACAAATTTCATATAGATGATGGTGTATTGTAGATACATGCCAAATGTTTGAAAAATTAACTCCAACATTCCTCTCTGAATGGCATCATATTATTTTTCCCAAGTTACAACACTGGGCCTACGTAGCCAGCCAAAGACGCAACATAAAATTCAAGGGCCAAATGTTTGAAAAAAGTGGTTACGAAGCATAGAACAAGTGTGCTATTGAGGCCCAGAAAACTAATAAAGGAAATGGTGGAATTAGATGTGGTTTCTTGGGTAACTATCATTGCCAGGATGGGAATTGGAGTTGTACACCAACTATTTGACTAAGTGCCAAAACAAAATCTGATTTTATGGAATTCTATAATAGCAGGAAGCAAAAGTTGCAAAGCTGCAAACTTACAAGGGGAATGATGCTTGTGGCGTGAGCGATTTTATAAATGTCTATACAAAATGTGGGAAAAATAACAATTCAGGCCTTTTGCTTAATAAAATGAATGAAGCGAGTGAAGTGTTATAGAGTGTCGTGGTTGCTGCATATGGACAAATGGTTTCCTTTATAATGTTTTGGAACTCCTTAAACATATGAAAATTATTAGATTGAGATTGAACTCTATAACCATGGCAAGCATTCTCCCCACACGTGCCAAGATAGTTGGCCTACAACAACACACTGCTTTTAATGTGTTTAAGAGAATATTTAAAGAGATGTTGCACCATGAAATTCCATAGTGATGGGTTGTGCATACAAGGACCATCATAGATCCATCTTAAATATGGATCTAACATGAGTCGAGAGGGATCCAATTTCTTCACTTGGAATTTTTTTTATGAGCAGACATTATTTAAATGTTTTGTATAGTTGTTTAATTTTTTTTTTTTGTCGAGCAAAATTTCAAATTTGATGAAGGATGGACAGAGTTACACATCATACTGGACTGTAGAATGTCATTGGACAGAGTTACACATCATACTGGACTGTAGAATAAGATTCTCAACTCAACAACTGTAATGAAACCATTAAATTCTTTTTTTCCAAGCATGACTAGGACACATTTGGTCACTCACCCTTCGGATTTGGGAAATTCATAATGCGTTCATTCATTTTTGGAGCTTAATCTATTTGTTTACGTATTCGTGTGAAAGGCCATCGATACTACAAAATTGAGGACGATTGATGTGTGTGATTTCTGGCAGCGACGTTGGGGTGACATGGTGTAGTCTGGGGCTACGATTTCATGGCATTTTCAACGAATTTGATGCTATGACACCAAGATGACTCCATGAAATATTTGTATGTTATCATGACCTTGAGAGCATAAAACTTCATCAGGGCATGCAAGTCCACAACTATATAGGTAAAAGGGCAATTTGATTTTAATACATTTTTAGGGAATTCCCTGATTATTATGAATGGGAACTGCGTGTGTGTAGATATTGCACACAGAATGTTGGATAGAATGCCTACAAGAAATGTGATACCATGGAGTGCAATGATCTCTGCGTCTGCCCAAGATAGACTTGCCAATGAAGCTATGGCTGTCGTTCATTCGATTTGATGAGGGCATTATTGGGCACAAACCATTTTACACCCCCCCTCCAGTTAAAGGTCGAAAGCAAGGGGGAACCCACAATTCATGTGGGTCATTGGATGTGACCCCGACGAGACTGTTCTCATGGTTGGGAATGTCGTGTGATGATCATTAGGCAAGCAACGAAGGAGGTAGTGCTACTTCTATACACATTGGCAGCTAAATATTTATGAACCTCTAAAAATCAACTTATGAATTATTTAAATGAGCATTATTTATAGCAATTAAATGAGCATTAAGTGTATGTTTTAGAGTTCGATAAGCTTTGGAATGAAAATGATTAGGAACAAAGGCAGTGTGTGGGATTGCCAATCCTCGATGATGAGGGCCTTTTGTTTAGATTTTAACTAAATATATTGGTCACCATGTCATGTTAAGCCTAATATTATGGGGGATCAATCAACTAGCCAAACAATTGTTGAAGTCCCAGGGTTGAAAGGAGTACAATATGCCAGAGAAGAGGATACATCTAAGGATCTTGAGTCGCAACAAAATTTGAACAGTAATCATATGGGCTTGCTCTGTTGAGTATTCTCATTCACGAGGATGGTCTCAAGGGGCTTGAGGCTTTATCGAATTCTGTAAGCAATCACTCTGTAAGGTCAAGTTATGGAAGACAATGGTCTATAGAACTATATTCACAGTTTAATAGTGAAGGGTTATATTTAGAAAACCTTGAGCCATTTTCATTATGTATAGCCAAAGCAAGATCAACTATTAATGTGAATCACATCCCCTTTATTCATGATTCTCCTTGCTAGGAGCACAAATTTGGCTTTGTGTTATGTTTTATGTTATGGGTTTTGCACAAGAGGCTGAGAGGTTCTTTAGGCTATTCTTCCTCATCTTTATGATGCATTAGACGTTGTTTCGCTTTTCAAATTCATAGCATCACTAGACCAGAACATGATTATCTCACAAATATTTGGATCATTTACTTTACTCGTTGTGTTTGTTCTTGGAGTATTTGCGGCATTAAGAGAGAACATACCTAGCTGGTGGATTTGGAATTATCAAAGCATTTTCATGCCTGATTCGGGGAACAAAATATTGGATGAAACATGTCCTACAATTGGTTGTTTAGGGAATTTCAAAAAGTTCCAGTGTCCACTTGGCCATTACAATAGTTTGGGGAGTTTTCCTTTCAATATGAGTGATGAAACAATTCAAAATATGTTCAATTTGGGCACAAAATTTGAGTTTGATGTCACATCAATACATATGTTCTTTTATGCATTATATGTTCTTGCGATCTTTTCATATGGAATTCTAGTACAATCAAGTTTATTCATACCTATTATTTTAATTGGTGTTTCTTATGGTCGATTTGTTGGCATCTTGCTTGGATCATTTACAGACCTAGATCAAGGAATTTTTCTATGCTTGGAGCAACTTCTTTCCTTGGGAGTTGATGAGGATGACAATTTCACTATGGGTAATTCTTTTGGAATTGACAAATAATTTTTTGAAGTTGTCTCCAGATATGATGGTATTTTTAATATCAAAGACTGTGGCTAATGCATTTAACAATGGTGTTTATGGCCAAATTGTTTGCTTTAAGGGCTTGGCATTCCTTGAACCACATGCATAATCTTATATGCGGAATTTGACTACAGTCAATGCTGTTAGAGGCCCATTAGTGACCTTTCCCAGAAAAAGAGGTTTATAACATTTTGAAGGTCTTGAAGAGCTATAAACACAACATTTTTTCTCTGATAATTGAACCTCCTTTATCGAAGGAACCTATTTTATATGGTCTTTTGTTGTGTTCAAATTTACTTGTTTTGCTGAAGAGAAATATTTCTATCCTTAAGGGATTTTGCTAATGCAAATTTTGTTGAGAAGTTCTAATTGGTAGACCCTGCAAAGCTTAGATCAGGGAAAGGCATCAACACTGAAGATATAGAAATAAGTATAAATGATTGGGAATGTTTATTGATTTACATCCATTTGCAAATACCTCTCCTTACACTATTATGGAGATGATGTTGTTGGAAAAGGCATATGTTCTTTTTCGACAAGTTGGATTGCGTCATCTTTGTGGGGTCCCTAAGTCTTCTAAGAGAGCTCTTATAGTTGACATTTAACCCAACATGGATTTATGCCTAGTTTCATTTGGGAAATGTAAACTTAGACAATAATTTATCTATGCTTAAGGAGCTTTATGGATGGGAAATGTGCAAGATGGAAGGAGGGTCCTCTTTCTAGAGAAGAGTAGGATTACAATGAACAAAACTTTGGTTTTAGAGTTTAACCCTACCGTCATGGTACTATCCTCTAAACTTGTCTTTCCACTTTTGGATATATTTGGCTCTCTAGGATACTGGAAACACCACTAGAGATTTTTGTTCAACGATAATCCTAATAGAGGTCTATTTTCAACTGCCAAAATTTATGTGGAAGTTGATCTTCAAAAAGGATTATGAGAAGATGTTGTTTTTGAGTTATTAGACAATGGATAGAGGCATATTTTAACTAAGAAAGTTCAAATTCTTTATGTAAGGATGCTTATGGATTGGCATATGATTTTGGCATACATGAAAAGGGTTGTTATGATACTCTTCAGATTTCACATGTACATGCTTAGGACATAAGGCCAACGAATAGTAATACAGACATGCACATCATTTTTTGTAGCATGACATATATGAGTCCGGGGAATCAATGAGAGATAAAAGACTACCATGGATTTTTCTTTACTGGCTATTTTCCATCATTGTAGACCTTTGACGGGGCACCATAATTATTATTAACAAAGACAAACTTTATTCTTGGCTGGGAGCACTTTAGAAAGAAGGTTATTGTAGATAGATTTGATGTAAAGCATTAATTTTCACAAAAACTACTTCTAGAGAGATGTCCATTTGAGGACTACTACAACACTTACAAAAGGAAGAACTAGGGGTTGCTAGAACACACTTACCAGGGGTACAATCTGTAGATTTAATAGATCACAAAGCAAATTTGGAGGTCCTTTGTATTTTAAAAAGTAGTAAAGAAGAGGCACTCAAGTTGCAGAGTTAACTTATGGAAAGGGTGACATTGTGAGTAAGAAATGATGGGACATAGGTACTTAGGGACATATTTCTTCAAATGGGTGCATTCTCAAGTAGTAGGAATGGTTTCAATAAACCAATGGCATGTAAAGAGTGTTAGACATGACAAATCAATACAGGATGTACCAAATGTCATGTTTATATTTAACTATTGAAGGCAAGATATCACTACCACCATATTTTCATTAGTGGCTACAAATTATTGGCAGCGTGATGTAGCCAGGAATGCAAGGATAATGCTTCAAAATTTAAATGCCAGATGTCGTTTTCTCATTAACTAAAGTGGTACATTGTGAATTATTCTTGTTGTTAATCATGTGTTGTATAGTTGTTCTTGCTCGTTTTGAAAGAACGAATATACATGAAGAAATTGTTGCAAATGTTAACTCTTTTATTTGATGTCTTAAAAGAATTATGATGGTGATCATGCTAGATTACATGGTGATCAAGGTGGGGCATAGATCTTGTTAGTGCATGAATGGAACATGGAGTTGAGAAAGCCCCGAAGCAAATCCAACAGTGTAACATATGAGTAACGCGCCCATATAAGACAATTGGGAGAATGAGGACACTATCCGCCAACAATTCTTACAATTTCGATTATAAAATGCATTGAGGATAGTGAGTAAATAGGTGGGGTGTAACACCCCTGACCTAGACCTCAAATTGTAATGTACATGTACATGTGATGATTAGGTTGGTGAATTAGAACTCTATTAAGGCTTACATGCCTCTATATGTATATCAATGTTAGGTTGGTGGCCAAGGAACTGATATGTTTTAAGGCCAGAATACGAAGAGCACAACGATATTGATAACAGAGTCTACCTAGTGTGGGCTACATCTCCAAGTCCAATTCTAATGGATTGGCCTCTTTAATTACGATGAAAAATGGCAAATTTACATCAAAGTCCTTAATCACAAAAGTTGGTTCTCCGCTATGTAGTTGTACAATAGCCTTTAAGTACCCTAGAAATAATTTCTCCTTTCTTTGATCTCCAAATGGGCACAAAATGAGTGCATTTACCGCATATACAATGATAAAATTGCAAATATAAGCCAAGGGTTTGACCTTTCTATTCAAAAATCAATGTTTTTTAACTACACAATGACCCTATGAACATACAACAAAAACCTCTTCCTCTTTCTAATCTCGAAAATGGGTAAAACATTGATTTTTATAACATATACAATCTAAATTAGGCCTTAAAAGGCAAGGTTTTAACCCTCTATACACCAAAAAATGCTATGGCGCATTGGTAGACGGGTTGCTTATAAAAAATTGGGTCACAATATACCTGGGGTCAAATTTGTAGTGTTACACCATTCCATTATACCTGGTGCACAAGCTTTATCAACAATTATGGTCTGGCTAATTACATGACCCGACCCAATGACATGTTGGTATGTGGCCTGTCCATTTGGCATTGTGTTCAGGGGGGTCACAGGGTCAAACTAGTGGCCCTCCCATATTTGGCATATTGTCAAAACAAAACTTTTAAATAAAATGTGCCAATCCATTTCCAACAGACGAATGTTGGTCTAATGATAAAACATTGTAATGGATTTCATGAGGTCACTATTTGATTCCATCCACTGATATTTTCATAATGAATGCCCAAACCTTCTTAGCCTTTCGGTGGCTTCCAAGTAGCATCTTCTCATTAGGCCACTTATGCACAAACAACAATTCGGTCAACAACATAGTTCATTGCCCTATTAGCATCACGTCCCCTGTCCAATAAGATCCTATGCCATGTGTCTCCTCTAGAGCTTTCCATAGGTTTTCCAATTGTTTGCCACCTCACCATGCCACATAATCCTCTTGTAACATGTCCTTCATACGACCTACCATGTGTCACCCTAGGGACTGCCACATGTCACCTCTATCCTTCCTTTTTTCCTATATTAGCAAAACTTCAGAACATAATAACTTTATGATACGAAGTCTGTTTGAGCCCATTCAGGTTGCATTGGAAATCTCTCATCAAGCTCTTCATCATGGTAACCTTTGCATCAAGTTTTGAGCACTACGAATTTTGAGGTGTTTTCGATCCTCCTAGATCAAGGATTCCCTGGATGAGAGCCTGTAAGGGTACCCAGAAGACCCATGAGCATATTGGACCTCCTAGAAACCATAGGACCATTGGTTGGAGGATGCCAAGCTTGATACATTGGCTATGTGAAGGCCTAGAAGGGTACTTGAAAGGCTTGTGAGGGAAGTGGAACTCATAGAAGCAACATGACTACCTGTTGGACTTTGTGGGGTTTGGTATCTTGGCTACATGAGGGCTTGTAAGTGTACTGGAAGACCTATGAGGGCAACAAAACTCCTGGAGCAACAAGAATCTACAACATCCCTGGCCGAATGAGGTAGGGGTTGTGGAGGATGTGAGCTTTCTGGTTGGATTCTGCTAGGTCTGGTACCTTGGCCCTGTCATGTTTGGTATGAGGCATGTACCTGTCTTGAGGAATCGATTCCAAGTGGAGTCATAGCCCTAGCTCGGGGGTGACCGACTATTAAGAAAAATGGAACAACATGATCTATGATTGGGAGGAACATCTCAGGTTCGTAGCTAACTAGTAAATTTAGTAGATAAGTGTCCAAAACTTACTATGCGCATGTTTATGAGTCATCATGGCATGTGTTTTGTTGTGTAATCATACGATTTTTGGTTACAATGGTTTTATCATGCACAATAAGTATGTGTTATTGTTAAATTATGTATATGTTCTTGGCTGTGTCAGTAATTGTGTGAATGATGTCGCCCAACAGGAAGGTCGGGGACGTTAAAAAATCAATGAGTTTGGCTTGCCTTACAAATGCTAGAGTATCCCTATGACCATTGAGGAAGCAAAAGGGGTCATCTTGATGATCCAAGTCTAGAATTAATGGCAATATCTGTAATAGTAAGGTAAAAGTATAGATGAGATATGTATTCATGATTGAGAAAGATCTCCATTATGTAAAGGTTTCTTGGGAAACTTTAGCACCATGTTGAATCCTTTTCAACTCTCAATAATAGGCTAAGTTTCCTAATATGTGAATATGACCTACCAAAAAGGAAAGTTGGGGTTTGACCCCTGTATTTCAGGCTAAAAATAAATTTAAGGACAAAGCCCTTCATGCAACATTCTACAAAAGTTTGGGGATTTACTCCTTGAAAGTTGGACTTTGTAAGTCTTAGCCTCAACCTTTGGTCACATGGCCTAATGGGAGCTTTGACCAAGAGTTATATGGAAGGGGGAATACCCAAATACCATGCCACTGAATGAATAGGAGAAATTCCCTTTTGGAGAAATCTTGATATAACGTGGCTCCAACCAATGAACTCCAGTTAACAACCAAATATTAGGTAACAGGTTGCGTCAATTGATGATATCGAACCTTGGAGTATCAGGTAATCTTAGAGGGTGATGTCATGATGATCACATGGTGATGCCACATGTATGACATGTGTCACCCAGATTAGACATTTTTTGCATGTCAGTTATACAAATATGAGTGACACGTGGTAGGACATGTCAACAAGTGCCATGTGTTAGAGGATACATTAGCATCAAACGTGTTTTAGGTGATGATTGGATGTGGAAGAATGAGGTGGTAGGATGGGTTGTTCCACTAGGCCATCATCATATTAGGGAATTGTAAAGGATGGTAGTGTAGAGGTTCATTGATATCCTTATAATCCATATCACGATATCACCATATCAGGCCACTAGAGTATTAGCATACTGGGACATTAAAGTTTTGGAAAGTGCACTTGTTATGAATATCCCAATATGGTGAGGCTTTGGTATGATAAATAGGCAGTGGAAATGGACCAAAATGCAGTGAAACATGGCCAAGGGTCACCACTTGTTTACCATGTGGCCTGTACGAATGCTAATGTGGCCCTTAAAGGGGTGAATCTTCAAATGGGCATAAATTTGTGCTTGGAGCTCAGAATGAGATGAAATATATATCATTGGAAGTCTTTCGACGAATAGAAGAAGATGTGGCTTGAGACGAGGAAAGAAAGAGAAAATTGGATAACCCCATATTCATAAAAAAACCTTGAAGGTTAGGACTAGTTATACCTTGTATCCTTAAATAAGGTTTAAGGGGATGGAAATGTTACAAAGTGGTATCAAAGCCAAGTTCAAACACTACAATTGAATGGGTTAATGATGTACCATTGAGGTGAAGTTGAGCAAGATATAAGGCTTGTCAATAATGTTTTGGTAGTAGTAGTGCTACTTGGATTTAACATTGGATAATTTTTTTTGTTACTTAATCTGGAGTAATTATATGAAACAAGTACTCTATGGAAAAAGAGTTCTGTTTAAGAATTTATTCCTCATGGAAGGCTGTTGAAAGGAGTTTGAACTCGTGTAATTGATGTTGACCTTGAAATCAACTAAGTATAATTAAAGGATGAAATTCATAATGTATATAATTGCATGTGTTTGGCTATGAATAACTTAGGTACCTTTCATGCATGGCAAAGTAGTGTGCCTCAAAATGAATGCATGTGTGCATAAAGAAAAAAATCACTGTTTTCATAAATTGTTAAATTAGATTAATGGTTTTTGGAAGGTTTTTTTACTAATTGGAATACTAACCAAAATATGAATGTGACTTGCAACTGGAGTAGAGATTAAATTTCAGACTCTTATAGTCCATTGCATATCTGGCCAAATCATTTAAATATGTTGAAAAATATCTTCACTTTTCTTAAGTTAACATTGATGTGTTGTTTTCAACCCATAAAAATGCACCCAATGGTGAAGAAAATATTACTAGTGGAGTAGTAGAGTGTAACATGGAGGCAATTCCACGTATCATGGACGATGAATCAAATGAAAGGAAAGTTATAAAATCTACCCTAGAATTGGTAGAAATAATGAGAAATTTGAAGGCTGAAATTGAGAGCTACAAGGATGATAATGATAAAATCATTAGAAAAAAATAAAAGTAGACAAATCTAAATGCAATGCTGCTGCAAATCTTGTCATACATGTAAAGGCTATTACAATATAAACCAACTACTAGAGATGTAAAGAGATACTATGATGGCAATATCACGGAGTTCCATGAACTTGAGTTGGGACAACTCACCTTGGATGACTATGCTACAAGTTCATAGATCTATTGAAGTATGTTCCATTTATATGATGAAATGAGGATAAAATGATTTCTTGGTGAGTAGCTAAAATATTTTCAGGATCAGGTAGTGATATGAAGAACCTAAGACGCTTGATGATACCATCCAAAAAGAAAAGCATTGCTACGAGCATTAAAAGATTAAGGTGGAGCCCCATGAGGTCTATCAGAACAAATACAAAGTTGGGCTCAAGAGTAAAGGGTTAAAAGCACCACGATATGAGTTATCAAGAAAGAGTTATAAATTAAAGTTTCCAATGAAAGGTGTACACCAAAAAATTTATCCCACACAAGGGGAGAATAGGACCATTGGTCTAGTGAGGGAAAGAATAGTGGACTGAAAGAAAAAACATTGAAATGTTGGGGGCATGGAGAGGAGCACTTGCTTTTTTATTGCATGGATAAGCAATGCAACGGCAAGAAAATTTTCGATGTCCAAGAGACTACCCAATGGATGAAATAACCATGAGCTTGTCTATAGTTTATGCAACAGTGGAAAATGAAAGTAGCATAGTGAAAGCATGCCAAGAGTTGGTAGGTGTATTTTGTTATAAGAGGACACTTGGAGAATTTAAGAAGGTTGAGTCACTGACTACCGATGGTGAAGAGGAATGAGGGAGAAATGGCAAAAAACTCTCTAAGATGATTAGATATTTGGAGGAAATCTTCAGGTAGATCAATGTGCTTGATGATAATTAATGATGTTTATATAATATACAAATCTATATGCATAAGGGTGTAAGGGGGAGGGTTCCATTGGACTATTCATAAAACATTAGGACTTTGAGGTTATCAGAGGTGTTAAGAAAACTTTAACCAATTTTGTGCATATGCTGATGTGCTAAGTGCCTTCTCTAAATAAAAACAGAGGGCATATTTGAAATATTTATAGACCATTCAAAATATACTTAACTAGGACATATAGAAAATCATGAAATGGAATGAGCTTGAGAGCGCTTAATCGATTGTTGAAAAATGTTGAAAAGTTAAAATGAATTTGGTTGCTAAACTATAAAATATTAAGAGTGTGTGTACTTAACTAATTCATTTAATAGTTAATGTGTGAATGGGACTGTGAAGTAGGAAAAGGTTTAGGTTGATCTTAGAAATTAACATTAAAATGAGATTTGAGGTAGCAAAAGAGTCTTCAGTCATACAAAGGTCAATGGGGACAATGACAAGAGAATGAAATTCTAAAGAAGGAGCTAGGTGGACTGCTTAAGAAATGATCAACTAAGTATAAATGCTAATGAAAAACATGTAAGCCTAGAAATCAACTAGGATGTAGTAGTTGGTAAGTTGCAGGAATTAGATGAAAATTCCTTCAAACTAAGTTGTCATGATGAACAATAATTAGATAAGTGAATGATGCATTTACAAGTTAAAGAAAACTTAGGATTGGTAATGCATGCTTGTCATAAAATATTCAATGGAATATGATAGCAATGCTGTTACATTAAATATGATTATGATTTCTTAAAAAATTAATATATGTGTGTTTTTGATGCATTTAATGTATGCATGTTGGTGTAGGACAAGATGTAAAGTGACTAAGTGTCATGACCCCACTTCCATGGAAAAAGTGGGAAAAATTGATTGCTAATAAATTATGAGATGAATAGCTCATTAGAGAGAGTGAATACGACACTCTTGGCCTTTAGCTAATTTGAATTGTGGACATTAAAAATATAATTATCATATTAAATACCTAGAATGATTGAATGAAATGCAAATGATTAAAGATGTAATGCAACAATGGTTTCCTTTTAATGAAAATATTATGCAACTGAATTGATTGAATGGTTAAGTGCGTTATGACTTTGAAGTCAATGTTAGTGGTTTTTGTATAGTTATATTGAAAGGTTCATACGTATGAGAGAACTAATATATTGTGGTTGAGTGTGAATGCAAGATTGTAGCTAAAATGGTCTAGAATATGGTGTGGGATGTAAACCCATGATGAAATCTAAAATATCACCACCTGCAAATAGCCTAACGTTATGAGAAAATTATCATGTTTGTGAGACCAACATCTGTATGAAGTAAGCTTGGCAAATAAAGAAAGTTCTAATTAAAATTTTTATGGATATATCTCATGTAGAATGAATGTTGTGATATAGGTGAAGAGAGGAATCACCTAAGGGTAGATAAAGGTTGAAAAGTAGAAAGCACATGAAGAAAGCCATTGAAGTCATATTGGACCCTAGGAAAAGAGGATCTTGATTAGATAGATTGCTCATGGAAGGGGATTGCTTGGAAATTGAAATGGGAGCAAGATGACAAAATGCCTTGGATATAAGACTCTGATAATCTATTCAATATTCATATGTAGGAAGACCTCGATTAGGTAGGTCACCTGAGGAAGGGGATTTCCTAGTCACCAAAATGGCGAGTATCTGCTAGGAAGAGGAGACTGGTCACACCCTCATCGGACTATGAGTGCGAAAGGGCATGTCCAAGACAATCAATGAGATAAATTGTTACATGTGGAAGACTAACAAAGCATAGGACAATCACATAGATAAGTATTAAGTTGAATCAGTTGTTGAAATGCATGTTGTTTTGTGGAAATTGAGATTTCCTATGGAAAATATTTAATGATTTTATATGAAAATAATCATAACACATATGTGCTATTGGATTTTTGAAGAAGGCATTTAATGGAATACCATAAATCTGGAAGTGACTAGTTAATGAAGACAAATATCATTATTAAAGTAGTAGGAAAGGAAAAGAATAAGAGAATGATGTTGATGTGCAAGGGCAAGGAAGTTAGTACAACTGAAAGGGAGTAGTCTACATACTACTACAATGAACAAAAGACAGCTAAGATGGTGTAATACTGCTAAGGATGAAACCTATTTTAGTGAGAGGATTGTAACACCCCAATCATTAATCCCCACTATTATTATATTTAATTATGTCAATGATGCTTTTAGAGGAAAGAAAATGTAAATAGGTCAAATACCCAAAACAATTTTATTATATATTTATTAATATATTGCTAAAGTTGAAGAAGTGGAGGGAAAGCAACACATATCCCAATGCTTGGTAGGGGAGCTTACTTAAGGGGAAACCTATAAGGGGGGATTGGGAAGTTTTATATCTTCCTGAATTAATATTACTATCTTCTTGAATTGGTAGTTGAAATACCCAAACTACCAATAGTTATGAGGAATGAGGGAAGTGGTACCAAACTTCCCTGAAGGCATGGGCTACATACCCTCTTTCTAGAGAATTCTTATGCCCATGTAATCTAAGTAAGGTACTTTTGAATTATAGGAGGTGGAAAATATATGGCTGTAAGAGATAGTTAGGTTGTGCATATGTGTAGAGAACATAAGATATAGAGGAAAACACCCTAGAGAGTGTTTAATTGAGTGGCACAGAATGGTAGGAATCTAGAGAGAGTGAAACCTATGAGAACATAATAAATCATGTGAAGTGAACAAGAATTTTCTCAGGACATTAGTGTGGAAACCTTCAGTTTGAGTGAAGGGCCATAATAGTTTCATGGATATTGTGCTTGGGGTAGCACATATAACACAAGAGGGAAGTTCTAATGGACTACAAATTTAGTGAAGGGATTCCTCTGTGTAGTATCAGTCCATACTGACCATACTTTTAGTATTAACAAACTCGAATTGGTCTTTCTTTGAATATTAATTAGCCTCGACTCAACAGTCAAAATGTTAAGTGATAATTTCTCAGTGTATGAAGGAGAGCGGCCTTCATTTCATCCACCTTGTTTAAACCTTGTCAACCTTGAGTGAAGCTTCCCTAAGGCATCAAATATGGCATGGGGGTAGCAAACTATAAGAAATATTGCATTAGAGTTGAGCCTATGGTGGGGTGGAATGTGGCTCACCCTTCTTCAATTTCCAACAATTGTAATCGAACTAGAAAAAGTGATCTATCTTTGTATAATAGAAATGTAATTACTTTTTGAGTATCCAGATGTTATGTTAGATTTTTGTGTGAAAATGTAATTATAAGCTTAAATCCATTTGTATTAAATTATGGAATGTATGCAAGGGAAACCTTCTATGTTAAAATAGCTTTCTTGCATTTTTATTAGCATTGTATGCAAGGGAAACCTTCTCTGTGAAAATATGTGATCATAATGTGTTATTTATGCATGAACTAAGAGTTAATGATGGCTATAGGGATTGACTGTGAAATTCTTCATATGTTTCTTATAATTCTTTATAAACCTTTATGATGTATGATGTGCTTCCAAAGGAGCATGACTAATAAATATGTGGCTATTGCAAAGAGGTTGAAACCCTATTTCATTCAAGTAAAAGAAATGTGCCTGAGAAGATTAGAGTAGCTAATCCCTCAATTGATTTGAAAACCATGATGACTGGTTGAAGTTATGGAGCTCCCTGGGAGTTTGAATTGGTGAGGTTAGCATGCCTTAGTTAGGCCAGAGGACCCTTATGATGGTTGAGGAAGCAAAAATAGGGTGTGTTGATGATATAAGCCTAAAATGAATGGCAATAGCTGTGGTAATAAGGTGAGGTTCTAGATGATAGATGTCTTCATGGTCGAGAAAGATCTACATCATGTAAAAGTTTCCTAGGAAACTTTAGCACAATGTTGAATCATTTCCAACGCTCAATAATAGGTTAAGTGTCCCATCTATGAATATGGTCCACCAAAAAGGAAATTCAGGGTTTCACCCCTATATTTCAGGCCATAAGGAATTTTGGGATGGAGCCTTTAGTGCAACATTTTATAGAAGTTTGGGGATTTACATCTTGAAAGTTGGAGTTTTGAAGTCTTAACCTCGACCCCTAGTCACATAGCCTAATGTAAGACATGACCAAGAGCCATATGTAAGGGGGTTTACTGGAATACTAGTCCACCAGAAGAATAGGAGAAACACCCTTTTGGAGAAGTCTTGGTGTAACATGACTTTGGCCAACAAACATTAGTTGATTGTAAAATATCAAATAACCAGATGCATCAATTGACACCAGTAAACCTTGGAGTATCTAGTAATCCTAAAGGTTGAGATCATGATGATGTCATGAATGATGACATGTTGATGCCACATGTGTCACTCAGATTCAAATTTTTGGTATGTTGGTTATGAAAATATGAGTGACATATGGCAACACAAGTCAACATGCACTGCATGTCAAAGGAATTTAAAGATCAACCATGTGTTAGATGATGATTGGATATTGGATAATGAGGTGGAAAATTAAGTTTTCCTACTGATCCATCAACATATCATGGAATTGTAAAGGATCAAACAATAGAAGTTCTTAGATATCTTAGTAATATGTATTGGGGTATCACCATATGAGCATATCAGGTGACTAAAGTATCTACATACCAAAAAACCAGGGTTTGGAAAGTGCACTTGTTATGGAAATCTCAATATGGCGGGGCTTTGGTATGACATACAAGAAATAAATGTGGACCAGAGCAGGAGTAGCAAGAGACCAAGTGCTACCACATGATGTGGTCTATATAGATGTTGATGTGGCCCTTAACATGTAAATCTTCAAATGGGTGTAACTTTGTGCCTAGAGCTTAGAATGAGATGAAATTCATATTGTTGGAAATATATTGACGAATAAAGGACAATGGAATTATTATAAATCTATATGAGGTGAACGAATAAAGAGGAAATTGAATAACCCCATCTTCATAATGAACCCTGAAGGTTGGGTCTAGATATACCCCGCATCCTTAACCAAGATTTAAGGGCTAGGTATGGTACATTGACTCAATAGGAAGGACATTAGAGTTTATGAAAACTATCGTTTTGCACATCAAGATAGAATGGCACAACTTTTAAACAAATAAAATGAAAACCAATGCCAATTTATCCTCATGGGAGTAGGGCATAGGGGTTCCTGTAAGATTTTTGCTCACATAATGTATGACATGTTTAGATAAGTAGATACCCTCTTGAACCAAAACATTGACATTTTCGTAAGTTGAATCTAAGAGGTATAGGATAAATTCCTTATCGAAATTAGGTGGAAAAATCAAAGGAGTAGAGATAAAGACATGTTTAAGTGCATCGAAGGACTATTGGGTTTTCTCATCCAAAATGGAAGGGATGTATAACCATAAGAGATGAATACATCCATGAGTAGTGGTGGCATAGTTTGGAACAAATATATGCAAGAAATTAGCTTCTCACTGAAGGCTTTGCATCTAGTGTAAATTATGATGGGGAGTTAACTCAATAATGGCTTGAAATTTAAGTGGATCAGTGGTAATGCCAAATTTTGAGACTATGAATCCCAAAAGACAACCTGTAGAGATGAATAAGACACAATTAAGGAATATGGAGTGTAAATTTGGCATGTGTTGGGACGGTTGTTTGGAGTGAGTGGTGAGACTGTCAAGATATGTAAGAATAATGTGAACCAAGTTGTGAAAACAATACGACATGGAATAATGAAAAGTTTCACCCAGTTTTTTTTCACCCAAATGGCATCACTCTATAGGAAAAGGTTCCCTAAGGACTGGTGAAGGTAGTTTTGTATTAGTCTTGTGGCCAATATTAATTTGATTATAGCCCGATAATCCATCCATGAAGGAAAAAACCTCGTGGCTCACACATTCATCGATGATCTAATCAATAAATGGTGTGGGATAATTGTCTTTGGAACATACATTGTTTATATCTCAAAATTTGGTGCATACATGAATAATGCCTTTCTTTTTCATTAGGGGACTAGGTTAAACACCTAAGAGATATAAGAGACAGGGTATAAGAATATCTCTTTCTAGAGCTTATCAATTTCATCCTTGATGGAATATCTTTTGGTGGGGTGAATAAGCTTCTATTTTTGGTAGAAAATAATGGCATCTGGACATGTGTCGATTCAGTGTTCAATAATGACTAAATATATTCCTAGAATGTCAGAGTAAGACCATGCAAAGACTTCTCAGATCTCCTTAAACATGGCTATGTATGAATTAATTTCTTTAGGTGAATAATGAGCACCCAACGAGATTTTTTCTCCAATCCCAGGTCTGGTAGAGATATCCACCTTAATGATTGGTGAAATATTGTCCATATTTGCCTCTTTGAAAGGATTTGGAGTATACGTGAGGTTTTTGAACCAATCTACTTGATCATGAATGAAGTACTTTGATTAGACAAAATGTTTTTCTAATGGACATGTTTATTATGGGAGAAAGTAGGAATGATAGTGCATATTGTCCCACAAATATTATAGTGTGGTAAGGGGGTCAATGATGTCTTCATCAAAATGGAACACTAGGATGTGAGACCTTGTAGTACCATTTGACATGGAAGATGAAGTGAATCCTGAATCATTGGCACGGGAAACAAAAATATGGATTCCATTCATGACATCTACATAAGTAGATTCGATACTAGTGGATTAAAATTCCATTGATGTTGAGACCAAAGTGGCATGGGACATAGTAGGCATGTTTTGATGTTTGTAATCATAATTTAGAGTGGGGTTCGAAGTTATAAATCCCTTGGTTGATGAAATGTAAAGGATGTGCATGTTGTTCTTTTCCATTTCCACACTAGAAGGGCTAATCTTAATGATAGGTTGAGTAGGTCCTTGCCCTAGTATAAGAGATAGACTATGGTTTTCAATTAGAGGAGTGGAGACTCCACTATGAAGGGCTTGCAAATATTGCACGACTAAAAGTGTATTGTGAAAGGGTGGAAATTTGGGGTTGCAATTAAAATAATGACCATACATGTCACAAAAAGCATAATCATGACTTGTGTGTAATGATTTGTTACACTTGGATGAGATAAGAGTGACTTGTACCACCATAATGGAAGGGTCTAATTTTGTTTCATCTATGTTTATATGCTCCTTGAGATAATGAAGAGTAAGATAGTTGTCAGTAGTATAGTTAGAAGGATTTCACAAAGCCCAAGGAGATCATGGCTTAGGTGTAATGGTTTGGGTGGCCACAACTTGGGCTGTCTTATCAGTGCCCCCTCTCTTTTTAGCCTTTCCCTCTTTTCCAACTACTTACCAAGTAGCAGCGGACTCATGCTAGGGTTGCACTAGAACAAAATCAGTTGATGGGGCCATAAGAATAGATTGAATGGGTGTCAAGGCATTATAAGGCTGTAGTCTAGAGGGAAAAGTGGGAGTTGGAGGATTTAGATACCAAACTAGAATCCCCAAAGTTATGTTTGGAAAATTCAGTGTGGCTATAAATAGTGTACTAACCACTCTTAGTGATGGGAATAGGAAATATATTTGGATAAATGCGTGGTGACTAGGGGGGACTCCCCTAGTTGTAGGCATTGAAACTACAAGGGAATATTGCCAAATAGATAGTTTGAAAGGGAGGACCCAAGCCTATTAGGGGATTAGGATCTAGGAACCATTCATACTTGAGACGAGATTGGTGTGTTGAACATAACCAGTGGGCCATAGTAGGTCCAAAGCAGTTGCGAATTCCTTGTAGACCCTTTGGTCGATTTCTGATAATGAAGGGATGTCTCGGTTTACAATCATAGAAGAAATGACATGCTCATGATTAAGTTGAGTCTTAGGATCATAGTAAGTGAGTTGGTCTATGGTGACAGTCTTATCATTATGAGGGAAGCTCATATTGGAGTAAACTGATGAAGATACAACTTTCATGGCATACATGAAGCTATAATCTAAGAGGATATTATAGTTTAGAGGGGTGTAAATAACCTCCACATCCAACAACATTTATTTACTAGTGTTGGGCAGTGGATACCCCCATAGCAGGTTTTTGGGGCTTGAAGCCCGAAGTTTGGTGAAGTGTAATGAAAAGACCCCGCTAAATGCGGGCACATAGTGTAAGAGTCTAGGGTTGCCTGCTCTAAGATAATGTAATTTAATGTAAAGTGTGTCGGCCTACCCATGGTCCGCGGACCATGGGATTGTATAAATAGAGCGAGGCTCTAAGTGTAAAGTCAGTCATATGGTTTTTGGATGATGAATTAGCTCTGAGTCTGTAAGTCCGAGTCTTGGGTTGTAGTAGTAGTAAGAGGCTCTGCAGCTGAGTGCACAGAGGCTTGGTAGAGTCCACAACTGTGTGCACGGATCCCTGCAGCTGAGTGCGCAGGGTGGAGTTGGGATTGTATTTGGACAGAGAATTAATAAAAGATAAGTTGATTCTAAAATATTGTGTGTCTATTCTCTGTTATATTTATGCATCTCTTTACAGTTTTATGATTGCGCACACTTGTTATGAATGTTGAATGATTAATGAGAATATTGGGCCCACACAATTAAGTAAGATCTATAATAATAGCATATTAAGGATAAAGGATCTAGAAAACACCTCTTCGCGCTCTTTACAGAGCTGTGCGGAAGCAGTTGCACAAGTTGCAAAGGGCAAACGGTTGCACAGAGCAGCGCAAGCGCGCAGGTTCGGTTCGCGAACTTCCTAGACTTCATCAAGACATCCCTAGGGTGTGGAAACTTGGTTCCAACACCCTTCCATACTACCTTAGGTGAGACCTCAGTCCGCGCACCACAGACTGTTGCTGAAAGGGCCAGTAGTTTTGGGATTTGTTTGGCTAAATCACTTCTGAACCTGGGTCAGGCCCCAATAAGCCAACAAATGGTTCTGTTGCTGGGATCGGGATCTGCCTAAGGGATGTATGATGTCGTGCCACTAGAACCCAACAAAGAAGGAAATTGAAGAGTGGTTGGACAAGAAGATTCACGAGTTCGTGACATAGGAAAAAAGAACTTCGTAGGTGTCCGAGAAAAGGTGGCTAGATCGCTACGTGTATACAGAAATCCACAAGATCTTCTTTGCATCCTTTCCTTCTGAACTGTACGAGTGGATCGCGAGGTTAGCGGACAGCCAGGGAAGGTGTAATCTCGACGAACCGATAGTGTGGACTCCAGAATTAGTGCACAGACTAGAGGCATTAGAAGATAAGATCGCGCGAGCTGTGGACCATTGGCTCGACCGGATAATAGGGGGATTTATCACTGAATTTGCGATAGACACGACCGTGAGCTACAACGAAGCAGAACGACGTTTTCTCAAGGGACCACAAGGTAAGTACATTAAATCTTTGAATACCTGGATTAAGAAGCTGTTATGTGAAAAGTAGGTTATGCGAATATATTAATGTTTGGAATGATGCGGAGTGGAAAGATCTACAAAGGTAGCGGGGAATTAGGAAGTAGTCCCTTAATTTCACCTTCATGAGAGAGCGAGGAAGAGCTCGTTCGGGTCTCTTAGAGAAGTGTGGTCAGTTTGATAAGGCAACGCATTCCGCAGTTACCACCCCCACTTATGCCATCACTCGCTTCACCTCCTTCACCTCCATCTCCGCCCACTCCACCTCTACCAAACCCGTAGTTCAACATGGTGAGCACAATCAAGCTACCCGTCTTCAGAGGAGTAGGGAATGAGGATCAGGACCAGTTCTGGTTCGTGGTAAGAGCGGTGTGGGAAGCGCAAGGGGTCACAAATGACAACAATAAGAAGGCTACATTGGTGAGTGCGCTGCAGGATCATGCGTTGACATGGTATATCAAGCACTCTAATGATCACCCAAATGCAGGAATAATAGAGATCCAGAATGCGCTGAACAGAGAATTTAGCCGACCGAAATCAGAGAAACAGTCAATCATAGGGTTTAAAGAGATCGCGATGCTTCTGGGCGAGACCCCCCTGGGATCTGGATCAGCGGCTGAAGAGAACGATCCGTGAGGCTAATATGACACTCATGGATGCACAACATCACGCCTGGTTTGTGGCATCTCTGACACTGCACCTGAAGACGGCGCTGTCGCAATAGAAACTTTTTACCCAGGCCGAAGCGTTGGAAATGGTGATGAGGTTGGATGAGACAACGATACAGGATCCGGGGCTGGGAGTTCAACAAATCCACGCACAACTACAAAATATTTGCCTGGAAATGCAGAGATTGAAGCAGGATAGGGCACCATGGCTAGAGGTGTGCGAAGAAGTGTGGTGCTTAAAATGCAAAGGCCAGGGCCATGACAAGGATCACTATCCAGTATTTGCGAATTACTTGGCAGGAGGGGTGCCAATGCTGTTGAGACCATAGGCACAAGCAAGGCCAAGTGCGACACCCATGTTATGGTGTGCGATCTGTCAGATAAGAGGCAAACACATGACGGATAATTGTCATTTGCTGTTTTGTAATTTCTGCAGGTCAGTAGGCCACGACGAGCGTACTTGTCGCAACTATGAGCTAATTATGGATCGAACCCCAGCATATAGGATGAAGACAGAAACGTGAGCCCTCGACCCAACTACGGGGATGGCGTGCTTTGGATTTCAAGGGTGAGGTCAAGGAAAAGGAGGAATGGGGCCATGAAGGGGCCGCAGACAGTTAATTTGTTACAATTGCAGAGGACTAGGGCACTATGCCTGCGATTGTACCAACCCAACGAGAGTATCCCGTTCATACTGTGCTCAGTTTGATCATGAAATGGTAGATTTTCCTACGTTGATCGCATAGATGCGCGAGAAAGGGGTACTCCAACATACTCCGACTCAAAATATCACATGATGAGGTCTAAACCACGCGAAGAGGACCCAAATGTGAACATAGTTCTCAAAAGCGGTGCGACCATAGGGGAGGATAAGGGGAAGCAGCCCGAGGAAGATACATGGGTTCGCAAGGCTCCTACAAAGGAACCTAAGTTTGACTTAGAACACGCAAAGGAGATGTTCATGGAAGCTAAGAAGAGCTTCACGAAGGCCTCCACTTCAGGTAGTAAGGATCAACCAGAGCCAGGGATGGATCCTTCTATGCTTACTACCTTTTTGGAGACATGCATGAAACTGCTGCGCGACAATAAGGTAGTTAAGGGACTACAGGAGTTGATCACCAGGTGCGCAGGGTCGGGAGAACTGCGCGTAGTCTGGAAATTGGGAAAGCATACATTACGCATCGGGAGGGAGATGAGATTGATGACGCAGATTAGCGAGTATGAAATGGATCAGGTAATCCTAGAGCTAGGTACAGACGCAAATGTGTTACCAAAGCAAACATGGGAACGCATGGGCAAGCTCAAGTTACACTGGTCCCTTATTCAATTATGAATGGTGAACCAACAGAAGATTTTTCCCATGGGGAGGTTGCAAGGGGTGACAGTTGATATCGAAGGCGCGAACACACAGACGAAATTCGAAGTAATAGAGATTGTCGATGACAACAATCCTTATCCCGTGTTGCTAGGAATATATTGGGCCACTGATATGAATGGAGTCATTAACCTGAAGAAGCGGAAGATGATATTCGAGAAAAAGTCCCTACGCGTAGTAGTTCTGCTAGATCCAGCCAAAGGAGCGCGCTACACCGAACCTGTGTGCTACGATGGAAGTGACGATGAGCTAGATTGTATCTACAAAATAATTGCGCAAGATCAGGATTGGGTGAATCTGATAGCAGATGGAAGGATCTCGTGGGAGTGCGCAAGTTCCTGCACCTCAGATTCAGATGAAGAAGATGAACGCTGGCACAATCGGTTGAACGAAGTGACAATGCTAAATTGCAACATGATGACTAGATCACTGCGCTACGTAACAACCCAAGCCCGAGATCTGCCAACAAATGATGTATTGACAGCGGTGGATGAATTCTTGAGCAAGTTTGAAAGTGCAGTACCAAAACAACAATGATTCAATGCATTGAAGTGGGCGCTGCGCGTGACACCTGCGTGCTGGTGGGGAACACATCAAGGAAATTTTGAAAACTGGCACGGATGTAGAAGGATGATGCGCCTACGATTTGGGAAACTGAAACTATGGATAGAAGATAAATACGATGGACGAGATGACCCACGCACGCACCTCACGAAATGGACCAAGGCCTATGGAGAAGAACCTTAGCCTGAATGGGTACACTTATTCTACCATACCTGGATGTCATACCCATGAATTGGTATATTGAGATGGAACTCCGACATGGTACGGGCGAATGGGATGTCTTGCGCGAGGGATTTTTGTTAACATTCACATTTGAAGACCGATGGTCAGATACTGTTGACAACGCACTGCAAGCTGTAAAAGCCGCCATATTCAAAATCCCACAAGAACCATGACAAGTAGTTCAATCAGCATGGGCAACCCAGTTAAGCAGTGCCCTAGAATTTTATAACGTGCAAGTAGAGGAGTATGATGATGACCCCCGAAATATTAATATTCCAGAAACGGAAGGGTGTCGCGAAGTTCGAGGACCATCAATTGAGGATCCCAACATCACTGCACCACTAAAAACAAAATAGGTAAACATTGGTATAGACGCGGAGCTAAAGTACGCGATGCTTGGGGACTATTGGGATGATGCTATGGTAGATAAGGTCGCCGAGTTACTCCGTGAATATCAAGATTTTTTCCTGACCAAAATCACAGACTTAAAGGGGATCATTGGCGACTTAGGGATGATGAAGATCACTCTGAAACCGGATGCAAAGCCAGTTAAGCAACGACCTTACCGTTTGAATCTGAAGTATAAAGAAAAGGTCCACGAAGAATTAGACAAAATGCTTGCAGCCGAAATTATTGAACCAGTGGAAGAATCCGACTGGGTGAGTCTTATGGTAGTACAGGAGAAAAAACAGAAGGGCGAAATTAGAATCTGCGTGGACCTCAGGAAGCTTAACGACGCTTGTGTTCATGATCCATTCCCGACACCGTTTACAGATGAAGTATTGGAGAATGTTGGCGGTTAGGAAGCTTACTCATTCACGGATGGCTTCTCAAGGTACCATTAAATCAAGATCGCGCCGGAAGATAGGAGCAAGACAACCTTTGCAACCGAATGGGGTTGTTTTCAATACACCGTTATGCCCTTTGGACTGAAGAACGCGCCAGCGATATTTTTGCGCATAGTGGTGGCCGCGTTCAAGGAATACATCCACAAGTTCTTGGAGGTCTATCTAGATGATTGGACTATATTTGGGTTAGTTAAACACCATATAGCAAGCTTACGTTTGATGCTAGATACTTGCCGATGACACTAGATTGCACTGAATCTTAAAAAGTGCACCTTCCTTGTCCCCTTTGGGAACTTGCTTGGCCATGTGGTCTGCAAACAAGGCCTGATGGTGGACCCTGTGAAGATTGCTGTTATTCTCAATTTGGAAGTGTCGCGAAGTGTCAAACAACTACGTGCTACTTTGGGGCACACTGGTTACTATCGAAAGTTTATCAAGAGCTATGCACAAATAATAGCGCCAATGGAAAAACTATTGAAAAAGGACGCTACATATTGTTGGAATGATGATTGTAGGAAAAGTTTGGATGTTCTCAAGGAGAAAATGGCATCTGCTCCCATCCTAGTCTTCCCAAAATGGGACGTAGAATTTCATGTACATGTTGATGTGTCGTGTATTGCGCTGGGAGCTATACTCACGCAGGAAGGCGTGGATCACCTGATCGCATTCGTGAGTCGGCGATTGTCCAAAGCTGAAAAGAACTATTCTACTACTGAGCGCGAAGGGTTGGCAATGGTATACGCGCTCCAGAAATACTGACACTATTTACTTGGTGGGCACTTCAAGATGTATACCGATCATTCCACATTGAAATACCTGGTGAACAAGCCTGTGTTGGGGGGGCGCATATGCAGATGGCTGTTACTGTTTCAAGAATATGACTTCGAGGTCATCGTAAAGCCGAGATGCCTAAATGCAGGACTGTTATCGGGAAAACTAGTGTCTATTCAGAGTTGCTAGTCCCACTAAGAGGAGTAGCTATCTTAGAAACAAACAGATTAAAGTTACTTGTGTTTTCCTTTATGAGAGATAGATGAGAGAGAAGCAGAGAGCACCAACCTTGGTCTTTTGCTAGTCTCCTTAATTGTTTCCTCTCTCCTTTGATAGAGCTTTCGCCACTCCTTCCTCACTTGTCCCACTTCAAAGAACACCTGTAGAGCCAAGGCAACAAAATACCATCAAAGCATAGAGATCTATAACCATAAATAATGTAGGATCAGATGTACATTAACCATATAAATGCATACATAAACAAGATTCAGAGATATACAAGCATATGGAGGAAAACTCAAATAGCTTTATTGATAGAAGTAGTAGAAGAGAGGATTACAACCAGGCTGTCTGATCCAGCATCACCCTCCCAACATGAAATCCCTCTTCACCTCATACAAAGCAAGATCACCCAACATTGTCTTCGAAGAGAAACCAACAACACTTCCTTGCAAATTACAAAATTCCAGCCTTTGGATCTCTTGGATCTGGGATCCATATATAGATGCTTTCGGGAGAGTGAGTCAGCTTCTGGGATTTTGATTAGTGTCATTTCACTGATAGTTCTTGGTTTCACTTGGAGATTTCAGATCTCTTACTCATCCCTGGGCGAATTCAGAGAGGCAAGTGTCATATGAGCAGTTTCTAGAAGATTCTCCGGGTTTCCACCTAGCACACTGCTTCTGCCATTTGTCTGCTCTCGCTCATTGTACCCTACAGAGGGGCTTTCCAGTATGCATCGCACCCCCCGTGTGTAATAGGTGAGCTGCATCGCACCTTATGCATGGAGCAGTTTGTATGGTCCTGTTTTGACCAGTTATGAGTAGTTTTTCATGGAGAACTTCTAGGAGATGATGTAATCAGCTGACCTTGTTCCTTTAGGGTATGAAACAACACTTTTAGGGGTTTAGAAGCCCTTGGTTTATGGACATATGTGATTAGGGTTGTAGTTCCCAAATATGTCTATAACAAGGACCAGATCACTTATCACGAATTGAGATAGGCGAGGAGCCAATAGATTTGGAAGAAGGACTACCTGATGCACAACTCTTTGCAGTGTGTGTCGAAGACGGCCACTTCAAAGATATAATCCAATTTTTAACCATAGGGACTGCGCCAAAGGAATATTCAATCCAGCAAAAGAAGGAATTGGTGGTGCATGCGGTGGACTTTTCTATCATCGTGGGGCGCCTCTACAAAATGGGAAACGATGAGATATTGCGAAGATATGTTCCTAAATTCAAACAAGGATAGATACTCGCGGAAGCACATGGGGGGGCTGTAGGAGGACACTATGCAGGATGTGTGAGATCACAGAATATTCTTTGCGCTGGGCTATGGTGGTAAACCCTACATCAAGATTTGAAAGCGCACTATCGGGCCTGTGACATATGTCAAAGGATTGGGAAACCATCACGAAGGGATGAGATGCCACTCAATCCATAGATGACGCTGCAACCATTCAAAAAATGGGAAATCAACTTTGTGGGACCAATCAAACCTCAGGGAAAGATGGGTGCGCGCTACATCATCACTGCGATGGAGTACCTGACTCGATGGGCGGAAGCACAATCAGTTAAGGACTACACGACCGCTACATCTATGAAATTTTTGTTCGACAACGTGTTAACATGGTTTGGTTTCCATAAAATTTTAATGAGTGACCGTGGGATGCACTTCCTGAATGAAACCGTCAGCGCACTCTCCGAGGAATTCTAGGTGTATCATCAGGAAAGTACACCGTACCATCCTCAAGCTAATGGGACAGTAGAAGCATTCAACAAAATTCTAGAAACTGCGCTGAACAAAGTATGCAACGCGCAGCGAAACGACTAGGACCTGTGCATACCTGCTGTATTATGGGTATACAGAACCACGTGCAAAAAATTGACAGGTCAGAGACCTTTCAGGTTAGTCTATGGCACGAAAGTAGTCATGCCAATGGAATACATTGTACCCAATTTGCAGATAGCAACAATTACAGGCATGTCGGACCTCGAAGCCTTGGAAGAGAGACTTGCACAATTGGAGGAACTCAAGGAAGAGCGGTTTCTAACAGGATTCCATCAGTAGGTACAAACTCAGCGCGAGAAATCCTGGCACGATCGCCATATCAAGTTGCGCACATTCAAGGTAAACAATTTAGTGTTGCTGTATGATAACAAGTTCGAAAAATTTCCTGGAAAGTTCAGAATGCATTGATTGGGACCATATGTGGTAAAAGAGGTCATAGACAGAGGCACGGTCCAGCTAGTCAAACTTAATGGAGAACCCTTCCCCGAAAGAGTAAATGGTAGTTGCCTAAAGCCCTACACGGGTGGGTCGACTGTCTGACTAACCGACCAAAGCATAGTCTTCGCAACCCGAGAAGCCGGACAAAGGTGCGGGACTATAAACACAGGTACTAGAAGTTGGCATCAAAGTAGAAAATCAAGTCATATGCAGATGATTCAGAAGTAGAAATGGAGCAGATCTAGACGACAATAGCCTGGTGCGTTGCAGACCTTCGCACCGCACAGGCATAGTTGGATGGACTTCGCGCAAAGATCGCTGTACCAGCAGAGTGACTTGGGATGAGTCACAATGATTGTGTTGAGGGTTTGTTGGGCAGCATATCCTCCATAGCAGGTTTTTGGGGCTTGAAGCCCGAAGTTTGGTCAAGTGTAATGAAAAGGCCCCGCGAAATGCGGGTGCGGAGCGCAAGGGTCTAGGGTTGTCGGCCCTAAGATAATGTAATTTAATGTAAAGTGTGTCGGCCTACCCATGGTTTGCGGACCATGGGATTGTATAAATAGAGCGAGGCTCTAAGTGTAAAGTCATTCATATGGTTTTTGGATGATGAATTAGCTCTGAGTCTGTAAGTCCGAGTCTTGGGTTGTAGTAGTAGTAAGAGGCTTTGCAGCTAAGTGCGCAGAGGCCTAGTAGAGTCAGCAACTGTGTGCATGGATCCCTGCAGCTGAGTGCATAGGGCGGAGTTGGGATTGTACCTGGACAGAGAATTAATAAAAGAGAAGTATCCTAAAATATTGTGTGTCTATGCTTCTGTTATATTTATGCATCTCTTTACAGTTTTATGATTGTGTGCACTTGTTATGAATGTTGAATGATTAATGAGAATATTGGGCCCACACAATTAAGTAAGATCTATAATAATAGCATAGTAAGGATAAAGGATCTAGACAACACCTCTTCGCGCTCTTTACAGAGTTGCGTGGAAGCAGTTGCACAAGTTGCGAAGGGCAGACGACTGCATGGAGCAGTGCAAGCACGCAGGTTCAGTTTGCGAACTTCCTAGACTTCATCAAGACATCCCTAGGGTGTGGAAACTTGGTTCCAACACCCTCCCATACTACCTCAGGTGAGACCTTAGTCTGTGCACCGTGGACTGTTACCGAAAGGGCTGGTAGTTTCAGGATTTGTTTGCTAAATCACTTCTGAACCTGGGTCAGACCACAACAAGCCAACAACTAGAAAATTTAATGGGAAAATTATGGTATAATCCTTTAGGTTGTGGGGGGAAACCATCATACATTCGTAATGTGACTGTACATAGAATGAGATCAGATGATATTAGATTTCACCATACTTGGGAAGACATTATGAACACAGATGAACCTTCATTGATAATGCAATGTTGAATAACATAACTATTAATTGACATTGGTATTTGGAAATCTAATGATGGGGTGAATAATCACTTGATTTTCTAATGAGATTGGATACATATTAAGAGCCCATAGGACAAGGATGGAGTGACATTCGGGGATCAAAGATAGACTCACTATAATTCTCTTGTAAATGGACTTTGGTTTTCAGCCTATTAGATAAGAATGCAGGTTCAAATGCATAATAATATTGCTGGAATCTCCCATAATGACTAGCTTATAAATTGGAAACTTCTTGGCTAGATCTATTCATTTGAGAAAAGTGTATAACTCTTCTTGATTATTAAAATCTATACCCAAAATTTAAGAATAAGTTATTTCAATTTGACCATATGGGTTGAATATCAACCCCCCCCACACGCCTGCCACCCTTAGAGTTTTTTTGGAACCCCCCTATGTCATACAGATCTCGCTCAGTGAGGGTGATCGGGTTGAAAGAAGTCTTGGAGGCTTTTGACTTCTTCTGCAGCCCCCCCTGCTTTCTCAAATGCTCGCGCTTCAACTATGTAGATGTTGCCTGTGGGTTCATGCCACCTTCCTCTATCTCAGGCTCTTCATTAGGTGATGACAACTTATGGCCCTCGCGCTCCTTCTCTGATGCCTGTTGTTGTTATGTTGCTGCCTTCTGTTGTTTTGTTGCTGCTTTCGTAGTGTCACGCACCTCCTACACATTTGCTACTGCTGCCTCTTTTCTTCTTTTCTCTGCCAACTGCACCATCTGCAATTTTTCCTCCTCCTCCTTCTTTTGTGTAGCCAACTTCTCCATTTCCAACATGGAGATGGCTAGAATGCGCCACTCCGGCAACCATGACTCAAGTATGGCAAATATGACATCGTCTGTGGCGAGGTAGGGGAGCTCATTCCACTTCTTCGTGAGGTCCTCGCATGCCCTGACATACATGTGGTGGAAGTCCACCTTGAACTCCACGAAGCTTTGTACACTATTATAGACGGTGGGCGATAATCGCGGCTTGCAATTAATCCCCATTCTGATGTTCATATCCATGAACACCAAGAATATCTTAGTTTCTCAGATCCTCTGTGCATCTTTAGTGGCCCACAGTGAAGTGTACTTCGCTACCTCTAGAAGATCCCATGCAATTTTGGGGAACTGGCTGTCCTTAGGAAATTCACAAGCCACCAACACTATGGATAGCAGAAGCCATGCATAGTGGAAGGTCTTCCCCTGTTCCTGTGCCTCCCAACAATTCTCCAAGAACTCCTTGCACAAGTACTCAGACTAGTTAAACTGGACCCCCTTCGTGCACTGTGCAGTAAGTGCTATCACCGACGCGGTCACCTCATCCACACGACACTTCCACATAACCTTGCCAACCAGCATCCGGGTGGCAACTTTGACTGCCTTGTTGTTGATACTGGAGATCGCATACCCTCTCTTCTTTTTCTCCAACTTGAATTTTTCCTTCATGGCCTCAACGATGGCCAAGTCATTTCCCTTACCCTCCAAAATATCCATGGGGTCCTCCCCCTTATAAGGGAGTCGAGTAATTCTATGAATCAGGTCATCCGTGATGGGGATGGACTCCTCCAGCCACAAACACCCATCATCCACTAGTCAGAGTAGCTTCCTAATGACAAATATAGTTACTGGGGTGCGATGGTAATGCGACACCCAGAGCAAGTTTAACAACCCTGCTTTCTCTACTCCGCGCAACCACTTGTGCGGCTCTAACTCTATGACTCCCGTCGTAGTGTTTTTCTTCGGCCTCATGAGCTGTGAGCTTGCCAAGTGTGGGAATTTCTCATGGTTTGCAAGATCCCAGTCTTCAAACTTTAGACCCGACACCTGTCCCAAGTGTGCGCTTTCAAAAACAATATCGTTAGCTAGTATTGGAGTCTACAAAGAGCTCTTGCTCTCATCTAGGTCGTTAGGTACCCTTGCTTTCCCTTTTCGTGGAGGAACATATGCTGGCAACCTGGTTAGAGGGTCAGCACCCTGGGTTTCTTCCTCCATTTATTCATCCTCCTCCTCTTTGACCAGGATTTCCTCAAGGTCTTCCTCCTCCCCGTCGGTTTCCACATTAACCGCTTTCCCCTTTTCTTCCATGGTCAGTTTAGTTCGCATTGAGTTTTTAGGGGACACGTGCATCAAAACCATTGGTTGCTTATCATTCTTGGATTTCGACGTGTGTGGTGATTTAGGGATTTATACGACTATCCCGGTGCTCTTAGGGGCATTTCCTATTGTCATGGCCTGTGCAGCCTCTTCAGCGGTCTTCTCGTTGATATCCATGGCTTCCTATGGTGTGGTCATACTATTGTTCCACAAATCTCTCAACGGATCAGGTAAGTGCTCAAACAATGCCTTCGACTTCAAAAAAACAAACAGATCTAGGTTCAAAGATCTCTAGGTGCTCAATAGCTCAAGTCTCAAATGGCCAAGTGTTGTTTGCTGGGAAACATTTTGCAATTTATAGGGCCTTTTGAATTCGAATTTGACCGTTCCCTTGAAATCCGGTCCATTAATGCTCTCTTGGTGGTAGATTTTCCCAAATCTAACCTATAAAGTTTGCCTAAAGTGCCTGCTGCCTGCTCCATTTGGTCTCAAACCAAGCATCACATCGTGAATAGTGACTGCAACAGTCACTTCCCAGCCAACCCGCGTGGTAGCATAACTACCCTTGCGCTGTCACAGACCCTGTGACACTTTGCTCCTGTGCTCAGCCCTGACATCGCGTAGCTCTCTTGCAGAGTAGTTTATAGTCCTATGCCTCCTTTCAACTTCCTCGGGTGCTAAGACTATGATTCCTATGGCTAGTCATGTGGTCGAGCCACCTGTATACGGCTTCCATTGACTATCGCTTACTTCTCCTGGGGAGGGTCCGCTAGTTGGCTTCACTAACTACATCACCCATTTTACCAACTGAATCGCACCACCATCTGTGATCCCCTTAGTAACATATGGTCCAATCCAAGGCATCAAACTGATCAACTCTTGGTGGTAGTCCCCAAATTCGTCAATGTAATCATGCACATCCTATTTTATCACCACGGATTTCTTATCAATAAAGTCCTTCTTTATTCCTTCCTCAAGCTTCTCGACTTCTTCTTCCACCATGGTGCTTCTTTCCCTCAATCGAGCTCTTTCATTCGTGAGTTCTTGGATCCTAAGACTACCCTACTGGATCTCTTCATCAGGTCCCAAGCATTCTTCTTTGAGCTCTTCCAATTGTGCGATCCCTTCTTCCAAGGCTCCGTGAACTGTCATATCCGTGGGCACTGCTATGCACAGACTAGGCATGATAGACTTCATCGGCATTACGATGTTCGCTCCATAGGCTAGCCTCGAAGGCATCTGTTCCGTCAGTTTCTTGCATGTTGTCCTATAAGCCCACAAGACTGCTAGTACGTGTAGGTCCCAATCACTTCGTTGCGCATTACATACCTTGTTTAGTGCTTCTCGCAATTTGTTAAATGCTTCTGTGTGGATAATCTTCTGTGCGCTCGTTCTCTCCACACTCTATGGTTCCAACCTGAGGAACCATTCATGCATTTCCCCCCCAACACATGCTTATTGACTGTATTTCCCAACGCGAAGTTCATATGCATTCGCACAGGTTGTTTACCATATGCCTATACCGACTTGGACAGATGCGCACATGGACCATTCCATCCATTGTATTCATCGGCTAATCGCACTATAGGTTTCCCAAACTGTGAGTGCATCACCCTCCTACATGCACGCCAGTCTTCAAAGCTCCCTTTGTGCATACCCCACCACCTTTTGGGTGTAGCACGTAGTACCTAATTCAAGGCCTGGAATGTTGCTTTTCTGGCTCCTCCCTTTCGAATCTGTCCAAGAAAGCATCTACCTCACCTAATCCATCATAAGTAGGGAGATATCTCACTTCTGTTGATACACAATGCAATGAACTTTTCATCATGTTACAATTAAGTGTGGTTATCTCATGTAACCAATTTTTCCATCATTCCATCTCCTCATCTAAATCTGAACTGTAGGAGCTTTCACACTCCCATGATATTCGTCCATCTGCGGTGGGATTTACCCAGTCTTGCTCTCATGGGTTATCTTGTACATGCAGTCCAAATTGTCATCGCTTTCATAGTCGCACACTAGCTCTATATAGCGCAATCCCTCAGTAGGTTCCAAGGTTATAAGTACGCGCAGAGACTTCTTCTCAAAAATCATCTTGCGCTTCTTCAGATTAATCACCCTGTTCATGTCAGTGGCCCAATCAATTCCTAAGAGCGCGGGGTAGGGATTGCTATCATCAACAATCTCTATCACCTCAAAGTCTGCTAGCGCGCTCACTCCCTCAATATCCATGGTGATTCCCTGCAATCACCCCAGGGGTATTATCTTCTGTTGGTTTGCCATTCGCAGCTGAATAGGAGACCACTACAGCGTAGGCCTCCCCATGCACTCCCATGTCTACTTCAGTAGAAAATTTGCTTCCGATCCTGAGTCCAAAGTTACTTGGTCCATCTCATATTCTCCAATCTGCGTGGTTAGCGTCATTTCTCTCCCCGTTGTTGTCATATTCTTTCCAATCTTTCGGACTATGCGTGGTTCTCCTCACCCAATCCCAGTGCATTTGTTAATGTGTTCCTGTAGTCTCTTTACAGCCTTACTGTTGCATAGTAGCTTCATGCATGTTTCCAGGAACGTCCTAATCATAGATGGGTCCATTTCTGGCTCCAGTCTATCTTTGCTTCCTAAAGTGGAGGCATCAACGAAGCCCTTCTTAGCTTCCATGAAGGTTTTCTTAGCATGGTCCAAATCAAACTATGCTTCTTTTGTTGGAGCCTTGCGAACCCAAGTACTATCTTTGAGTTGTTTGCCTTTATCATCTCCCATCACGATTCCACTTCGGAGCGTAATGTTCAGATTTGGATCTTCCTCGCGTGGCTCAGACCTCATCATCTATAGGTTTTGAGTCGGGGGAGGTGATAGCGCTACCTTGTCGTGTATCCTAGATATCAACGTAGGACAATCCTCCATCTCATGATCAAACAAGGTACAATTTAGACATGATGGGCGCATTGGATTTGTACAATCATGAGCATAATGTCCTGGCCCTCTGCAATTGTAGCATATCAATTTTCCATGACCTCTTCCAAGTCCTCGTCCACCTCGGCCTCGTCCATGCCCCTGAAATGCTATTCATGCCACTCCTGCATTTGGGTCTAGGGGCCGTGATTCGGCCTGAACTCTGTAGGTGGGATTTCTATCAATCATTAACTCATAGCTTCTACAAGTGCACTCATCGTGTCCCATTGATCTACAAAAGTTACAGAACAACTGTTGCGAATTTTGTGTATACTTTTGTAGCAAATGGCAGTTGTCCGTAGCATGATTTCTACCTATTTGACAAATCGTGCACCACAAAGCAGCTACCACAGTAGGTCCTGCTTGGGCTTCCAGCCTTAACGACACCAGTCCTCCTCCCATGAGGTAATTCGTGAACATCGGGCAGTGGTATTTGTCATGACCCTGACCCTTTCATTTTATGCACCACACCTCTTCGCGCACTTCTGGTCAAGCTGTCTTGTCCTGTTTCAGACTCTGCATCTCAAGGCATAAATTTTTCAACTACGCGGGGATTTGCTGAACTCCCAAGTTAGGATCCTACATTAGGGTCTCATGTAATCTTATCGCGATCTCCAAGGCTTCTGCCTGAGTCGTTAACCTCTGCTGCGACAACGCGTTCCTCAAATGCGGCATTAGTGATGCTACAAACCATTCATTGTGCTATCCATCTGTCAAAGTCATATTAGCTTCACGAATTGTGCACTTCAGCCTCTGATCCAACTCCCAAGGAGTCTCGCCTGGTAGCATTGTGATCTCTTTGAAACCAATGATCGACTGTACTTCTGACTTCGACCTACTAAATTCCTTAATTGATGCAGTTTGGATATTCACGATCCTCGCATTCGGATTGTCATTAGAATGCTTAATATACTAGGTCAGCACATGGTCCTACAGGGCGCTAACCAGTGTCACTTTCTTTATTTTGTCATCTGTAAATCCCTGTGCTTCCTATATGGCTCTTATCATGAACCAAAACTAGTTTGGATCCTCATTTCCTACTCCCTTGAACACAGGCAACTTTATTGCGATTGCCATATTGACTTGCGGTGGTGGCGAAGGTGGTATGGGTGAAGATGGAGGTGAAGCTAATGAAGCTGGTGGCGATGTGGGTGGGGGTGGTATGCGCAGAATCCTTTTCCTTATCAAATAGATCACACTTTGTGGAGAGACCTTCACGAGCTCTAGTTTGTCCCCTTGCAGAGGTGAAATCAAAGGGATATTCTCTAGTCTCTTACTTCCTTCGTTTTTGTAGGTTTTTCCACTTCGCGTATCTCCGAACATCAAGGTGATTGCATAGCCCTCTTTTCACACAATATCATTTTAATTCAAGTATTCAAAGACTTTATCTACTTACCTCATGGTCCTTTGAGGAAGCGTCGCTCTGCCTCGCTATAGTTGACTGAAGTATCTATCACAAACTCAGTAATGAATCCTCCTATAATCTGATCGAGCCAGTGATCTACAACGCGCACGATCTTATGTTCTGATGCTTCCAATATGAGCACCAACTCTGGGGTCCACACAATAAGACAGTCAAGCTTCCACCTCTCTTGGCTATCTGATAGATTCATGATCCACTCGTACAACTCAGTAAGGAAAGATGCGAAGAATATTTCATGGATCTCTGTATACAGGTAGCAGTCTAACCACTCTTCCTTTGATAGTCGCGGATTTTTGTTCTCCTGTGCCACAAATTCATGAATTCTCTTGCACCGTGAATTCATGAATTCTCCTATCCAACCAACCTTTAATTTCCTTCTTAGTTGCATTCCAATAACACGACATAGACATCTCTATGCAGATTCTGGTCTTGGCAATAGAACTATTTGTTGGCTTAAGGGGGCCTAACCCAGGTTTGGAGTTAATTAGCCAAACAAATTGTTGAGCCTCAAACCTGCACCTTCATATACACCCTCTCAGCCTTCCTTTTCCACTTATTGCATCCACCCAACTGCTAAATCATTGCATTATAGTTTAAAAAGAGTTCTTTACATGGTTTTCTGACTATACTTATGACTGTTGTTTGGTTTAGTTTTTTTGTTCATGCAGCTGCGGAAACTTGTCAATTTCCGCAGCCAGCACAGGTTTCCGCAGCCAGCACAGGATTCCGCAACTATTTTGTTAAAAGCTGTGCTACAGGTGTTCTATGAAGAAAAGAGCCACATGGGCAAGCTCCAGGCGACAGATACATGGAACGTGTCCATTCGAAGCAGTCAAATCATCCATGGAAGGTCACGGTCAACGAAGGTCAAAGGTAGAGCCAACCAAAGAGTTCAGCGGTGGCACGTCTCTGTTTTGAGCACGTGAACGTTACGTGGCACAGTCCTCAGCTCACGAAGACACCAGCACACCTGGAGATCACTTCTGTAACCGGAATCTAACAACAACCACTCCAGAGATTTAATAGACATGATGACAGTTACGCTAGATCTCGGCTGAAGGGATCTACGTGTCTTTGGCAATACAGTCAATAGCGTAGGAGTTAGTTAGCTAGTCTCAGCATTTTGTCATTATAAATAACGCGTCGATGAACGCTGTAAAAGAGTTTTTCCTTGATATGTAAATTCTGAACTATTGTGTTGTCACCCCACTGTTTATACATATTGTTGTTTTAATATATGAGGAGACTTTTCTGAGCTTATTCGTGTGATTACTTGTTGACCGGCTGAAGTGGCAGAGGGCCCCTGCGCGCTGAAGCCTTGTAAAGTTGTCATTTGGTTTTATTATGTTCTTGTATCATTAGCTTGTACATAACATACTGTTTGATGTTTCTTAACTCACTGCTGTTTAGATTTTCATCTCTGTTTTCTTATAGCTGTCAACTGATTAGTGCTTTTCTGCAGGTTTTCTTAGGCAGCCCGGGCAAATTTTCATCTTTTTGATAACTATTGGCATATGAGATCATCTTGTCCTTCCTGCTAACTTTCATTTTCTGAAGTTCTTTCATTTTCTGAAGTTTAATTTCAGCACTATCTTTTCCAAGTTGTGATTTGCTTACTTATTTTCTTTGTTATTTAGATATCATACTGCTCATCAATTTATGGTTTCTTTCTATAGTGAAGTGACTCTATTAGCAAGAAATCAGAATATCGGTAACTGTAGTGTGATTTAGTTATCATATTGCTTAAACTTATTCATGATTGCTTCCCACAAGGTAGATTGAGCTGAAGGGTAAAGGACCAGAAGAGTTAAAGTAGTGTGACTAGTTTCTTTTATGCAATTTAATTTCTTGCCATTTAGAGAGCATATTGCTTGACTTATTCATGATTACTTCCCACAAGGTAGATTGAGCTGAAGGGTAAAGGATCTGAAGAGTTTGAGTAGTGTGAATTAGTTGCTTTGCTTTTGGTTTGAGTTGCTTTAAGTTCAGTTTTTACTTTCTTTTCATTCAGCAGCAAGGATACTGGGCCATTGTCATTAGTTCACTTTTTGATGCATTTACTTTCTCTTAAGAATTGATTTCAGTTTAGCTTTCTTCTTGAGCACTTTCAAGTTTGAGAAAATCACTGTAGAAACCACCATCACTATCCATACTTCATACTTCACTTTCACTCTCACCATCACACATTAGGGAAAGATAAATCCAAAAATAAACTAAAAAACTCAAAAACGACAAAAGATTAAGGAAATGGTTATCTAGTACATATAGTACACTTCACTTCGTCAGTTTACGAACCCCGGATTGACATTATAAATAGCAATTTAGATCACACTAAATTGACCAAACACAAATCCCTACACTACTAGCCCTTTCAACAATATCCCGCGGAGCACAGACTGAGGACTCACCCGAAGCAGTATGGGGGGATGCTGGAACCGAGTTTCCGCACCCTTGAGATGTTTGAGGGGTTGGTTTAGTCCAACTGTGAATGCCTTCATGCAGGTTACTTCGTGTGCTGCTCTGATCTGCGAGGCCTTCACGATCTGTTATAATCGCCTTTGTGTAGCCCTAACCAGGGGCTGAGATGCTTTCGTGTTGCTAAGGCAACGATCTGCGCTAATTCCCCAAATTACACTACGGATCTTACTTATCTTCTTATAACTGTTAGTTAACTTTGCGTAAACACATACTTTGGCTTTTATTCTCTTAGTCAACATCATCATATAAGTTTGCGCATATAAACAGTAAAATTGCAATTCATACCCAATATACTCAATGCATAAAACAGGAAAAGATACATAGAAATGATATGAAACTTCTCTTTATTACTTCTCTAAAGGTTACAGACTCAACTCGCCCTACGCACTCAACTGCAGGGGTCTGTGCACTCAACTACGGACTACTAGGCCTTTGTGCACTCAGCTACAAAGCCTTATCCTACTCTATGACCCAAGACTTGACTCTACACTTAGATAAGACTCAATTATTTATCATCCATCCATCAATTGATTCCCCTTCTTTACAACTTAGAGCCTCACTGTATTTATACAATCCCATGGTCCGCGGACCATGGGTAGATCTCTAAAGCTAAAATTACATTTACAAAAATGAGGGTGGGCAACCCTATGACTCATTTACAAGTTCACGCTCCACACCCACAAAACGTGGAGCCTTTACATCGGATTTAGTCAAAATCTGGGCTTTAAGCCCCAAAACTTCCCTTGGGGGATCTGACGCCAAACAAATTTTTATTGTTGCATGTTGCTTCTATATTTAAACATGAGATTCTTGATGTGCTAAAGGCACCAAGCGACACCCTATTTCTCTTCAAGTACTGATTAGAGTCGTTTTCTTCATTAATTTGTCTCATCTACCAGTTTTTTTTAATTTACCAACTTGATACTATTAATATTGTCCCATTAGCTTTCTATATCATGTTAGTCTTTATTCATCCCTTAAAATAAAAATTATGGACCTAAGAGAGAATACCCTAGGCTGTGTGTTTATTTTCATGAAACTAAAACTATCACTGAAATTAAATCTGTAAGAACTGTGAGAAATGAAAATAGAACTATAAGAAAAATGTGTTGTAATTGATATAACTAACCTAGATATACTGGCAATTGTTCTGTGATGCTTTGTCTTTAAGGTTGGTGAATAGTTTGAAAGCATAACATGCAACTTCAATAGTGGTTGAACTTCTTTTATAGTTTTTGGTGGTAAGAATGAACATGGATTGCAATGGCTTCATTTTGAATGTGTGATTTGGATTTAATTTGATGCGATCCAATGGTTGGGAATTTGTTATTTGTTGATCCATGTGCTTTGATATGTTTTAATGAGAAATAGAATGGGTTGGGTGTCATTTATTGAAGTTATTGGGTTGGATGTCATTTATTAAACAAAATGGGTTTAAATGTTATTGGGTTGGGTGTCATTTATTGAACATAGGGGGTTTAAATGTTGAACAATATCGCAGTTATGGCTGACATACATTCACTTTTTATGGACAGTTGTGGGCCCAATGAATGTTTTGGGAAATTTTGGACATAAATTAATACTTATTTGCACTTAATGTTATTTATCTTTGTTTAAATATTGGTTGCAAAAGTCTCAATTTGTGGTGGTTTGGTGGGACCAGTATATCAATTACTGTCCCTACACAACATTAGACATTTCTCACCTACTATTAATATATGTTTTTTTTCTTAGGAAAACCTATCATAACTCAGTTGTCAAACTAGCAGTGAGGACAACCATCTCTAGCTGTTATCTACAAATGCACGCTGATTCATCACTGTTATTCAAAGAAAACTAGGTCACTTGAAATAACCCGTTGATGGTCCCTAAAGGGGCACAGTTTCACTTCTACAAGATGCCTCTGGGTCTTAGGTCGTTAACCAATGCATAAACAATTTTAAGACATACCCTAGGCCCAACTATTAATATATATGTTATGATATGCATTAAACTATATATTTTAAATTTAATTATTAAAAAAAATAAAAAAAAATTCATAATCAATTATTACCGGGGAAGTGCGCAGTTTCCTTACTAAGAACCTTCTCGGTTTTCTGTTGCATTTTGAATTTCTAGTTTCGAATCACATAAGCCATGACTGCAATCCCCGTCATCCATGAAGGGGACAATTTCAGTCACAGGAGTCCCCCACATATTTATTTCAACCATACATATGGGAGTCTGGGAGCCACTGCATACAAATCTGTGAGGTGATGGCACAGACACAATTTAAGTTGTGGCATTGGTGTTGCCGTAATATAATAGGAACTCAGACTGTTTCTTGGTTGAAAGTTCTGAGAGTAATTTTGACGGAAAGAAGACGTTTCTCTAGTTGAACACTGCAGAGACCGACTATGGTTGAGGGATTTTGGCCCAAAAAAATAAATTACCCTAGAAACTTAAAAAGCGCAAACTCAGGTTGGATCCAGCAGAATTGGCTAGACAGATTTTGACATTATTGGAATACCTTATAATGGTTTATGTTGGACATCCTATAAACAAATGTTTAGTGTGTTTAGTGACATGGATTAATGGTCTCTAGTAGATTTTTATCTTTGGCCATATTATTTTTGACTAACACTTTCAAGTTTTGCTTTAACAACGATTTTGATTCTCAACAAGTGGTATAAGAGCATAGATCACGGCTTCATATACATCAATTGTGGAGATTGCTAGACATTAGATAAATGTTTTGTGAGATGTTGTGAGATGACTAACCACCTCTAGTAGATCCTTATTTCCCACTGAACTTACATTGTATATTGAAAAAAATGTTTCGCAATTTATCTTTTTACACTTTAAAATGATCAAATTTCTTGACTTTCTAAGAGAAGAAACCACTCTTGACTTTAAATGCCCGCCATTCATGGCTGCATGCAGAAGCGTTAAAGTAAAAGGTGTACATAATTTCAAAATTCCGATCATGATTACAGTACTTCTATAGTGACGCAATGCTCAGCTTCTATAGATTGAACTACCAGCTGTGGAATTGGGTGTTCACCAGCCGAGATCGGGAAGAATTTCAACACTTGCTTGGTGCTTTACAAAACGACAAGACATTTCTATAGTTACCAGAACGTGTAAAACATCATATTGGTTTATTTGATTCGAGTCATATGGGCTCATTGTACTCTCCACTTTGGGATGGAGACCACATTGTGAAATTATGATTAGAGTGAAATTATTTTAACTTGTCCCAAAGAAGAATATAAATAATAGCTAGATTGATCTGTTTTTCAAAATTATTTTTCAGTGAAAAGTATTCTTAAATTTCCGGCTAAGCCTTTTAAAGCATGCACAAATGGAAAACCTAAGCAACACATGTTTCAAGTGGTCATCATTTTGTCCCCACAAATCAAGTGGCCGAAAAATGTCGATCTTTCAAACTTCACATACTACTCATTGCTTCATGAACTCACCAACCATTGGAAGTGTTTTTGAAGTACTATTTTGTCCTCTTTCCTTAAGGAGATTCCAACTCATCTTGAGCAGGTGGTCTCTAGATTAAGAGAACTTATCACAATGAGTCACGTTTTTTTTCCACAATATTTGTATCGGCTACATAGTACTCATCTCTTTGATTGAGTTGACCAAAAACAGGAGTGTTTTTAATGTATTGTTTGGGTGGGTTCTATTTAAAAATCGGCCATCTCCTCACCTTCACAGAGTGCTCATTGCTTCTGATTGAATTGACTAAAGCATGGGGATTATTTTGAAGTATTGTCTGTCCTCTATTTGGAAATATCCCATCTCCCCACCTTCACACAGTACTCATTGCATGTGATTGAATTGTCTAGCCATGGAATTTTTTTAAAGAGTAATCTAAGAGGCTACGTTTCTCTTATTAGTCCCTGCCCTCAGGCATGGACTATAGTAATCGTTCGCGAGCTAGATAGCATTAGTTGACCTGCTTTTAGTGCCCGGTCATCAACTATATACCAAGTTTTTTGAAGACATATTTATAAATCACGTTATTTGGCCTCCTCCCGAGGACCTAACGTAATCCGAAGCTACTCCGAAGCTAAACCATATGTTATATAGTTTGTGTTCCCTTCATATTTTCAAAACTGCTAATCTAATGCTGGCATTAGTCCTCCACAGCACTAAATGCTAGCACCGATATTCCATGGTATATCACCGCCTATACCCCTATATGCCTGCCTGCCACAACTTCCAGGTGCCACTTCCAGGTGCCATTTCTTATGTTCCAGGTGCCATCTGCATGTAACCAGGTGTAATGTTATTCCAAATCTTATTAGAGGACTAGCAGCACTGGAAACTCGCCATACAAGAGGAATGATTATATCGCGGTCGCTGTCTTCTTCCCACTGTGCTGGTTGTGCTTCTTCCCACTGTGCTGGTCGTGCTTCTGAAGCCGTCGCTGAATTCAAGCCACATATATTGTTAAAATGTTATGAATTTTCTCTATTTTTTTATCCAAGTATTTAATTTGAATTTTTGCTTGAATTTGAATATATGATTAACTTGAATTTGAATTTTTGAGCTCGAGTTAATTACTTACATGATTTAGCTGGACAGGTTCAATGGCCATCGCTGGAAATTCACGCTTCGCTAGGACTTATGTCGGGCACCGAAATGGACAGAACTCTTGAAGGCAAATGATACAGTATAAGCATCTCCACAGATACGGCCAGCTGCCATCGTGCCTTCGCTAAACCTTCAGGTATATCTCCCCAATTATTATTCTTTTATCTCCTTTCATATCCTCTCAGCAAGCCCATATCTCATCCCCAATTATTATTCTTTTATCTCCTTTCATATCCTCTCAGCAAGCCCATATCTCATCCGCTAGACGGCTTAGTAGAAGCAGTAAGCAGCTTATCTGCTAGACGGCTTAGTAGAAGCAGTACGCAGCTGTGAAAGAAAGAAGTTTTAAATTTTAATATTTAATAAAATTGGGATCTACATTTAATTCCTACAACATTTAACTGAGTTTCCTTTTAGATTTACATACCTATAATTTCGCTTTCTTAAGGGGTTTCCTTTCAAGAAGCTCTGCCCGCCTGAAGGAAACACAACAAAAAAGCTGAGGTTTACACATTCAAATATTGAAAATATATCTTACCAATGTATATAAGCATGTTTGGCATATTACTTTCTCTCAGCAGCTTCCTCTTCGTCAACAAGCATTTTTTGGCAGCGAAGAGCCTCTGCATCCTTGTCAACAAGCCAAGCATTTACCTGCCCAGTATGGCAGCATTGGCAGCATTCAAGAGAACGAATAGATTTCTAGTAGACAACATTAATATTAGGATTTATTTGACTTTCAAATAAATACAAGTCTCCAAAAAGTGAAGTTTCAACACAAAAGTCATTGTTATTTACTTTATGGTAGAAGTAAATCTGCAAAGTTGCAAACCAAATACCAATCCAAACTTACCAGTCTCAGCTCAACCAAGAAACCCATGAAAGCAACCAGGTTCCTGAACTTAAGAATAACCTTCTTTGTTTCTGCACCAAATACAAATTTCTGCACAAATGAAGCTGTACCTGCACATAGAAATGTTTTTTTGCTTGCATCATCTAGTATGGTAAATAGATCTGCGGCTGGTAATGGAAATCTGGAAGGTTTAGTTTGAACCACATCGTGTTAACTGAGCCATTGGCACCAAAGAAACCCCCAACTTAGCGCTCATAAATTTTAATATTTTTCCTGTGCAATTCAACCCCTCGACTAGTGAATTTGGCCTCACTGTGGGTCACTTCAATGCTTCAGATTCTGTGATCTTATGGAGAAATTTCTACCACTGCTCTGTATCTATTATTTTTTCTCTTGTAAAACACCTCATAACCATATGCTTGCGGAAGACAGGCGATGGCGTTATTGAATAGCAAAAATGTTTGCTAACAGATCGTTCTGAGATGCGATTGAACCAGTGGGAGCTGTTGTTTGTCTGAAGGCAACATGACATTAAGAAAACTGTATAAGTAAATTGTATAACCAACAAGTGGCAACCATGCAATGCAACCGTTGTGGTGTTTGTCTTACTTTTCCGGAAAAAACGTGTCAATCAATATCATCTTCCCCGAAATTTAAGAAACTATATTAACTTTTTAATAAACTTAAAAAAAAGTCCATCATAAATTAAATTGAACTTATCGCAACAACCCTATGTTATGATTGCACTACTCCTCTCGTGCACTCCAGCATAAATCAATTAAGCATATCGACGTAGGAAATGGGTAACATTTGTCAAATATTTTAAATTGTTCACACTCCTCTCATCCAAAATTCGTTCCAAATTTTAACCCACAAGTTAATAAAAACTGAATTTCATACGAAGTTAGTTAATAAAAACTGAACTTCATACGAAGTTAATAATGTATACCGCATACATTAAAACTGTAAATATACATATTTGGAACTGTAAATATACATATTTGGGAGAATTTTCAAGTTAAAAATGAGAGCCGAGACAGCTTCCTCAACAAGCATTTTTTGGCAGCGAAGAGCCTCTGCATCCTTGTCAACAAGCCAGGCATTTACCTGCCCAGTATGGCAGCATTCAAGAGAGTGAATAGATTTCTAGTAGACAACATTAATATCAGGATTTATTTGACTTTCAAATAGATACAAGTCTCCAAAAATTGAAGTTTCAACACAAAAGTAATTGTTATTTACTTTATGGTAGAAGTAAATCTGCAAAGTTACAAACTAAATACCAATCCAAACTTACCAGTCTCAGCTCAACCAAGAAACCCATCGAAGTAACCAGGTTCCGGAACTCAAGAATAACCTTCTTTGTTTCTGCACCAAATGCAAATTTCTGCACAGATGAAGCTGTACCTGCACATAGAAATGTTTTTTAGCTTGCATCATCCAGTATGGTAAATAGATCTGTTGCTGGTAGTGGAAATCTGGAAGGTTTAGTTTGAACCACATCCTGTTAACTGACCCATTGGCACCAAAGAAACCCCCAACTTAGCGCTCATAAATTTTAATATTTTTCCTGTGCAATTCAACCTCCTGGACTAGTGAATTTGGCCTCACTGTGGGTCACTTCAATGCTTCAGATTCTGTGATCTTATGGAGAAATTTCTACCACTGCTCTGTATCTATTATTCTTTCTCTTGTAAAACACCTCATAATGCTTGCGAAGGACAGGCGATGGCGTTATTGAATAGCAAAAATGTTTGCTAACAGATCGTTCTGAGATGCGATTGAACCAGTGGGAGCTGCGGTTTGTCTGAAGGCAACATGACATTAAGAAAATTGTATAACCAACATTGAAAGTATCTCTTAGAATGTGAGTAAGTAAAGGAAAAGCCACAAGTGGCAACCATGCAATGCAACCGTTATGGTCGTGTTTGTCTTACTTTTCCGGAAAAAAACGTGTTAATCAATATCATCTTCCCAGAAATTTAAGAAACTGTATTAACTTTTTAATAAACTAAAAAAAAGTCTATCATAAATTAAATTGAACTTATCGCAACAACCCAATGTTATGATTGACTACTCCTCTCGTGCACTCTAGCTTAAATCAATTAAGCATATTGACATGTTAACTCCCTTAACTAAGATACAAGGAAATGGGCCCCTTTGGCTTCAATCGTGTTTGAAGAAAAAACTCGAGCAGAACAACTCCACAACTAGTACAGCTGCGCAGTCAGCGGTGTCCATCTAACTCGGTATATGCTGCTTCGGTGGCAGGGACTCGCTGCGTCGCAGCTCCGCTTGTTTTAAAGAGTAATCTAAGAGGCTGCGTATTTATCCGGAAAACAATAGAAATTTTTGGAACTCCTTTCCAAATTTTGGGATTTTGGGTCATTAGGTTTCTTGGGATAGATAGTGCTTCATATATTTCCACCATTAAAAACCAATTCAAACAATCTCATAATTAAAGACGATTCTCACAATTAAACACAATTGAATCTAGCAAAACGCCGTATTCTTTGTCTTCTTGTTTGACTCTTCTGGTGCCATCATATCGGGGAATATTTCAACCCATTTTGATCGAATGTGGTGCCTGCAGATTCCGTAGATTAATGAGAAATCGCCACAATTAGTACCATATAACTGGTACAGTCTACTGTACCATGCTTCGGCGTCTGCAACATAAGTAAGACAACAAAAAAATGATCTTTTTACTAAAACCGGGCAGGGCAGGCCCTGGGCACCTCAAATCTATGTTCTGTAGTGAAAACATCAACCACTCTGTTCCTTCCCATAGGCATCTTCAGGTTTCACTGAAGTGAAATTAACCTGAATGGCGGCGAAATTCAAGAAGGTAATGTAACCAGTCCGATTGTCCCTTCCAATGTGAAAATAAACCGTTTTGTTCCAAGTATTTTTTTATGGCTTATGAAATTGTTTGTTCCGTAGATTATATTTGGTTAATGGCGCAAATTTCTCTATGATATGAACGGTTGGCGCAACTCTACAACTTTCCAAATCAGGTGGCGGGTCTGGTTGGGGTTTTCTTCTTTTTTCTTCCCCTCTTTCTTTTCTGTTAATTTTTTGTTTTTGTATTGTAAATCAAGTTATGCTCTTGTTTTTGGCACCTCCGGGTAACATTGGAATTTCTTAGTCTCTTTCTGCAGATTTGGTAGATGTTTTGGCGTCGAATGGGGCCTCCCATTTCCAGTTTTTGTTTTTTCTTCTCACAATAATCTTTTGGAGTACAAATTTCTATGTAGTTAAACATGAATCGGATGTTTAATTCAAAGTAATGTTGGTACATAGATGAAATTGAGTTTAAATAATAAAAAGTTCAATGTTTAAAACAAAAAATATCAGAAATAAATCAAATTTGATGAGTGTTTTTATGTTTTTGTTTTTGTTTTTTTATATGTTATATGATTAATAAATAATTTTTTTGTTTGTGAAGTTGTTTATGTTTTCTAGAGATTAGTTTAGGTTTGAGAAACAACAATCTCGGGCTTTTAAACCGTCAAAATCATTTGGGAATTGCACCAAGTGCGGATACCAACTCTTAACATGGTTGACTTTTTTGCTAAAAAAGTTTCAAACCGGTGATAAAAAAATATATTTATTAATAAAAATGTTAAATTTTTGGTTGGTAAGTCAGATGTCTCTTCTCAGCGCACCGGCGTAGCAACTTGGTGAAATTTGAACACAAATTGTCTTATTAACAAAACTCTTTCTCAACAGGTTGTGTTAGTAAGACTCAATAAGATGTTATTTTCTAAATAAATATAATAAATAAATTATAAATTTCTAAATAAATATAATAAATAAATTATAAACTAAAATGAATGTAAAGTAATATAGTATATATAATTTGAATGTTAAAATTATCATTTTAATTAAAAAAATACTAATGATTAAGTTCAATATATGGATAGGTTAAAAATCTTTGAGTTCTTTTTTCGAATTGTGTTATATTTTTAAAATGTTAAATTAATTATAACACAGTTTTGTATAAATTTTATTAAAATAAAAAGAGTATTCAATTATGAATATGATTTTTGTTTTGTCTTTTGGTATCTCAGAGGAATCTAATGTCACGTGTGGCTATCATTAAATCTCTAGGGCTTTTCCATTAGTCCTCCTCTCTCTAAGTTGGGTCAATTGGGGAATTTGAACCTTGGATTTTTTGGTTTTCTGTAGACTCACACTGCTTCAATCACCAATGTAATTACCCCTAAGATAAATTGTGGATATATTTAAAATTAAAATTAAAATATAATAATTTTATAAATTGTTAATTTTTTAAAAATTAAATTTGATCAAAATTAATTTTATAAAATTAAATTGATACATGATAATGATGAACACAATTTTTTATTAGTCCCTTATATTGACTATGCATTATATGGCCGTGTTTTTGCAAGTTTAACCAAAGTTTCTAGAAAATGCTTAATATTTCTATTTTTGCATAAATTTAAAAATAATTATTAAATTTTTAGTTAATGTTATTTCTAATTTTCGATTAGCTAAGGAATCTCTGATGAGACATAATTTCCCTGGTGGAGAGCATTTTATTTTCCTTTTTTACAATGCATGACAATTCATTTTAAAATTAAAATAAAAGTAATTTTGTGAATGGTCATTGCATTGATGACTGCTCTAACACTATCACTATTACATTAGTGCTTTTCTTAATGATACAAGAATTGATGCGGTTGTTTTGTCAGTGCTCTGTTCAATGATGTGGTTGTTTTTCTAGTGCTCTGTTCAATGATGAGAGAATTGATGTGGTTGTTTTGTCAATGCTTTGTTCAATGATGTAAGAATTGATGCAGTTGCAACTTGTTTGCATAGGTTTAGGGGTGGGGAGAAGGGGCAAGTTGGGGGGAAAGGGGTTGAACAAGTGTCGAATTAATATTATTATGTGTGGGAGAGCTAGGGTTCTTTGCATAGTGAGTGCTATGGTATCGATGAACATTGCGGTAATTGGTATGATTTCATTGTGCGGAAGAGTATATGTGGGAGAACCAAGGTCTTTTGCACTGTGTAACGAATGTGTGAAAGACTTTGTATTTTTAAATTATTATTTAGGAACATTTTTTCCAAGTACAAAAATAGTTGTACGAAGGTGGTTGTGTGAAGTTAGCTGTTGATGCGATTACAGAGCACTATTATGTTAATGTTGATGTGAGAATTCATGTGTTTGCATAAGTCTCGGGGGTGGGGGGGGGGCTGAACAAATGTTGAACTAATATTTTTATGTTTGCTTGTACGCAATACAAAGTATGTGTGGGAGAGCTAAGTCCTTTGCATAGTGAGTACTGGGTTCATTATGAAAAATGTTTACTATGTGGAGGACGAAGTATGTGCGGGAGATTCAAGGTCTTTTCGTAGACATGAGTGCTAAAAAAATGTAATTTCAATTCTTGTGAAGAAAAAATGTTGTGCGATAAAATGAATGTGCAGAAGGCTTTGTCTTTTTTAATTATTATTTAGCAACATTTTTCGGAAGTAGCTATACAAAGGTGGTTGTGTGAAGCTAGCTGTGTGAAGCTAGCTGTTCGAAGGTATCGTGTTCGAAGTTTCGAATGTCAATTAGGGCATTATTGAGTGCATAAGTAGTTGTGTGGAAAAATTTGTGTGACGGTTTTTGTGTGGGTGCAAATGTTATGCTAAAGTTTTGTTCAATGTTTACTAAGATAATAAATATACAAATATTGTTTTTTAATAGTTATTCGGGGACGTATTTCACAATGTATCATCATTAACTAATATCAATTTTGAAGGGAATGTGCGAAAGGATTTGTCTTTTTAATTAATATTTAGCAACATTTTTTTGAAGTACGGATGTAGAGGTATAAAGGTGGTTGTGCGAAGCTAGCTGTTTGGAGGTATTACATGCAAATTTTTGAATGTCAATTAAGGGCGTATTGAGTGCGGAAGTAGCTATGCAGATGAAGTTGTGCGGAGGTTGATGTGCATGTGCGAATGTTATGCTAACATTTTGTTCAAAGTTTACTAAGATAATAAATATATATATATATATATATATATATATATATATATATATATATATATATATATATATATATATATATATATAATTGTTATTTAGGGATGTATTTCACAACATATAATCATTAATTAATGTTAGTTTCGAAGCTAGTTGTTCGAAGGTTTCGTATGCAGAGTTTTGAATGTCAATTAAGGGCATTATTTAGTGCGGAAGTAGCTTTGCGGACAAAGTTGCGTAGAGGTTGTTGTGCATGTGCGGATGTTGTGTGAAAGTTTTGTGCAAAGTTTACTAAGATAATAAATATAAAAATATATTTATGAACTCTTATTTGGAGATGTATTTCAAGTATACAATTGCTTTATTGATCGCTCAATAGACAAGTATGTATTTCTATGTTTCTACTTCCATACATCCATCTCTGTCACATGTTCCTCACATTGTCTATCACATAAGAGATACTTCGTTCTCACATATATGCATTTGTGTTATGTTGAAAGTGTAAGAAAATCGTGTTTTTAGATTTGATGTTTTCGTGCTTATGTGGTTTTCTGAATGCACGAGCAGATGTGTACTCGATGAATTGAATGTCGAAATTAATTGTAATTATCTGGAACTCTATTTTTTATGAATTAGAGGACAAACATCGAGACGATGAAAAATATGGATGGTGGTTTGATATTTGTAGCGCGTTTCAAATGCAAAATAGTAGCAGGTAGTGATTTCTAGGGAAACAAGATTGTAAATATTTGAAATAGCTAGTATAGTAAGGGGGAAACACTATTTGCAGTGATAGACAAAATAATGGGGCGTGTGGCATTTTCTCTTTGCAAATTTCATTTAAGAGCTTGGAGGATTGTCCGAGCTTATGTTGCCTTATATAAACTGTTTTCTATAAATATGAGCTTGGATGATATCAACAGTGCAGGGATACAAAAGATGTACAATATTTCAAGCTTCTATACCGATTTTCTTGTTCGCTTTTGATAATGGTGCGAGATTTTGGTTCATCGAGCTTTTCTTTATAATACTCTACATATTCTATAAACTTTGGTTTGTTTTACAATAGTGTGAGAAATGAGTGTGTCAAGTTATTCATAAATAAAATTTGGTTCGGTTTTACAAAAGATTGGGAAGTAGTTGTGAAGTTGATTCATCATGTATGGTAAATTTTATATTTTTGTTGTATTATTGATAGTTTTACAAGTTTTAACTTTCAGTAATTATATTATTTCCACAATTTTAATAAACAAAGAGTTTAAAATTAAATGTGTTTGTGTGAAATAAGGTTTGCACTGCAATGTAAATGCATGTCAATTTTTGCGAAAAATAGACATATCAGGTTATTTGTAAATTGAACTTGGTTCGGTTTTACAAAGTAGTGGGACTAGGTGTCAAGTTGTTTTATCGATGAGAGTAGTTGAATATAGGTTAAAAATTTTGTCGACGATTTGTTTTTCGTTGAAATCCACCAATTTGATTAAGCACCATAAAAAAAACTCCCTAGATACCCAAAATCTTGAAGCCATTAATTGTAACCCAAGTTCCCAAAATTTTTGCGGGATTTTAGCAAAAATCATTGTAGAATTTTCACTAATTTTCGAGTGAATTTGTGGTCACTTTAGACTACTCTACGCATATAACAAAGTTCTCTATGGGATTCAGTGGGAAAAAATTGAAGAAATCGAATTCTAAAAGTGTTCGAATCATTTTTATTTTATTTATTTTATTTTTTTATTTTTTTTCTGAATCTTGATAGTTGTTAATAGAATATTTAAAAAAAATCTGGTTAGAGTGCGGCGCTATCGATAACTTTTTGGCTCTTTAAAATTGACTAGAAAAAAAAGGGAATTTTGGGCACGTTGCTAAAAAAATATGGCAGTAATTTTTTGTAATTCGAGGTTACAGTTGTTAATTTTCATCATCTTGGGTGTCACTCAGATATGTTAACAAAAAACACATAAAAAAAACCATAAAAGAAAAAGGTTTGAGGTGATTTTTGGTGCTCTTGGAAATTTTGTTGATGGGATTTTTGATGGTGCTAAATCCATTTCCAATATTATGAAAAATGATCGGGTTAAACGGTAATTTTTGGCCATTTAGACAAACTTACCAGTTATCGAAAATTTCTATTCTTAGATCACACATATCCATGATCTTGAATCGAGAGAAAAGTGCACATGATGCTTTTGGAATTTTGGATTTGTTTCCTATTATTGTTCATAAAACTTGGTTTTGCTATCTTTAATTGCTATTTACTTAGACTGTCATCTGAAACAATTTTGCACACAATTAAAATAGTAACAATCAGTGTTTGTGGTGAAAATATGGAATTGTATATTAGAACGAGATTTGAATACATTATTCATTAACATGGTTTTTGTTTTGTTTTTGATTTAGTTTTTTTTTTTTGTTTTTTGTTTTTCCTCTGTTGTAAAGGAATAATGAGAAACAGGTGAGGGAAAGAGGTTGTTTGTAGTAATACAGTTAACTCACTTGTTGAGATTGATGATAGCTTTGACTGGTTGAGAACTTATGAGCGATATGTGAATCTGTCAACAAAAGAAAAAATAGATGACAAGATTTGGAGCACCAAATTGGCGAATGCTATGTGTGTTCTAGAGGTCTTTAATTTCAGAGAAATTGTTTATCTCTATGTAGATAATTTTGATTTTAGAAAGAGGGAAATTAAGCTAGGAGCGATAAAGGTTTCTCTGAATCCCAATGTATTTAGATTGTTATTCAATTTACCGGAATCGAGCAAGTGTTTAGAATTATTTGTTGCAGATAGTTTCCTAGAGGAAGAAGGGCGTGAAATTAACATTTTGCGAGAATTAATTTCTACAAGTTTTGAGGTTCCTTCCGATCTTTCTCTTGTAGATATTTCTTTGTTTAGGAAACCATTTAGGGATTTTTGTTGGCTATTTTCCCATGTAGCAGGGATAAAAAGTACATCACATGTTCTGAAATGCATTTTATATGTGATTTATGAGACACACACAAATAATTGTATGTTCGATTGGGCTTGTGTCATTTCAAATGAATTAGCTTTTCAGTTACATAGATTACCCAAGAACAATGGGTTCTTTATGATGTCATATCTGATAACCCTTCTCGTGTCAAGGCATGTGTTTGACGGGTTGCCCTGTAATCCTATATTCAAGTTTCTCGAGGAACCAATGCAATTCTGGTATCCTATATTGTGGAAGCATGAAGCTTCTTTAAATTTTTTCTTAATTCAGGATGTGTTTGTGAGACAAGTGTATAACATGGTAACTGGACAAGAGCCTCCTCAAATATATGCAGAGGTTGAGGCTTTCTTACTTTGCAAGGGGGAATTTGATGAAAGCATGGATGAAAGAGAAAGAAATACGGTTATACAAAGTTATGGTTTTGAAGATAGGACAATGCTTTTTCCAATATTTGTTCTAGATAGGTATTTTGTTGTTGAAGACTCTAGGAAATATCGTGGTTGGCTATCTATATTTGAACATAAAAGGAAGAGATAATTTATTTCTTTTCCATTTACTGTTGGAAAAGTGACAATGAAGAATATGACTGATGCTCTCATTGTTGCAAAGTCTTTGAATGCTTTTAACTTAAGTGAAGTTGAAGTTATTAAAGGCTTTCATAGAGGAAGATTTTTCATGGATCACCTTGAGTCTTTGAGATTTGAGACTTTTTTCCGAGAAGTAGAGAGCAGGGAGAGTAAAGTAACAATGTTGATAAAAAAATGCCAGTAGATGTTGCACAAGTTGTTGAAAAGAGATCATTGCGATAGGAGAAAGATTTAATAAAAGAAGCACAAAACATGTGGGACAATCTCAATCTTGCACACACAATACTGGTGTGACTTCATCTACTAGAAGAAAAAGAAAAAGAAGTACTCAAAGTGAAAATGTGGTTTTTGATAGGCTATCATGTGGCAGGGCTAACGAAGGGCGTCCTCGTAGAGTAAATCTACAAAGAGCACATACTATTGAATCATTTAGATCTAAGAGTGCACTTGAACTAGAGAGTATACATGAAATGATGGACATGGAAGTTGATAGCATTGTACTACTTGATTGGGTTAGTGCTTCTTTATATGAAAATCATAGAATAATGGAGGAAGTTGTTGGACAGGACATTAGTTTAGATAATCATTTTGTCACATTGAAGGATACAAATTATGACAGGGGTGGTAAGAGATTGCAGATCGAAAGAATAGAGCTTTACGACAAAAAGGTTGTTGATCAGAAAAAATAGAACGTTGATATGTCTTCAGTTGCAATGTCTGGGTTAATGAAATTACATGAAGCTAGTGGTGAAGCATTTACGGATTTTGTTGGTCAATGACAAGTAGAAAATGAAAATTTTAAGGAAAAAATAAAAGAGGTAGAAAATGATTTGAGCGTGGGTCCTTTGTTGAAGAATCCATTGGCAATACATGGTGGATCTAATAGGTTTGAGAAACCTATCCATATTCTAAGTGCAGTGAAATCATATATCATTAATAATATATCCGAAAGATTGTGGATCATTCAATCTGCACAACAAGTTTTTCTTGATCTTCGACATTTAAAGCAGAGAACAAGGTCTTTTGTATAATTGATCAAAGTGAGTTGGAGGGAGACAAAGAAGTCATGGATAATGACCTATTAAATTTTGGTCGGAAGCTTGATTCACTATCTGAACTAGAAAGAGATAAACATGGACTACCTAATGTTGATCGAATGAGGTAGATCAAGGTTGCATGGTCTAGGAAAATTAGAACATTGGAAGAGATTATTTTTTAGTGTGGAAACATAGAAATTCGAAGAGAAAATGTGTATATCAAGGAAGTAGTGATTATTCAGAATTTAAACAATCCATCTATGACATATCAATTTGGGTTAATTGCAAAGGAGAAGATGATGGTTGATTTGGAGAAATTAAAATAATTATAGACAACAAAGTTCGATGATATAACTAATTTTAGTGCGGTCAAATGAGAAAATGGCTAATTACTTTTGTTGTTGTTAATGAAGAGTACTCTGCCTCGATTTTTCAATTTCAACAAGAAGCAAAAGAAACTGAGGAGGAGATATTCAATTAATGTGTTAAGCAAGACATTACTATTGCTCCGATGAAAGAATTCATTAAAGCTAAAGTGAAGGAATTCATTGCAGGAAGCCTGATTGCGAGAGATAGCTGAGAGCTAAAGAATATCAGACTTTGCTTTTGCATATTGTAAGTGTTTTAATGCATTGGAACATTTGTTTTTGTTGTCAAAGAATTTTACTATTTAGATATTATGTATGCGTTATGATGGAATATTCTAATTCCTGAATGCAGTTCCTTGTTATCTATTGCAGATGACTTTTGGAGATTGCAGTTGATGGGATTGCAATCACAGCTATCATCGGGACACCTTTGTAATTGAACTATTGACATTTTCATAAGTGCTTTATGCAACAAAGCCTATTTCCTGGACCATGGCTTTGTGATCATAACTTATTTGAATTCTGATTATTGTTTTTTCTATGTTTTGTAATTATGTAAACAATTGCGAGATAGTATTTTCTTTGCACTTTTATATATTATTATTGAGGAAATTAATTGCTTAATAAAAATAACAACTAATCACCTAGACATTAATTATCAACTGAGAAGCATCTTTTTATTTTAAGGAAATAAAAAAAATATATACAGGAAACTACCAACAACTAATCACTGGTTCTACATGATTGTGTTCTACACTACCAAGCTCATTCAACAAGAAAAAAATGGAAGACTTGAATAACAATATTAATTTAAAAAGCAGAAAGTAAATGACAAAAAACAAATTATGTTGATAACATGACTTCAACCAGTACTAAATTAAACCACACCTTGCTGAATTGGAAATTTAACCTATTACACCCAACATAATTCAAATGCTAATCTAGAGATGTAAATTAATAGAAATCTATAAATTGCAGGAAACAACAAATCTAGAAAATGCAGTAGCCAACAAATTACTTTAAAAAAATAAATTTATTTTAAGGCACAACAATTGAAATTCAAAGAAACAACAATTAATTAAAAAGAAAAATTGCAAAACTAAACTACTTTACATGTTCAAGGCAACACCTTGTCCAAGATAGTGGGCCCAACTGCCCAAGAGTCAATTCTTCCTTGAAAAATAATTCAAATTAGATTACAAGTAGACAATTATGAAATTCTACTGATAGCTTATTTCATTAAAAATTAGAAATAGATATAATATAGCTCTGAGCTCTGCCTCTAATTCAATAATTGTCCATCCCCCTCTCTGATTTCTATCTTCAATTAAATATACATAAAGAAAAAGGATAATTACAACTAAACTAAACAAAATAATTTTCAGTTAAAATTTTGGATTGATTACAATGAGTTAATCAATAATATTAAATATGGAAGATCTCTCCATCATCAATCAACTGGAGCAAGTCGAATCTAATTTTGCAATTAAGGAAAATTGGAAAACAGCCACAACAACAAATCTAGGAAAATATCCTTTAGAGAACCTTGTGTTTCTATCAATCCAGATCGAATTTTAAAAAACTTCTCATTGAAAGCCTAATTTTGTCCGTTTTGCACAAAACTCATGTATCATATTTTCAAGATTCATCTTCATTGGCCCGAAATATCTAATGAAGAATTGTCACTTTTATCCCAACGAATTTCAGAATTGGAATATTTGACTATGTGTTGAAGATCAAATTTGTAATATGGAAGAGATATTGGAGGCTAAAATCATGAGTGATGTTATAGCAAATTCATTAATAAACCATTATTCGCAAAACCATGGATAATAATCATCAATTTATTAAAAATAAAAGAGAACAAGTATTACTTATCCACAAGAGCATAAATAATTATAAAATGGATTATATGATAAATTATGATAAATAACACGATAAAATAATATTAGAAATGGATGAAATGGATGTTAAGAAGTGATAATAATAATGACAAATTAGTAGCTGAACAATTATCCAGTGTTCTGTAATGAATACTAATTAAAATGCATTTATGTTTACTCTATTCTAATACTCAAACGTTTTATCAGTTAATTCAATAATTCTTAGATTATGTTTTACATGTGAAGTTGTATCTATTGTATATGTTGTCACTAACATGTGAATCTGAATACAATTCACTATTTTTATAATTATTGAAGGTTATTGGGCTAGAAATCATTACTGTTATGTTGTAGTCGTCTTTATTTATGAATGCATGTAGAAAAGCAAAAATGACACACATCAGTGTTTCATTGTATGCATTTTTCATTTTGCGAGAATTAGGATAAGAGTTTCCATAATGCATGGGAAACTTCTTGGTGTGAAAGCTATACAGAGAAACATATGATCATAATAATAAATAATAGTAATTATACATTGAACTATGAGACCTTGGTATTGCAAGGGTCAATTGTAAACCAGTTTCTGTAAGTGATTTGCTTATATCTATATCTATATACATATACATATACATATACATATATAAACAGTTTGTTTGTTTAAAGAAATTAAGTTTTTAAATAAGACCTATTGAATATAGAAACCTTTTATATTATTTATTTATTGTGGGAAGCTTTCTGTTGGGCAAAACTCATATTAAAGCCTATGTTTCAAGTCATAAATGTTATAGTCATAAAAGTTATAGTAGTCAATTATAAATGAGTATTTGTTAAATGTTACTGCATACAAAACTAGCTGTGAAAAAGTGTTTGTGCATGTAGAGCTTTTGCAAGGAACAAATGCATCTGCATAATAAACTATTTATATAAATCATGCTATATATAAAAACCTCTTTCACTATGAGCTTTATTAATTAAATGACATTATTTTATAATAAATTTTACCAATTGCAAAAATACATAAATAATAATAATGTTATAGCTAAAGTTTTGCTGGTAATTGTAATTAATGCGAGAGGCATATACCAAATATGGAAAAGAGGTAGAATTGTAAAATTGAATTATGTAGAAGAGGAAGAAAGGAGAATAAAAAGAAACACAAAAAACAAAACACTTTCACTGTGTGGAGTGGATCTTTTCCATTTTTGTATACAATATAATGACATTAATAGTTTGATACCCATTTATTGAAATGGGTAGATTAACACATAATCAGAAATGTAAATGCTATTACCTCTACACTGAGATCGATATAGTAGTGGATGCGATTGTTGATAGTCTATAAGCTAGATATAATTATTATAAAATATTCACATTTAATTTGTTCTGTACATGGAGTAACTGATTTCTGAATTTAAATCTATTTGTTTTTTAAACTATTTTTGCTATTTCTCACAACATTTATTTTGTTATTTTTTTTTAATTTCTATTTATTTTGTAAAACACATTTCACATGAAGAATAGTAACATGTATCAGAAATAGAAAAAGGAAGAGAATTTAGCACTATTAGCAATTACTCTGTAGTGAAAAATCTTGGAGTTTGACAATTGTAATCCAATTAAAAAATAAAAATCTGTGCCTAGTTTTCTAAAAATCATGTCGGAATATACACTATTTTCTGGCCAGAATTGTGGTGAGTTTAGATTTTGCAATTTATTTATGCTATTTGTTGTAAATGCAAGTTTTTCTATATTGAGTTGCAATATATTGGAAATGGCCTGTAGAAGGGATTTCCCAGACATAGTAGTAACAAGTGGTGCTTGTTTAGCATATTTTTTATTTATACTTATCATGCATTGAAAGCGTTGCCGGTTGACAAAATATTTTCAAAGTTTTTTGCAAAAATGTCTTTAGGGGGAGGAAGGAAGCTATCTGCATTGATACTATTAACTCACTTGCGTTTATTGACCATAGGTTTCATTGGTCGAATATGATTGAGCAATATGTGAATCTATATGTGCATGAGAGAACAACGATAAGATCTAGTCTACCATAATAACGAATGCTGCATGCATTCTAGAGGTATTTGATTTCCATGAAATAATTTATTTATGTGCAGATAAGTTTTATTTGGAAACAAAAACAAGTAGACTATCAGTAAAAGATACCCGTATTTCTTTAAGTGTGGAGACATTTAGGTGGATATTGAGGTTACTGGTTCTGAATATGCAGATATATTTGTGAAATGCAAATAGATTTCTAGTATCATAAGCAAATAGCTTGAAAATATTATAGGAGTTCACTTTTCCAGATTCTGAGTTTCCTTCTGATATTTCCTCTCTAGATATCACTTTATTTAGAGAAGCATTCAAAGAGTTTTGTTGGCTGCATGTGCATTTAATAGGCCTAGAAACTACTGCCACTATGACAAGTTCCATTCTCTATGTGCTCTATTACTCATATAAAAAAAATTGTGTATTCCACTGGGTTGATCTTCTTTCAAATGAACTCTGTTTTTAGTTAGTACATTTACAAAAGATCAATAGATTTTTCATGATGGTGTATTTGATAACAACCCTTGTTTCGATTCACACTTTTGATGAGTTGCCTCGTAATCCTAATTTTATTGTTGACAAAGAACTGATGCAGTTATGCTATCCCATATTGTGGAAGAAACAAGCTATTTCAATATTTTGTCTAATTCAAGATATTTTTGTAAAGCAAGTTATTTTGATGATATATGAATGACAACCCCGTCAAATATCATGAGAAGCACAAGTTTTCTTTAGGTGGAAAGTCATACATGAAGAAAGAAAAAATATTATGGTTATTTGAGTTTTTGGGTTTCGAGGTAAACCACTATTGCTTCCAAAAAATGTTATGGACAGGTATTTTGTTGCATTAGCTTCCAGACAATATTACGATTGGAAAGTTAAGTTTGAATAGAAAAAGAAGAACATTTAATTTCCTTTCCATTTACCATTGGCCAAGTAACCATGAAGAATGGAATTCAACTTGCATAGTTTGCAAGGTCTTTGCATTGTTTTAATTTAGAAGAAGTTGAAGGCTCTCAAGATTTTGATCCATAAGGTCTATTTTTTGGACATATAGGTATGATCAAATGCGAGAGATAGTTGACAAAAGTTGCAAGTAAAAGAGAAAACAATCACAATACTACAAGCAATAATGAAGGAGAAATGACTATTAGATAAATTGCCGAAGAAACAAGTATTAGCAGTGAAACAAGGCATAAACATAGAAGTGGAAAAAATGCACAATATTCTGTTTTCATACTTGACGCTGCTTTGTCTTCATCTTCATGTGAAATAAAATGAAAAGATATTGAAGCTGCATAGCTGAGTCACGGTCAACTATCAGCTGTTGAAGATGACAAGAAGCCTCAATTGGAAAAATTCAAAAGTCCTATGCAAATAAGAAGCATTCAGAAACTATCAACGAGAAGATTGAAACTCCACTACCTAATTGGGTTAGTAGTGCTTTGAATGAAAAGCAAAAAGTAACAAAGAAAATTTCCAAAGAATTTTCTAGTTTTGATGACCAGTTTGTCACTTTTCAAGATGAAAACTATAACAAAGAGAGTAAAATATTGAAAATTAAAAAATTAAGGATGCATGGTAACGAAGTTATTGATACAGCAGAAACAAATCTTCATATGTCTAGAATTGCATTGACATTGCATGAAGCCATCAGGAATGCGCTTATAGTGTCTATTGAGGAACAAAGTGCAAATAACCTGGCACTAAAAGAAAAGATAGAGATGCTGGAAAGTTCTTTAAATCTGGGAGCTTTGTTAATGACTCCAATTGGAATACAAACTCAACAATCCCCAATTCCCACTACTAGCACATCTCATGGGTTTATTGGAACACTACAACTAGTTAATGTAGTCAAATGTCATATAGTCAGTAGTATATGCCAAAGATTAGAAATCATTAAGCATGTATGGCAAACGGTTTCTATTCTGCTACAATTAGCATAACAAATTAACACATTTTTTTATTTTCTCACAAATAATGTTACCAAAGACAAGAATTTTGTTAACAATGGCTTGCTTTCTTTTGGTAAAAGGATTGAATTTCTACCTAATTTAGACAAGAAAAACAAAGAACTACCAAATTGTAATCAGATAAGGAAAATCAAAGTTGGATGGTCCAAAGAATCAGTACAATAGAAAACATTATTTATGAATGTAAGAGAATAGAGAATAGAAGAAATGTTGTGTTTCTAAAGGCCATTCAAATAGTTATAAATCTAGATGGTCCATGCATTATATGGAATTATGAATTGATTACAAAATATACACTAACAAAAGAACTAGACAAGAGAAAATAGTCAATGACAGAGCATTTTGATGCTATAAATGATTTTACTGCAGAGGAAATTGACAAGTGGGTAGTTGACTTTGTCAGTATTAATGATAAAGAATATGTGTTAACTGCTTAGTTACAAGAAGAGGCAATGGAAATCGATTTTTTTTTTTTGATCAACATGCGAGGCAATAGATTACAATGGGACAATTGAAATAACTCATTCGGGCTAAGTTGAACACATTGGTTCAAGAGGCCATGCATTCAGGAGGCAACTAATAGTAAAAAAATTAGCTTATACACTTTCGCAAAGTGTAAGTGTCCTTAAATATTTGCATAGTTGTTTTTTGTTTACTAGTATTCAATGACCGTGATTTGTTAATTTTACTAATTACACATAGTATATTTGATGAATGTAGTTGCTTGCTTTCTTTTTCAACTTTCCTTTTGCATATTGCAATTCACATATTTACTTCTGGTGGATGAAAAAGAAAGTACTTAAAGAGAATATGCCACACTAGTAGAGTGAATGAGCTAATGAATTAAGCCATTGAGCATTTTCATTACCAATTCAAGCAATTCAGACCGAGAATCAAAGTTCTTAATGCTTAACATCTGATCTTCTATGCATTTTTATTTTGTTTATTTATTTCAACTATAGCTATGATGTTTGGAATTTGAAACTTTATATTGTTATTGTTACTATGATGGTATTACTTAATGTTACACACTTATTCTTTGAGCATTTGTATTATGCTATTGATACATATATGTTAATAACATGAAACATGAGTGGAGCTCTTTGCAAAACAACGTTTTGTGCAAAGTATAGAGGTTCAGACGATGAAAGCTTCAAAGCTTCCTCTACATAGTGCACTTAATCCATAGTTCTGCATATATGTTGATTTATGCGAAGATAACTATAAACAAGGCTCTGAATCTATAAAGAGCACAACCTTTAATAAATTGATTAACGAAGTTTTTTTGCACAAAAGAAATTAATTTTTTTGAAGTGTGAAAATCGTAGTCGGTCTGGAAAAGGTGTTCAATGACATTCGGGCTTATGCTCAAAGGTTGTTCTGTTGTATAATGAAAGACTCCACATTTTCGCATAAAATCCATATACAATATTGAATTAATTGATTAACACTAGTCTCCGCAAAATTTCCTCTACACATGCTTCTTCCATACACGCTTCCTTTGCACAACTAACTTTGAACAACCTCACGCTTCCTCTGCACAACCACTATTGTACAAGCTTCACTTATTAAAATTCACAGGAATCGTATTGACATTAGACTATTGGAAAACAAATGTGAACATTAGACTATTAATAAGAATGAACATTAGATGTGTTGCAGTTTTGAATTTGAATAGACTTTCCTGTTTTGTCATTTAATTATACTAATAACAATTTATACGTTAATATTAATATTTTAATGCTTTCAAAATCATAACCAAAACTTCAAAGCTTTATATTTTGTATTAATTTTGAGAATACACACTAATTTTAATATTTCAATTCTTTCAAAATCATGATTTAATATTTAATATTTTAATTCTTTGAAATAATGCAAAGTCAGATAAGATTGTGAACTGATAATTCATATATACTGAATTGAATTGCCAATGAAACCTTGTTGACAATTGTGAATGTCATTGTTTAGTTCATGATTAAAAAATAAAATTTAAGTACTTTTCTCATAATTATCATGTTTACAGAAAATAAAAAGAAAGTTTACTCATCCAGGTGGATATTGGTGGCCACCCGCCTATTCCACCTAGACTCCCCAGTCAGTTTCATCTGTTTCCTTGTTCATTTCAGCATTTACTATTTTTAGCAGTTTCTCGGGTCCTGAACTTCTGGAGCAGTTTTGACCCCCTAAACGACCTTTTTTTGGGGTCCGCGGTAGGCCCATAGCCATAATAAAGGGCCTATAGACAAACTTGTAGAAATCAGAGATACCTTTGCAACAAGGTATCGTACGCAATGTAGTTTCATGAAAGAATAATTAATTTTCTTGGGATTTGTAGTTTCTAAAGAAGGATTGAAAATGGATCCAGAGAAAGTCCAAGCAATTTGGAACTGACCTATTCCCAGAAATATATTTGAGGTAAGAAGCTTCCATGGTCTTGCAAGTTTTTACAAGAAGTTTATCAGAGGTTTTAGTTAGATTTGTGCACCAATTCTTGAAAGAATTAAGGAGACCAATCAACTGTTCAAGTGGACAGAAGCAGCAGACATGAATTTTAAATTGCTGAAGAGGAAAATCACAGAGGAACTGATTTTAGCTTTGCTTGATTTTGAAAAACTATTTCAAGTTGAAACAGATGCTAGCGGAGTTGCAGTTGGCATAGTTTTGAGTCAGGAACAAAGACCGATAACGTACTTCAGTGAGAAATTGAATGAAGCAAAGAAGAAGTATTCTTCTTAAGATAAAGAGTTTTACGTTATTGTACAAGCCTTGAAAAATGGAGACATTAATTTCTGCCAAAGGAATTCATATTGTATTTGGACAATCATGCATTACAATTCATAAATAACCAGCCAAAATTGAACCAGGAACATGCCAAGTGGGTAGAATTTTTGCAGAGCTTTACTTTTGTGATAAAGCACACAAGTCGTAAGTTGAATAAAGTAGCTAATGTGTTGAGGAGGGTAAGTTTTATTGTGTAAGAACTCAAAGTTAGTGTTGTAGGATTTGAAGAAATGATTGGAATGTACAAAGATGATGCAGATTTCAAAGATATCTATACAGGAGTTCAAAATCCAATATTTCGTAATAGAATTCAATGGTTAGATTATCTCATCCATGGAGGCTTATTGTTTAAAGGCAACAGTTGTGTATTCCCAAATGTTCTATGAGGGAAAACATAATAAAAGAAAAACATAGTGGAGGATTATCTAGTCACTTTGATAAAACCTTTTCTCAGGTGAATGCTTTTTACTATTGGCCAAAAATGCAAACTGATGTTAAGAGATTTGTTGAGAAGTGCAGGATATGTTGGCATGCTAAGCGGAGAAGTCAGAACATAGGATTGTATCAGCCATTTTACATACCATACCGACCGTTGGATGTAGTTAGTATGGATTTTGTTTTGGGATTACCAAAAAGTCAAAGAGGGAATGATTCCATTTATGTTGTGGTAGATAGATTTTCCAAGATGGCACATTTCATTGCTTGTAAGAAGACTAGTGATGCAACACATATAGCTAATCTATTTTTTTTAGAAATTGTAAGATTACATGGATTGCCTATAAGTATTGTGTCTGATAGAGATACAAAGTTTGTAGGACATTTCTGGAGAACTCTTTGGAAGAAACTAGGAGCTAACATCAATTTCAGTTCATCATACCACCCTCAAAAAGATGGACATACCGAATAGCTCAGGCTGAATTTGCTTATAATGACACTCCAAACTGAAGTAATGGAATGAGTCCATTTCAGATTGTTTTTGGAATGAATCCAAGAGGTGTGTATGAGCTCAGAAATTTTGGAAAACATGAGACAAGAAGTGCAAAAGCTGAATAGTTTGCAGAACAGATGCAAATACTACAAGAAGATGTCAAAGGAAGATTATAGGAAAGCAGTGGTAAATACAAACAGAGAGTGGATATGAAAAGAAGAGAGAAAGAATTCCAAGTGGGAGATTTAGTGATGGTATATTTGAGAAAAGAAAGATTTCCTGCTAAGACTTACAATAAACTGAAAATGAAAAATATAGGACCATGTAGAATTGTAAGAAAGTTTTCAGCTAATGCATATGAAATTGAATTGCCAGAAGGGATTGGAATATCACCTATTTTCAATATTGCAGATTTGTATCCATGCAAAGGGACAGAGATAGAGCTACAGGAGGAAACTATAGAAGATGAAGTTCAAACCTTGAACTGGGAAGAACAAATGCCAAAGACCGTTAAGAAAGAAGTGGAAGCTGTTTTGGAGAAAAGAGTATCCAGAAGAACCAGAGGACAGACTTATTTTCAATATCTAGTCAAATGGAAAGGACAACCAGTGGAGGATGCTAGATGGTTAACAACAACCGAGTTGTAGAAGTATGGAGTAAGCCTTGAATGTCTGAGGGAAGATTTCTTTCTTCCACGGGAGTCTGATGCAGGAGCATCAAGACTTAGCCAGCAATTTGAAAGTCTGTTCACATGTTGTGGCTAAAGAAGTTGGATTTCACTGACCTGAGTGGTCAAAGTCAGTTTTTACTGAGAGGGTGGGATCTCTCAAGAAATGAGTTGTATTTCATCATTAAGTAGAAATTTTCTTATTTTAGATCCAAAGATAAGTTGTTAGCATAGGTGTGTGATAGAGCTGGAAAATAGAGATTTGACTGTTAGATTGTTTAAAATAGGGATTGAGTAGTTAGAGTGGGATTCGATTGATAAAAAGGAGAAAAATGTAATGTAGAAGGATTGGCAGAGATGAGAGAGGATTAAGCGAAGCGAGAGTCAAGTAATAGAGCGTGGATTTCCAGATTGAAACAGAGGTCTTTTAATCGCTGTAATAGAGCCAAAGGCCGAGACTCTGTAACCATTTTTTTTATAATGAATAATTGATGCCATGTGTATGTTTATATAATGATGTTGTGGAAACTCTCGTTTCACTTCTGATTATTCGTATTCGGGACAACATCAATATTTCTCTGTTTTCGTGTTTTATGTTATAAAACACAGAGTTAAACGGAAATCACAGGTCTTTAGTGTTATTACCATTGTTGATGCTCGCTTAAGTCCCAGCCATTGATCCAAGTTTCGAACCAACGGTGTGAAACCCCGCCAACCGTTGGATCACCATATCGCATCGCAAGATTTGTTTATAAGAAGGGAGGACCTCAGGCCTTAAAGAATTGTGATGTGTGATCACCGCAATATCGCATCGCAAACAAACAGTGGAGTGTGATCGGTCCGTGGTCTTAAGAAATTACGAAGAGCGATCGCGAAATATCGCATCGCAAGAGATCCTTTGTATGTTATCGGACCCCGGCCATGGAACAATGCGATATCCGATTGCGATACATCGCATTGCAATATTTCAACGGGAAAGGAAATGGGCCTCAAACCTTGGGAAGATGTGATGTATAACATGTAATGTGATCATTGAATTAAATCGCATCACAACGATTTAAAGGGGAAAGCACCAGGTCCTAAACCCTTGCGACTTGCGATTATGTGATACAATGTGGACCTTTAGATCAATGTGTTACGATCTACGGTACAGTACTTTCAAGTGGTTCTATTAAAAAGTGAAATATATGTTGTCGGGCTTGTTTAAGAGGAAATCAGAGTAGCACAATGGAAGGCTGGAATATAAAGTGTAAAGCAAACGCGAGGCCAATTGTTGAGATTTCTTGAAACAATTGATTCCTGCATTAGCCTGCCATGGCTGGCTATGTCTAGAAGCCTTATAGTAATAATACTAATTCATAATGCTTCTTGAAGTCTTATAATGAACAACAAACTTGAACGTAGTTCAAATGAAAATGCATTGTGAGTATGGTACTTCAGAGTGACGCACATTTCAAAAGTGCGCACTATATATTTAGAATTATATTATAAAATACCAGCTAGAATTAGGTGTCTTTTAAATTATTTTTGTTTTGAGAAAGTTAGGTTTAGGTTAAATTGAACATTCCATATTTTATGTCCTCTGTCTTTCATTTTCTCCATAACAGTATGTTGACATGGACATTTTATTTTCTTGGGGGTTGTCTACTGATGTTATAAATCTGGTGAAAGGTAGTTTTTTTTAGGAATGTGTTATTTTTTTTTTTTTAATAAAAATTAAAATCTTTGAATGTTTGAATCATTTTTTTAGGATGGAATTGATTCATTGAACACTTTTAAAATATTTACAATTTTGATATTCGATAATTGTAATTAAAATTTTCAAAATTTTCTGCCAAATTTTATTATAATCTTACCAGAATTTCTATTATTTTCTACACTAATTTGTAAGTTTTTTTTAAATTATGCTATTTTCTTTAGTATTAATAAGAAAATGATTACTAGACTCTAAAGCAAAAAAAATGCAGATATATATATATATATATATATATATATATATATATATATATATATAGTGGTGGCAGGAGTAAGGGTGTTAGTGCATTTCAAAGGATATGAAAATTTAGTTTTCTTCTTTAGCTTGGCAAAGCAACAAGGGATCAAGCGAAGGGGTGTAATATTACAAGGAATCAAACAATCTACGAAGGTGTAGTATTACAAGGAATCAAACAATATGTTGTATTGAGTATGAACAAAATAATCATTGTGAGAAATTCAATTCTTATACTCTTCTTTGAGATTCCAAAGTTAATTTTATTTTTAAAAACTGAGATTCCAAATTCAATTTGATTTTTAAAAATATTTGCTTTACTTTGAACTTTATATTAAAATTTCAAAATTTTGAATTTTATATTAAAATTTCAAACCTTTCATATCTTGAAACGAATTCCTAGGAAAGGAACTTTTAGCAAACTTAACTACCTGAAATGAAAAAGGCATAATACACATCACTCTAAGGGAGCTTCACATTCCAATCTCTTGAGCATAAAGTGGATATAAAAATTGGCCTATTAGTTTACAATTTTTTTAGTTTTTTTGTTGTTGTTTTTGTTACGTTTTATGGAGTGTTACATGGCATTACAATCTTGAATTGTGAAAAATGGCCATGAAATAAAAAAGAGAAACTTGTATGGTCTTTCTATGATCTTAGAACAATATACTTTATTTTCCATTTTCAATTGCATCACTTTCCATTGGTAATTTAGTGGTCTTCCACAACGGATATATTGAGAAAGAGAGAAAACAATTCCAAAGGATAAAATATGAAATCAACTCATCCACTAATTGTTCTATGTTGAACATGTCCCTAAGGCTCTCTCCTCTTATTATTCTATATGCTCTCCCCTTCTTTCTTTCAAACTTAAATGAAGAAGCTCCTCCTTTTAAGCTTGTTCCACCTTCGGGTTTTGACAATATTGCTTTGGTCTTTAACATGATGCCTATTACATTAAGTGTGTATGGTACAAAATTTTGAACACTAAAATATTATTATTTATAATATATATATATATATATATATATATATATATATATATATATATATATATATATAAACCATTGTAAATCAGTGAGAATAATATGAACAAAGTTCATGATTAAATCTTATGGCCCTTGCTATAACACTAAGAGTGTAATCCAAGGATACTAATAACTTATAACTTACTAAGAGGCCACACATGTCTTTATAATTGGGCTGAGAGGGAGAATAAACCATGTTCCCAGTGACTCACGCAATCAACTATTGGGCGCGGGATCCACTAAGGCAAGCTTTGGGGCTTAAAGCCCAAGTTTTGACTATGTCCAATGTAAAGACTCTGCGAAGTGTTGGCACGGAGCACGAAGTTGTAATTGAGTCATAGGGTTGTCCACCCTTATTTTTGTAATATAATCTCATCTTGAGAGTTCTATCCATGGTCCGCGAACCATGGGATTGTATAAATAGAGTGAGTCTCTAAGTTGTAGAGACAACTGAGGTAGATCTAAGAATCTAATAGAAGATGAAGCATTGAGTCTAGGTTGAAGTGTAAAGTCGTGTCTTGGGTCGTAGGATAGGAGAAGGCTCTGTAGCTGAGTGGGTAGAGGCCTAGTAGTCCGCAACTGAGTGCGCGGACCCCTGCAGCTGAGTGCGCAGGGTGAGTTGAGTTTGTAAATGATTGAGAAGTAATAAAGAAAAGTTCTTATCATTCTTTGCACCTTTTTTCCTATTTTATGCATTGAAGTATATTGGATATAAATTGCAAGTTACTATTTATTTTTTGTGCGAACTTATATGAATGTGTTGAATAAGAAAAGATAAACTAAGTATCAGTTTAAGCAAAGTTAACTAATAGTTATAAGAGGATAAGTAAGATCCGCGGTAGAACTCAGGGAAAGAGCATAGATCATTGCCTTAGCAACATGAAATCACCTCAGCCCTTGATTAAGGGTTGTGCAAAGGTGATCAAGACAGAGTGGGAAGGCCTCGCAGGTCAGGGAAGTGTGCGGAGTGACCTGCGCGAAGCTATTCCTAGTTGGACTAAGTCGACCCCTCAGACATCTCAAGGGTGTGGAAGCTTGGTTCCAGCATCCCTCCATACTGCTTTGGGTGAGACCTCAGTCCGTAGTCCGCGCTCCATGGGGAATTACCGGAAGGGTCAGTAGTACAGGGATTTTTTTGGCTAATTAACTCCGAACCTAGGTCAGGCCCCATCAAGCCAACACCAACCTAGGACTATTTTAAAAACTAAGGCATGGGGTGGACTTTGATTCACTTATGACTTAACAAGAGATATATTTATGCTAATTTTAACATCAACAAATCATGCAGTATTTTGGTCTTATAGGACCATAGAGCTATGTTAATGTTAAATTTTTATTTTATTTATTTTTTTTGTCTCAATGCACGACAAGTGATATGGTCCCGCGTTCAATCACCCAAGCTTCATAAAAACTTAGAAATCATATTCTTGGAACAATAAGAGCCACCTGCATATGCGCCCCCCCAACACATGCTTATTGACCAAGTATTTTAGCGTGGAGTGATCTGTATACATCTTGAAGTGTCCCCATAGCAAATAGTGTCGATATTTCTAGGGCGCATACACCATAGCTAGTCATTCCCATTCAGTGGTAGAATAGTTCTTTTCTGCTTTAGATAACCTGTGACTTGTGAACACGATAGGGTGATCCAAGCCTTCTCCATCATCCTATGTGAGAACTGACCCCAACGCAATGCACGACGCATCAACATGAACATGAAATTTTTTCTTCTAGTTTGGGAAGACAAGAATTGGCGCAGTAACCATCTTTTGCTTCAATATATCTACACTCTTCTTACAATCATCATCATAGCAAAACATGACATACTTCTTTAGTAGTTTTTCCATCGACACAGTGATTTGGGCGTAACTCTTGATAAACTTTATGTAGTACCCCATATTTCCCAAGGTAGCACGCAACTGCTTCACACTGCGCAGTGCTTCTAAATTTAGAATTACTGCAATTTTCGTGGGGTCTACCATCAGCCCTTGTTTACAAACCACATGCCCCAATAGGTTCCCAAAAGGAACGAGGAATGTACATTCCTTGAGGTTGAGCATGATTTGATATCTTCGACATGTATCCAACATCGAGTGCATGTTCGCTACATGGTTCCTAACCAACCCAAATACAGTCTAATAATCAAAATAGACCTCCAAGAATTTATGAATATATTCCTTAAAAGTCACAACAAATACGCGGGAGAAGACAGACGGCACGTTCTTTAATCCAAACGGCATAACAGTATATTGAAAGTAACCCCAGTCTATTGCGAAGGTTTTCTTACTCATATCCTCCAGCGCGATTCTGATTAGGTGGTACCCTGAGAACCCATAAATGAAAGAATATGCTTCCTGACTGCCTACATTGTCCAACACCTCATCGGTGAACGGAGTTGGGAATGGATCATGTACACATCCATTGTTCAACTTTCTGAGATCCAATCATATTCTTATTTTGTCCTTCTACTTCTTTTCTTGTACCACCATTGAACTTACCTAATCAGATTCCTTGATAGGCTCGATAATGCTTGGCATGAGCATCTTATCTAATTCTACATGGACCTTCTCCTTGTATTTAGGGTTTAGGCGATACGGTCTCTACTTTACTAGCTTCGCGTCAGGTTTTAACGTGATCCACATTACCCCTAAGTCTTTGATTATTCCCTTTAAGTTCATGAACTTAGTCAGGAATAAGTCCTGATACTCGCGAAGTAGTTCAGCGACTTTATCCACTGTCGCGGCATCCCAATAGTCCCCAATCTTTGCGAATTTAGGTTCCGCCTCTGTACCAATATTTACCTGCTTAGTCTTTACTGGCGCGGTTATGTCAGGGTTCTCGATCTGTGGTCCTTGAACCTCACGCTGGCCTTCTGTCTCTGGAATATCAATGTTCCTTAGATCTTCATCTTCTTCCTCAGTAGTTACATTATAACACTCCAATGCGCAACTTAGCTGAGTAGCCCAGTCAGGCTGAATCATTTCTACTAACCCCTGCGGCATCCTAAAGATGGTTGCTTTTACTTCTTGTAGCGCTTCATCAATACTATCCCATCCATCCTCAAAGTTGAAAGTCATCACGAACCCTTCGCGTAGGACATCCCATTCATTCGTTCCATGTCGAAGCTCTATCTCTATATACCAGTTCATTGGTATAACATCCAGGGTGTGATAGAATAGGTGCACCCATTCAGGTTAAGGGTTTTCTCCATATGCCTACGTCCACTTAGCTAGATGCATGCGCGGATATGACAAATTGCGGAGCCTTGAAAGAAGGGATCTCGCAGTTGGAAGAAGAAGAACGCTTGGGACCTGATGAAGAGATCTAGTGGGGTAATCTTAGGCTCCAAGAATTCTTGAATACAAAATTTTGTTTGAGGGAGAAAAGTGCCAAGGTGGAAGAAGAAGTCAAGAAGCTGGAGGGAGGAATGAAAAGGGTTTTTCTTGATAAAAGGACTGTGGTGATAAAATGGGATGCACATGATTACATTGATAAATTTGGAGACTACCACTGAGAGTTGATCAGTTTGATGCCTTGGATTGGACCGCATATTACTAAAAGGATCACAAATGGCGACGTGATGCAAATGGTAAAATGCGTGACACAAGTAGTAAGGTTAAAAGGCGAACTTTTCCAAGGAGAAGTAAATCATGATTGGGTAAAGCCGTATATAGGTGGTACAACCACCTGACTAGCTGTGGGAAGCACAGTCTTAGCGCTCTAGGAAGTTGAAAGGAGGCGCAGGACTATAAATTACTCTGCGCGAGAGCTGCGCAATGTTAGGGTTGTGCGCAGGAGCGAAGTGTCACAGGGTCCGCGAAAACACAATGGTAGCTGCACTGCTATGTGGGTTGGCTCGACAGTAAGCGTTATAATCACTATTCACAATGTGATACTTGATTTGAGGCCAAATGAAGCACATGACAGGCATTTAAGGCGAGTTTTATGGGCTAGATTTGGGAAAATCTATCGCCAAGGAAGCATTAATGGACTGGATTTGGGGAGAACAGGTATCATGGACCGTGGAGCCCTGGAGGAGAGGCTTGCATAGCTGCAGGAACTCAAAGAAGAACAGTTTCTGGAAGGATTCCATCAGCAGGTACAAAAGTAGCGTGAAATCACCTCAGCCCTGATTAAGGGTTGCACGAAGGAGATCGAGATAGAGCGGGAAGGCCTCGCAGGTCAGGGAAGTGTGCAGAGTGACCTGGGAAAAGCTATTCCTAGTTGGACTAAGTCGACCCCTCAGACATTTCAAGGGTGCAGAAACTCGGTTCTAGCATCCCCCCATACTTCTTTGGGTGAGACCTCAGTCCGTGCTCCGCCGGGTGTTACCAAAAGGGCTAGTAGTATAGGGATTTGTTTGGCTAAATAACTCTAAACCTGGGTCGGGCCGCATCAAGCCAACAAATGCTTTTGTTGCCAGAACTTGAATCTGCATAGAGATGTCTGATGTCACATCACTGGAATCCAACTAAGAAGGAGATTGAAGGGTCATTGGACAAGAAAATTCATGAATTCGTGGTGTAGGAGAACAGGAATTCGTAGCTATCGAAGGAAAAGTGGTTGAAGTGCTACCTATAGACAGACATCCATGAAATTTTCTTTGCATATTTCCCTACTGAGTTATACCAGTGGATCACGAAGCTAGCAGATAACCAAGGAAGGTGGAAGCTCAACGGACCTATTGTGTGGACCCCAAAGTTGGTGCGCAGATTGGAAGCATTGGAGGATAAGATTGCACACATTGTTCATCACTGGCTCGATCAGATTATAGGAGGATTCATTACTGAGTTCGTGGTAGATACTTTGGTCAGCTATAGCGAGGCAGAGTGACGCTTTCTCAAGGGGCCGTGAGGTAAGTACATAAAGTCTCTAAACACTTGGATTAAAATGCTATTGTGCAAAAAGAGGATTACGTAGCTACATTGATGTTCAGGGCTACGCAAAGTGGGCGAATTTACAGAAATAAGGGAAGTGGGGGACTAGAGACTAGCCCCTTGATTTCACCTCCGTGAAGGGATGAGGAAGAGCTCATGAAGGTATCTCCGCAAAGTGCGATCCATTTGATAAGGCAGAGGATTCCACGCATACCACCTCCACCCACACCACCGCCAATTTCACTGCCATCACCTCCATCTTCGCCCGTACCACCTCCGCCACCACCACGTTTTAATATGGCAAGCTCGATAAAGTTGCTTGTGTTTAAGGGAGTAGGAAATGAAGATCTAGACTAGTTTTGGTTCATTGTAAAAGCCGTATGGGAAGCGCAGGGAATTACAGATGATAATATCAAGAAAGTGACATTAGTTAGCACTCTACAGGATCATGCGCTGACTTGGTACATCAATCACTCAAGTGATAATCCAAATGTGGGAATTGCGGTTATGCAAGTTTTGCTAACTAGGGAGTTTAGCAGGCCGAAGTCAGGACCACAGTCGATCATTGGATTCAAAGAGATCATGATGCTACCATGCGAGACTCCTTGGGAGCTGGATCAGAGGTTGAAGTGCACGATTCACGAAGCTAACATGACTTTGACGGATGGACAACACCGTGAATGGTTTGTAGCATCACTATCACTGCTTTTGAGGAACTCGCTGTCACAGAAAAGGTTAACAACTCAGGCAGAGGCTTTAGAGATTGCAATGAGGCTGCATGAAACCCCAATACAGGATCCTAACTTAGGAGTTCAGCAGATCCACGCACAGTTGAAAAACTTATGCCTCGAGATGCAGAGTCTAAAACAAGACAAAATAGTCCAACCAGAAGCACACGAAGAGGTGTGGTGAGTGAAATGCAAAGGTCAGGGTCATGATAAAGACCACTACCCAGTATTCACAAATTACCTTGCCAGAGGGGGATCGATGTAGTTAAGACCAGAAGCACAAGCAGGACTGAGCGTGGCGCCTGCTCTGTGGTGCATGATTTGTCAAATAGGGGAAAGCATACTATAGACAACTGCCATTTGCTGCAAAATTACACGCAGAAATCTCAACAATTGTTTTGTAATTTCTGTAGATCGGTGGGACACAATGAGTGTACATGTAGAAGTTATGAGCTAATGATGGATAGAAATCCCACCTACAGGGTTCAGGCTGAAACGTGGCCTCTAGACCAAGGCACAGGGATGGCGCGAACTAGATTCCAGGGGCACGGATGAGGCTGAGGTGGAGGAGGACCTGGGAGAGGTCACGGACAACTGATATGCTACAATTACGGAGGGCCAGTACATTATGCTTGCGATTGTACAAATCCAACGCGTCCATCATGTATGTATTGTACCTTGTTTGATCATGAGATGGAGGATTGTCCTACGCTGATAGCTATGCTATGCCACAAGGGAGCGGTACCACCTCCCCCGACTTAGAACCTGCAAATGATGAGGTCTGAGTAGGCTGAGCACGTTCCAAATGTGAATATTGTGCTCCAAAGTGGAATTACTATGGGAGATGATAAAGGCAAACAACTCAAGCACTTGGGTTCGCAAAGCTCCGGCGAAAGAAGCAGAGTTTGATTTGGAGCGCGCTCGAGAAACCTTGATGGAAGCTAAGAAGAGCTTCACTAATGCCTCCATTTCAAGAAGAAAAGATCAACCGGAGCTGGAGATGGACCCATCGATTCTCACATTCTTCCCATAAATGTGCATGAAGCTACTGCACGATAGTAAGATTGTAAAGGGATTACAAGAACTCATCAACAGATGCGTGAGGACCGTGTAAGGAGAACCACATGTAGTCTAAAAGATTGGAAAACAAAAGACAAGAACAGGAAGAGAAATGAGGTCAACCGCACCGATTAGAGAATATGAGATGGACCAAGTAATTTTGGATTTAGGGTCGAACGTGAACGTTCTACCCAATCAAACATGGGAGCTCATGGGGAGGCCTACACTGCAGCAGTCTCCTATTCAACTGCGCATGGTGAACCAATAGAAGATAATACCCCTGGGTTGATTGTAGGGAATCATTGTGGATATTGAGGGAGCGAGCACGCTAGCAGACTTTGAAGTGATAGAGATCGTTGATGACAACACTCCCTACCTGACGCTCTTAAGAATTGATTGGGCCACTTAAATGAATGGGGTGATTAATCTGAAAAAGCACAAGATTATTTTCGAAAAGAAATATCTACACGTAGTAATACCATTGGACCCTGCTGAGGGATCGCACTACACTGCGCCAGTGCGCAACTATGAAAGTGACAACGATTTGGATTGCATCCACAAGATAACTGCATGAGAGCAAGACTTGGTAAATCCCACTGCAGATGGACGAATTTGATGGGAGCGTGAAAGCTCCTATACTTTAGATTCGGATGAGGAGATAGAGCAGTCGCATAACAGGTTATTGGAGCTAACCAGGTTAAATTGTAATATGATGACAAGATCGTTGCACTATGTATTAACGGAAATGAGAGATTTAACTAATTACGATGGATTAGGAGAGGTAGATGCTTTCCTGGACCAATTTGAAAGCGAAGTGCTAGAAAAACAATGATTCAAAGCCTTGAATTGGGTACTGTGCACTACGCCTATGAGGTGGTGGGGTACGCACAAAGGGAGCTTTGAAGACTGGCGTGCATGTAGGTGGATGATACACACATGGTTTGGGAAGCATATGGGGTGGCCAACAACTAGATACAATGGCCAAGATGGTACATGTGCGCATTTGTCAAGATGGGTACAGACCTATGGTAAACCACTTGCATGGATGCACATGAACTTCGCAATGGGAAATATGGAAAATAAGCATGTGTTGGGGGGGAAAATGTGTGAACGACTCCTCAAGATGGAATGACAGAGTGTGGAAAGAACGAGCGCATAGATGGTTGCCCACGCAGAAGCCTTTCACAAAGTGTGCGGAGCACTGAACAAGGTATGTAATGCGTAGTGAAGCGATTGGGACCTGTGCATACCAGTAGTCCTATGGGCTTATAGGGCGATGTGTAAGAAACTGATGGGACAGATGCCTTCTAGGTTGGTTTATGAAGCGAGCGCTGAAATATCGATGAAGTATATCATGCCTAGTCCACGCATAGTAGCGCCTGCGGATACAATAGATCGCGGAGCCTTGAAAGAAGGGATCGCGCAGTTGGAAGAAGAAGAACGCTTGGGACCTGATGAAGAGATCCAGCGGGGTAATCTTAGGCTCCAAGAACTCTTGAATGCAAAAGTTTGTTTGAGGGAGAAAAGCGCCATGGTGGAAGAGGAAGTCAAGAAGCTAGAGGGAGGAATGAAAAGGGATTTCCTTGATAAAAGGACTGTGGTGATAAAACAGGATACACATGATTACATTGATAAATTTGGAGACTACTGCTGAGATTTGATCAGTTTGATGCCTTGGATTGGACAACATATTACTAAAAGGATCATAGATGGCGACACGATGCAAATGGTAAAATGCATGACACAGGTAGTAAGGTTAAAAGGCGAAATTTTCTAAGGAGAAGTAAATGATGATTGGGTAAAGTTGTATACAGGTGGCGCGACCACTTGAATAGCCATGGGAAGCACAGTCTTAGTGCTCTAGGCAGTTGAAAGGGGGCGAGGGACTATAAATTAGTCTGCATGAGAGCTGCGCGATGTCAGGGCTGCGCGTAGGAGCAGAGTGTCACAGGGTCCGCAACAGCACAAGGGTAGCTGTGTTGCCGCACTGTGATGCTTGGTTTGAGACCAACTGGAGCAGGCGGTAGGCATTTAAGGTGAGCTTTATGGGCTAGATTTGGGAAAATTTTCTGCCAAGGGAGCACTAATGGACTGGATTTGGGGGGAATGGTCGAATTCGAATTCAAAAGGCACTATAAATTACAATGGGTTGCCCTACAAAAAATACTTGGTCATTTGAGAATTGAGTTGTCATGCGCCCAAAGTCTTCTAAACCCAGACTTGTTGAGAGCATTGTTTGAGCACCCACCTGAGCAGTTGAGCAATTTCAGGAAAAACAAGATGGCAGCGTCTGAAGAAGCCGGGGATATCGGAGAAATGGCCGCTGAAGAGGCCGCATAGGCCATGACTAGAGAAGATGCCCCTGAAATAACTGGGATGGTTGCAGAAATCCCTAAATCACCACACATGCCGAGACCCAAGAAAGATAAGTAGCCCATGATTCCGGTGAGCGTGTCCCCTCGAAACCCACTACAAACTAAGTTAACAATGGAAGAAGAGGGGAAGCGGTTAATTTGGAAACTGATGAGTAGGAAGACCTTGAGGAAATCCTGATAGAAGAGGATGAGGATGAAGACATGGAGGAAGAAATTGCGGGCATAGACCCTCTAACTAGGCTGCCCATGTATGTTCCTCTGCGAAAGGTGAAGGCAAAGGTGCCCAAGGACTTAGATGACTGTAAAAGCCCTTTGCAGACTCTGATGTTACCCGACGATATCATTTTCGAAGGGGTGCACCTTGGACAGGTACCGAGTTTGAAGTTTCAAGGTTGGGATCTCACCGACCACAAGAAGTTCCCTCACTTAGCGACCGCACAGCTCATGAAGCGAAAGAAACACACTACGTCAGGGGTCATAGAGTTGGAGCCACACAAGTGGTTGTGTGGAGTCGAAAAGGAAGGGTTTTTGAACCTGCTCTAGGTGCCGCATTACCATCGTGCCCCAGTGACCATCTTCGTCATCAGGCAGTTGCTCTGCCTGCTGCATGATGGGTGTTTGTGGCTGCTGGAGGCCATCCCCATCATAGACCACCTGATCCATAGAATTACTCGACTCCCTTGTAAAGGAGAAGACCCATCAGACATTTCGGAGGGTAAAAGCAGTGATTTGGACATCGTGGAAGCCATGAAAACCAAGTATAAGATGGAGAAAAAAAGAGGGGCTACACAATCTCTAGTATCAACAACAAGGCAATATGAGTTGTGACTCAGATATTGGCGAGTAATGTCATGTGGAAGTGCTGCGCGAATGAGTTGCTCGCGCTGGTGGTTGCACTTGCCAAGCAGCACTCAGAGGGGGTCCAGTTTGACTGGTTCGAATACTTGTGCAAGGAGTTCCTGGAGAATTTCCGCGAGGCAAAGGAATAGGGGAAGACCTTCCACTATGCATGGCTTCTGCTGTCCATAGTGTTGGTGGCTGGGGAATTGCTTGAGGATAGCTAGTTCCCCACAATTCCGAGGGATCTCCCAAAGGCCACGAAGTTCTCTTCACTGTGGGCCACTAAAGATGTGCACAGGATCTGAGACAGTAAAATATTTTGGGTGTTCATGGAGATGAACATCAAAATGGGGATTAACCGCAAGCCATGGTTATCGCCCACTGTCTATAATAGTTTACAAAGCTTCATGGAGTTTAAGGCAGACTTCCATCACGTCTACATCAGGGTGCACAAGGACCCTACAAAGAAGTGGAATGAACTACCATACTTGGCCATGGATGATGTTATCTTGGATGTACTTGAGGCGTGACCATCTGAATGGCATGGTCCAGCCACCTCCACGGGCGAAGTAGATAAGTCTGCTGCACAGAAAAAGAAGGAGGAGGCAAAACTGGGGATGGCACAGTTGGTAGAGAAGAGATGAAAAGTGGCCATAGTAGCAAAGGTGCAGGAGGTGTGGAACACTACGAAGGCAACAACAAAACAACAAAAGGGCACAACAAAAGTGTAGAAGGCAGTAGAAAAGGAGCATGAGGGTCAGAAGTCGGCTTCACCTGAGCAGGAACAAGAGATGGAGATAGAGAAGGGTGGTGTGGACCCACAAAAAACGTCAACACAGTGAAAGCGCCAGCGCCTGAGAGAGCCGCTGGAGCCACGAAAGAAGTCAAATGCGTCTAAGGCTTCTTTTGACCCAATCACCCCCACTGAGGGGGATTTGGATAACATAGGGAACATGGTGTGTGACATCACTGGAGAGGCCCTCGAGTAGCTCACGGAGGAGAATCAGATTGTGTTGGGGGCTCCCCAAGCATGGATTCAAGAGTTGCAGGTGTGCACTCCTCAGGTTGGTACTCTCTCGACTAACCTCGTAGTAGGAACGACCGCAACCAAGGAAATGCTGCGCGATTGCATGACCAATACGATAGTGCTGCCGAAGTGGGCACTGGTTATAGAAAATGAGGCCGACAGGTCTACGGTCACTACATTAAAGGGAATAGGGATCAACATGCCTGCGCTCCCTCGGGAGATGCTCTATGTCCTATAGGACAGAGTTACTACAGAACTGCAGGCTAAGGAGAGCCCCGCGCTGCAGGTATTGAATGAACAAAGAATCAACATGGAGTAATTGAGCTTGCAGTGTGACAAGGTCGTGTCCCAGAATAGGGAGATAGTGTAAGTACTAGAAGAAGCCTGCCAGATGGTCCCTGAGTTGACCATCCTAGCAGAGGTGTCAGTAGAGGTGCGCATTCAAAGGTTAGCAACAGGGGTGCGTGAGGTGCAAGATAAGATGGACAAGGTTTAGCTAGAGCTTAACCTCTAGATAGTAGAGTTGCGGTTGAAGGCACAGCCTTCAAATCCTCTAGAGGTGAGGGAACAGCACACCAGCGCCATCACAACGGGCATAGAAGAGATTAGTAGTGCAGTGAGGGACTGCACCAAATTGTTGGAAGAATTGTTCGAGGTTCTCACTACTCTGTAGGAGGAGCCCATCATATAGCACTTTGAGACAAAGGCACGTGAGCTGCAGCAACAATATGACAACATAAAAAGGACCGCACAGATGGTGGCCCTTACAAAGAGGCTCGCACGAATGCAACAGGCCAAGGCACTTAAGGAGTAGGTAGACGCGGTGTGGCACAAAGAAGCGGTGTTGAAGGCGTGTGTCCAACCATGGATTGATGAAGCCTTTGTTATCATAACATCAATTGAAGGCAAGCTCACACAAATGTAGGGGATGTAGGAGAAGATATAGGGAAGCAGTTCAGATACCGCAGTCTCTGAACAGCGCGTCCAGGAGATACAGAAGGTAGCCACTCAGTGCGCTGCAAACCTCGCAGTGGTCTGAGTAGAGTTGGGATGTCTTCACGCGAAGATCTCCACACAGACAGAGTGACTCGAGGGTGAGTCATGATGTTTGTGTTGGGAGCCTATTGGGCGCAGGATCCCCCAAGGCAAGTTTTGGGGCTTAAAGCCTAACTTTTGACTATGTCTGATGTAAAGACTCTGCAAACTGTGGGTGTGGAGCGCGAAGTTGTAATTGAGTCACAGGGTTGTCTACCCTTGCTTTTGTAATGTAATGTTTACTTGAGAGTTCTACCCATGGTTCACAGACCATGGGATTCTATAAATAGAGCGAGGCTCTAAGTTGTAGAGACAGATGAGGTAGATCTAAGAATCTAAGAGAAGATGAATCATTGAGTCTAGGTTGAAGTGTAAAGTCATGTCTTGGGTCGTAGGATAGGAGAAGGCTCTGCAACTGAGTGTGCAGAGGCCTAGTCGCAGACCCCTGCAGCTGAGTGTGCAGGTTGAGTTGAGTCTGTAAATGATTGAGAAGTAATAAAGAAAAGTTCTTATCATTCTGTGCACCTTTTTTCCTGTTTTATGCATTGAAGTATATTGGATATAAATTGCAAGTTACTGTTTATTTGTTGCGTGAACTTATATGAATGTGTTGAATAAGAAAAGATAAACTAAGTATCGGTTTAAGCAAAGTTAACTAACAGTTATAAGAGGATAAGTAAGATCCACGGTAGAACTTAGGGAAAGAGCATAGATCGCTGCCTTAGCAGTGCAAAATCACCTCAGCCCCTGATTAAGGGTTGCGCGAAGGCGATCGAGACAGAGTGGGAAGGCCTCATAGGTCAGGGAAGTGCGTGGAGTGACCTGCGCGAAGCTATTCCTAGTTGGACTAAGTCGGCCCTTCAAACATCTCAAGGTTGCGGAAACTTGGTTCCAGCATCCCTCCATACTGCTTCAGGTGAGACCTCAGTCCGCGCTCCGCAGGCTATTGCCAAAAGGGCCAGTAGTACAGGGATTTGTTTGGCTAATTAACTCCAAACCTCGGTCAGGCCCCATCAAGTCAACACCAACCCAGGGCTCTTTTAAAACCTAAGGGGTGGACTTTGATTCACTTATGACTTAACAAGAGCTATATTTATGTTAATTTTAACATCAACAAATCATGCAGAAATCATGTTCAAAATAACATAATAATATGCTATCCTATATTGTCCCATGAAGGAAAAATCCAGTTAATGAGTTCATGAAAAAAATCCACTTAATGAGTTCATGAAAATGCATCGATATCTCTAACCAGATAATGCTAATGTTCAAATTTTGCATTGCTTTGACCATATAATCATAATTTTCTAAAGGTGAAAAATATAAAGATCTATAAATATAATAAACACCTAGCTATGAACATAAATATAAGAACATAGAAACTTATGGTTTAAGTATATAAATCAAGCATATAGTCTTGACAACATTATGGACAAGAAAAAAATACAAGCATGGGCAATTAATCCATATGATGGTCCTAATCTTTACAAAACTATCCCTTTCTCCTTAACCAAGAATAAGCATAATGTTAGGTCCCTATACTACTAGTGTAACCCCTTATTGCTATTATTACAACGCCCTTATTATATTGTTGTGCCCATGTAGTCCCCATATTCTTATTATTGTGCCCCATAGAAGCTCACTATTTTTATTATTGTGCCCTTACATTATTATTGTTATGTTGGCTCTGATTATATTATGACCCCTTAGACTCCTATATTTTCTACGCCCATGATTTGGGCATAGAAAATATAGTTAACACCCTAGTGAAAGAAATGCGTTGAGCTCTAAACTTTGTTTAAGTGAGCAACGTATGGACATAAATATAAGCGTTAACAATGATCATATATGATGGTCCTAATCTTTGAAATAAAATTCCATTTGAGCTAAATCATGAAAAGCATTGATCAAAATGTAAGGATCATCAAGTGGGCATGTAGATAGGAAGTATAATTGCATATGGGTGACAAAAGGCATAGTGGTTTTGTAAATTTTCCAACAACCATGAACATATTATGAAGAGGGTATGTTCAGAATAACATAAAGGAAAAATGTTTATAGAATATCCTATTAACCATATGATTATGGTGATATTTGAAAAATAAGGAAAAAATATTCTTTGACCTGGAGTATGAACAAGTATAAAACCAAAATTCTATTTCTTAAATAGTATGAAGAAAAATTACCAGAGATATTAACTTATTTACCAAGAGAAACATAAATTAAAATAACTAGCAACCATCATAAACCATAAACACAAATGTTTATCTTGGAAAAACCCACTCTAATGAAATTTGATTATCCTTGGCTACAAAACCCTGGCCAACCTGGCCATGAGCCCTCACCGCTCACCTCCCTGGCCTACCTTACAATGAAGTCTTTCCAACATTTTATAGGCTTCATTACATGTAATACCATGGATAGAAAACCATCGGTATACAATACCACGAGCCCTAAAACTACCATTGTTTAACCTAGTCAACCTTCACTCTAAACCCGAGTCAATTTACCTAACATTCGCATGTAAATGGGAATATAGCTGCAAGACCTGGCATGGCATGCATACCTAGGGTACCTGTTAACCTGACATCCCCCCTATCACCTAGGTCTAACCCAAACTTTACTAACTATATATATATATCTTTATATATATATATATATATAGATATATATATATGATTATCCCTAGTTTCTATCTAACTTCCATTCTCTCACCTTGTTAATTCTTTGACTCCGACTCTTGCAATATCCCCTATAAATTGTATGCCTTATGCCTATTCAAAACTCCCCATTCGACATAGTCTACATACCATCTTATCAAATATCCTGCACCGATTGGTTTCCTTTCTAGCACGTTCCAAAAGTGAGTCCTCTAGAGATTCAAATTCATAGAATGCCGTAGAGACTGATCATTACTCACCTATGCACACTCACACATCCAAGAACCAATTTGAATGCCATGAGGCTAGCACCACTTGCATAATCGTACCCCTGATATATTAACTACAACACCAACAACCATCCCCCTATGGAAATTGTATGAGATAAATTGAAGCCTCACGAATCGTCTTATCGTAACTATGTGCAATCTAGGGTTTCATAGTGCCTTTGTAACTTCACCTCTACCTAATCCATGAAACCACGACTGCAACCACGCCCTCCATGTGAATTTGTATTGCTAGATAACTCAAACAACACACTCCTTCTCCTTTAATGACCTGTCATCACTTAAGCACCTTAATGACATATCCATGATCTGATCCTTCCATTTCCATCTCGTTTAGACATTCCAATGGGGTATTTATGTGCCCCATCCATGTATGCAAGGTCTACATGCTCTCTGCCACCAGCCGATTGAACATTTTACACCTTCGCAATACATCCAACTATTCCTTAACCCTAACCTACGATGTAGGATGTTCACAAGTCGTTGCTCTCGCCCTCTCATCCTATAGGTGGAATGATCAACACAACCACACACCTTTTTTTCATGTGAATCACAGTACTTTCCCTGTGCAACACACTAAGAAGACAATTTGGTTCGACTACTTCCAAACTACTCCATCACCTCAAATGTATCCTCGCCTCCTCAACCTACCATATCTCTATTCTTAGTAGAAATTTCTAGATTTTCTAATGAGATACATCAAATTTACATAACTTGTCTACTCTTGTGTTCATCACTCACCTTAGTGAGTCCAGACTCATGTAGATCACCTCATTGTCACTATTCAATGCATCCTCCAAACTTTAAATTTTACTGTATCCTACCCAGCAGCTCTGGTGCTTCTCCCTACCAGCACTAGGTTCTCTGCTCCACACTGCATGTACCAATGACTTAACCATTAAACCCTGTAAATTGCTAGTGGCCCTCATCGAATCCTCTCTCCATGCAGGCATGCTTCATGCAATATTGCACCTGTGATGTATAGATAATACATGCCACCTTCAATGCAAGTGGAAACCACCAACTTGTTCTCTCTCCATTGATGGCAGAATGGTCCATCTGAGAGTCTATGGAACCTTTTTCTTGCAGCTAAGAATTATTCATTGAGGTTTAGGTTGACCAACCTGAAATTCAAGACCTTGGACTGCTTCGAGGAGACTGTTAACCTTTTCCATTGACTTGGGCCTGATCCAAGGATCACTCTTACACTTGATCTATTGGTTGATTTGGACCTCAACCTCATGAAATACTACATTCATGTTGTGGCTACCTCATTTGTTGTTCGTAGGCCTGCGCCTCTCCAATGGTTCACAACAAATATTTTCATCTATATTTGTGAACAAACTTAGCATCGATTTCTCCATTCACCAATCCAAATAACCCTTGGCAAAAAAGGCATCCCTTTCTCCATTCACCAATCCAAATAACCCTACGAAACAAAATCATCCCTCTCAAGCCAAAATGGCTTTGATACCAGATGAATAAAAAATACCGAAGATATTAGCTTATTTCCTGAGAGAAACATAAATTAAAATAACCAACAACCATCATAAACCATAAACACAAATGTTTATCTAGGAAAACCCCAACTCTGGGGAATATATCACTCTAATGAAATTTCATTATCCTTGGCCAACCTAGCCAAGTGAGTCTTCACCGCTTCTTTGAAAATGGAGGAGGTGTTCACTTTCCTTTTCTCCACAATCAAACAAAATAAAAATAGGACCATTTTGACGCTTTGCAAGGTAAAATGGGTCTTGATACAAAACATGTTTTTCCAGTGTCTCTTCAAGTCATGAGTTAGTCTTCACATGTAAACTTAACATAAGCAACATAATAACACATAACTCATACATGCATAATGAAGATCATAACAAAATATTTGTTGACGGAGTTCACCCCTCCTAGACTACATCTCTGGGCTTGCAAACATAGCTAGACCATCATATATTTAGTAGAAAAAGGAAATACATGAATGTTTTCTAATGGAAACATGTGTCTATTACCCCTACAAGGAGATTTTCTCCCGCAAAGAACTCTCACATACAACATCAACATAAAGTATCTCCTACAAAGATTCCATACTCCAACTAAAATGAGCTAAAATGAGCATGTGAGCACTTCAATTCCATATTGAAGCACATACACAAAGCTTCCATCAACACAACATAATGAGAAAAGTAAACATGAGCTGAACTCTACAAGTAACAATTGTTGCAATAGACTTCTGAAGGTGAGAAAACCCTACAAGGACTTCTCCATGCTGAAACGCCTTCGAGAACTGCTTACAAACCTTGATTGACCCATACACCCTTAGTATAAAACCTGAAAAAGACTACTTATATGTGCTCATATAAGAAATTAGAGGTCACCAATGGATTCAGAACAACCAAAAACCCCTGAGTGGACTATTTATTAGCTCAACTTGGCTAAAAAATAAAAAAGATATGGCTTCCAAGCTCTGATATGAGTTTTACTGTTAACTGTCCTACAAAGCGGACCAACAATATAATTTTCCTACAAATCCACCCTATTTCTCTCTAACTAATTAACAAATTCACCCTCTGCCAGTGCAATTTTTTGGAACTTTAATTTTTCCAATAACCCTTAAGACCAAAAAATAGGGTCACATTGGCACATAAAGCCATGGGATGGGCCTTAACACTAGGCCCCATCAGCGTAGTGCCTAAATGTCTTGTGCGTGGTCACATATGGTGCCATAGATTCAAGGTCTAGGTTAATTGCCCGCCCTTCTTGTCGAGCCCATTAAACAATGGCATGCGGTCATGTTGGGAACCAAAGGACCTGGGGCTATCTCCCACTTCGTAGCACCTCCTGCCTTTTTCCTGGAGCCACAATTCTGTGGCAAAGTCATGACCACGGACTAGGTTTCCTCTAAGCCACCACACCTTCAATGGTTAAACCTAGAGCCTATGGTCTTGTGGGTGCACATGGGACCAAGGTTTAGGGCTTGTCCCTAGCCCACCTTCCATAGCACTTAAACCTTTGGCCTGTGCTCCGATGCCATAACCTGTGACCTTGGGCTGGGTTGAACCCCGAGACCTGTCCACTGTTGCACCATGGGAACATGTCTAAGAATATGACTAGGTGCCAAAGGCCAATCCCGAGCCTCTCTCCTTCCAACGCGCTGAGGGTCTTATGGTTTAATGCGACCAGGGGATGGTGCTGGTAGCCTGACCCCTTCCTCCATTGAGCACAAATGTAAATTTCAAATACAGGTTCAGTTCTACACATATTAGGAACCATTGCTTGGGCCCATTGGCACGACAATCCATTGTTGGATTGAAGGTTAGGTTTTTGAATCCCTCAGGCCTCAACCTAACCCATAACAACATTTTTCTCGACTGTTGGGGTGCCATGTGGCAGCCCATGACTGGGAAATGTGGCACCATATTACTATCCACCTCAAATGACCACAAACCAATCAAATGCACGCAAATTGAAATGAACGGGATGATAACAGTAGGAAAACTCTGATTGGATTGTAGCTTGTGAAATCACCCTATTGGCTAAACATTACGGTTAGCCAAGTCAATTTCCCAGTCAACAAATCCCCTCAAATTTTAGCTATTGGGTCAAACAATCAACACACAATAACTTGAGCATATAGTGTTGAATTGAGGTGAAATGAACGTCATTGGATTTAGAACTACAAGCACTTCGACTTGACACTAGTTTCAAGACTTTCCGGCCACTTTCATTTTTGAGCTAAAATTTGATCTTCTGATCACACCTCCCCACTACGAACTTTTGGACTTCAAAAGTTTACTTCCCTAGTCAATATAATGAGGCTAAGAATCAAAAACACCAAAAAAAAATCAATCCAAAATGCTTACTTTTCAATTGGTACCCTTTAAGCCCCAATCAAGGCACTTCACCTATCTTCTTCGTGAAGACCTACTATCCTATTTAGAATTGAGCCAACATTATTTTCGCTGTTGCAGGAACAAAATTCTGATGAGTGGAATATGAACATTATCTTTAATCTCATCTTTGCATGGCTAAAAAATACTTCATCTTGAAGTTAAACTGTTGAAGACAAACTTGACTCCATCTTGGAATTTAGAAGTAACCACTAGAGTAAATTTCAGCCTAAAAGTGGCCTCGTAAGGAAAAATAATAAAATAGTAGTTAAAATAATAAAATAAGAGTTATAAATTTTAGAGGGAAAAGAATAAAACTACCTTCTAATTGTATTTTTGGCTTATCTCCTTATAGGTTTAGTCAAATTTCAAGTGTAGACACTTGTTGGATGCAGATTTAAATTCCACGGGGAACGAGTACTGATTATGCATACTTTTGAGAAGATCCACATTGATAAAAATTGTAGATACATTAAACAAGAATGTTGAGCATGTTTTTTTAATGTATCTGCAATTTTTATCAAGGTGGGTCTTCTCAAAAGTATGCATAATGGATACTCATTAGACGCAAAATTTAATTCCGCATCCAACGAGTGTCTAAACTTGAAATTTGAGTAAACTTGTTATGAGATAAGTCAAAAATAAAATTAAAAAAAAAGTAGTTTTTCTTCTTTTCCCTCCAAAATATTTACATTTAAAATATTTTGATTGGTTTACATATGATGACATGGAAATTACGTGAAAATTTCATGGGCACTTTTTGGCTAAAATTCCCTCTAATGATAAACTTGCTTTAATGCCTTCAAACTGAGCTTGTACATAAAAAGTACACTGCTGCAAAATTTTCAATGATATATTTTGCGTTTCCTGCAAAACATAGTCATCTTCTACAATCTTGAAAATAAATATTCTATTCGCACAAGTTTCATATAGAATACTTGCATCAGTGAACACATGACAAACTTGTAGACAACTTTGAACGACAATCTTGTACATTCACAAAAAGTCCTTGAACATGTGGACTCATAAACAAGCCAATACATACATCAATGAAATACAAATACTTGTTGAACATAGTGACAATGATTGTTCACTTTACAAAAGTTCCTAAACAGGTAAACAACAACAAGTAACTACAAAATTTACAAAGCAACTTTACAATAAGTCTACTCAAAATTTGCCTATCCTAGGCTTATGGGTTGTCTTTTTGCATCATCTTTGCCTCTCATAGGCTTATGGGTTCTCTTTTTACATCATATTTTTCCTTGAAGGTTTCTTAGGATTGTTGTGAGTCCTCTTTTCCACCTCTAGCATCCTTCTCAACTCTATGTTCTCCATACGAAGAGCCAAATTATGCTACTCTAGCTCTTGGAGACTCTTTTTGTTGCCCATTCTTGCAATTTAGTCAACTGGCACTCTGATACTAACTTGATCTGAAAATGGAGGAGGTGTTCACTTTCCTTTTATCCACAATCAAACAAAATACAAATAGGACCGTTTTGACGCTTTGCAAGGTAAAATGTGTCTTGATACAAAACACAGTTTTCCAATGTTTCTTCAAGTCATGAGTTAGTATTCACATGTAAACTTAATATAAGCAACATAATAACACATCACTTATATAAGAATAATGAAGAGCATAACAAAATATTTGTTGACAGAGTTCACCGCTCCTAGGCTACATCTCCGGGCATGCCAACATAGCTAGACCACTCATATATTTAGTAGAAAAAGGAAGTGCATGAATGTTTGCTGATGAAAACATGTGGCTATTACCCCTACCAGGTAATGTTCTCCTGCAAAGAACTCTCACATACAACAACAAGACAAATCATCTCCTATAAAGATTCCATACTCCAATTGAAATGAGCTAAAATGAACATGTGAATGCTTCAAGTCCACATTGAAGAACAAAATAAACACTTCCCTCAACATAACATAATGAGAAAAGTAAACCTGAGTTGAACCGTGCAAGTAGTAGATGCTGCAGTAGACTTCTAAAGGTGAGAAAACCCCTACAAGTCCTTCTCCATGCTCAAACACCTTCCAGAATTGCTTCCAAACTTTCATTGATCCATACATCCTTAGTCTCAAACATGAAAAACAACTACTTAAATGTGCTCAAATCAGAAATTAGAGGTCACCAATGGATTGAAAACATCCAAAATCCCCTAAGTCGACTCCTTCTGAGCTCATTGTGGCCAAAAATGTAGAAAGATATGGCTCCCCAAGCTCTCATATGAGTTTTACTGTTAACTGTCCTATAAATCAGACTAACAGTCTAAATGTCCTACAAATCTACCCTGTTTTTCCCTAACCGAGCAAAAATTTCGCCCTCCACCTATGGAGTTTGTTGGAACTTTAATTTTTCCAATAACACTTAAGTCCGAAAAATAGGGTCACATTGGCACATATGCCCATGCGTTGGGCCTTAACTCTCGCCCCCGTCGGCCTAGCGCCCAAATCTTCGGCGTGTGGTTACATATGGTGCCATAGGTCCAAGGGTTGGGCTAACATCCCTCCCTTCCCTTTAGGCCCCTTAAACATTGGTGTGTGGTCATGTTGGGGTCCAAAGGACCTGGGGCTAACCCCCCACTTTGTAGCACCTCTACCTTCCACCCGAAGCCACAATCCTATGACAAAGTCATGACTAAGGGCTAGGCTTCTGCTAAGCCCCCACACCTTCAATGCTTAAACCTAGAGCCTATGGTCTTGTGGGTGGGCATGGGACCAAGGATTAGGGCATATCCCTAGCCCCCCTTCCATATCTCTTAAACCTTTGGCCTCTGGTCCGATGTCATAACCTGTGACCTTGGGCTGGGCCGAACTCATAGCCCTCTCCACTGTTGCACCATGGGCACAAGGATAGGAATATGAAAGGGTGTTAAGGGCCAATCCTAAGCCCCTTTCCATCCAATGTGCTGAGGGATTTATGTTTTAACGCAACCAGGGGTCGGGGCTGGCAACCTGACCCCTTCCGCCTTTGAGTGCCAATGTAAAGTTCAAATACAATTTCAGTTCTATGCATATTAAGAACCATTGCTTGGGCCTATTGGTAAGGCACTCCATTGTTGGATTGAAGGGCAGGGGTTCGAATCCATCAAGCTTCACCTCGACCCACAATAATTTTTTTCTCTATTGTTGGGGTGCCATGTGGCAGACCATGACTGGGCCACATGGCACCATATTATGGGTCCACCTCAAATGACCACCAACCAATCAAATGTGCCAAAATTTGAATGAACTGGAGGATGACACTAGGAAGCCTCTCATTGGCTCGTACCTTGCATAGTCACCCTGCTAAATCAATAGTACGATCAACCTAGTCAAGAGACCTACTCAAATTTGAGTTATTGGGCCAAATGACCAGCGTGTGATAACTTAAGCATACAATGCTAGATTGAGGTGAAACAAATGTCATTGGATTCAAAATGATGATCACTTCTACTTAACGCTAATTTCAAGACTTTCTGGGCACTTCCATTTTTGAGCTAAAATTCGATCTCCTGATCAACCGCTCACCTCTCTAGCCTACCTTAGAATGAAGTCTTTCGAGCCTAGTAAAGGCTTCATTACATGAAATACCATGGAAAAAAAACCATGGGTACATAATACCACGTGCCCTAAAACTACCACTGTTTAAGCTAGTCAACCTTGACTCTAACCCCGAGTCATTACCTAACATAGTATTTGAAAATAGAAAAATTACCTACCTTTCTTCTTAGATCAGAGTTAATGTATGCCCTTCTAGGTATGAAACCACTTGTACCTTGAGACTATCTCCCTAAGCCATTAGTTCCAAGAAAATTTGTTCACATACTAGTCCCACCGACTTATTTCATAGGAGGCCATGGTGGGGAAGTGTAGCCATATCTTAATATCAGAGATAAAGACTCAACAAAAGAGCTTGCATATTGCATTCCAACAATTTTAATTTATACACAAAGTAGCTAGAGATTATACAACGACCTCCACTAACTGCCATTTATTTCTTACCTACATTTGCTAACTCCTGCCGACTATTAAATTTCTATCGACTGTCACCAAAAATCTAGAATGTACTTGCAATGTCATGATTATTTCTAACACCTCCCCTTAATCGCGACCTAAATTATAACTTGCCTCTTAGTCTAAGTCTTAGCTAGGCTTACAACATAATTTGGATTTTCTACAACACATGAATTACTTCTACAAATTTCAAATTTAGCCTTTCCAAGAGACTTGGTGAATATGTCAACCACATTTTCATATTTATTACAATATGTTAAGTCAATTTATTTTGATTGCAATTTTTCTCTTACAAAATGATTTTGTGTGTCTATATGCTTTGATCCTACATGATATACATTATTGTTTTCCAATTTGATAATGCTCTAATTTTCACATCTGATTACTGTAGATGCTTGTTGTGTTTCTCCAACATCTTCAAGTATCCTTCTAATCCATATTGCTTTGCAGGTAGAATTGCTTGATGCTTTATACTCAACTTTAGTGGATGACAAGGAAACAATTGGTTGTTTCTTACTGCTCTATGATATTTCTCATGAACCTATACTGAAGATGTATCTAGCAGTAGATTTCTGGTCATCTGGATTTCCAACGTAGTTAGAATCAGAATAAATTTCTAACTCAACATCAAATTCGTTAGTATACATAATACCAAAATTAAGTGTTCCTTTTAGATATCAAATGAATTTCTTTTCTACTTTCTAGTGGATTTCTCAAGGCTTAACCATGAACTGACTAAGTATGTCGATAGAATATGCTCTATCTGGCCTGGTAGTGGCAATATAGTTTAGAATTTCCACTAGTTTATGATACAAGGTTCCATTCAACTCTTTGGTTCCATCATCACTCTACAATTTGAAATTTTGTTCTAAAGGAGTAGATATTGCCTTGCATTAAATCATATTGAACATTTTAAGAATTTCTCTTATATATTTTATTTGTGTGATTAGTGTCTTGCTAGATTCCCTCCAAACTTCAAGACCTAAATAGTAATGCAATTCACCAATATCCTTCATCTCAAATACCTGTGACAACTCACTTTTAATTTCTTCAATCAACTTGGATGAATTTCATGTTATGATAAGATCATCAACATATAAATATATCAAACCAACATTCTCATCTTCATCTTTCTTGATGTATAAGTTAGGATAATTTTTTCTTCTTATAAAACCTTTCTCATAAAATAAATAATTAATTTTCACATACCAATATCTTGGTGCTTGTTTAAAACCATATAAATATTTCTTTAACCTACAAACTAGATGCTCATGTCCCTATTGTACAAATCCTTTAGGCTAAGCCAAATAAACTTGTTCTTTTAACTCAACATTCAAAAATTCATATTTGACATCTAACTGATGCATTTTCCAATTATGTTTTGTAGTTAATGCAATCATGATTCTAATTGTGTTCAACTTAGCTACATGTGCAAAAGTATCTTCATAATCAATTCCCACTTTTGGTGAATAACCTTTTGCAACCAATATAGCTTTATACTTATCAATACTTCCATCAGCATTAAGCTTGGATTTGCAACCATTTTCATCCTATGGGAACTTTGTTTTTAGGAAATTTTGTTAATTCCCATGTATTGTTATTCATTATAGAGTTATATTCTTCATTCATTGCATCTCTCCATTATTCATAACTTGAAGGTTCTACAACATTCATTACAACAGACATTAATGCATAATCTTTATACCTTATAGGTGCCTGAATTTGATGTGATGGCCTTCTTGGATTTTTACTGCTTTAATCTTTCATCTACTTTGTGCAATATCTTCACCTCTTCTTGGAGTGTCATGACTGCTTGATGCTCCTTACTCTTGAACCTGTACTTGTTCCTGTGCCTGTTTTGTTTCCTGTTCAACACTTGTATCTATTTTGACATAATCATCAGTATCATGCCATACACCAATATTATTCATTTTATCACCTTCATTTGCATTCTCATGAAACACCACATCCCTACTTGCAAGCAATCTATGGGAACTAGGATCAAACAACTTGTATGCTTTTTTATCACCACAATAACCAATAAATGTGCACTTGATTGACTTTGCATCAATTTTTCTTCTTTCATCTTTTGGAATATGAGCAAATGCCTTGCATCCAAAAACTCTTAAATGACTCACTTTTGATTTATACCCACAAAATGCTTCAAAAGGTGTTTTAAAATCTAACTTTTGGTTGGACTCCTATTTTTCAAATAAACAACAGTATTAATGGCTTCAACCTAAAAACCATTAGAAATATTTTTACCTTGAATCATTCTACGTGAAACTTTTACTAATGTTTTGTTCCTCTCCGCAACTCCATTTTGCGAGGTGTATGTGGCACTTTAAATTGTTGTAGAATCTGATTTGTTTTACAATATTGATTAAATTCTCTTGATTTATATTTGCCCACTTGATCAAATCTGATAATTTTGATGCACTTGCCAATTTATTTTTTCACCATACTCTTTAACTATTTAAAGTACTAAAAAACACCACTCTTCTTTATTATGAAATAGACCCATGTATACCTAGATCTATCATCAACAAAATTAAGAAAATTCCATGCTCCACCAAGAGATATAGTTTGCATAGGTCCACATACATCAATATGAATTAATTCAAGTATTTCCCTCTACCCTTTTTCCTTATGTATAGGAAATTATTCTCTATGTTGCTTGCCAGGCACACATGCTTCACATTCAACATAATCATTTTTCATAAGAGGAAGAACTTCAACCATTTTGTTCTTTTGAAGTAACATTAAATAATTGCGATTTAAATGTCGATACCTTTGATCCTATAACTCTACTATTGACATTGTTGTAGATGCCAACACTTGATGATTTGTCCTGATCACATCCAACTTATACAACCCTCCAACTCTGGTACATGTTGAAATAATCTTCTAGTGATATTGAATGTCTATCATAACACACTGTGATTTAGAAAATTCTACCTTGAAATCTTGGTTAGCAATAGTAGAAACATAAATTAAATTCTTTTTGATACTAGGAACATACATCACGTTATGGATCTGTTTCTCTTGTCCATTAGGAAAATTCACGCCTATTACTCCGTAACCTCAAACTTAAAGTGATATTCTATGTCCTAGATAAACATACGTTCCATATATGTTCTCATAATATTCATCAAACTAGTTACAAGCCATATGAAGTGATGCACCAGAATCAATGAACCAAGCATTCACATCATCAGTTTCCGCAAACAATGCAACATTGAAAACAAACAATCTAAGATTTTTAAATCCATTACTGATTGATGTGTCTTTGTCCAAACAATTTCCATTATGCCTTCTATTTCTTTGTCTAGACTCATTATATTTCGTTTTAAAACAATCTTTAAAGTGATGACCAGGTTTGCCACAATAAGAACAATCATCATTTCTCTTATCATGAGTTGGAAATTTAAATTGTGCCATACCTTTATGTTTTACTTGAAACTGGCCTCCTTTTTTCTTGTCCCATGGATTTCCTCTGTATGGTTGTTTACCCTTGGCTAACAATGCCAAATATTAACTACTAGAGCCCAAATTAAAGCTCTTCATCCTCTGCACCTCTTGTAGAAGAAATCTCGTCCATTTGTCAAACATAGGGGGCTTCTCTCTAGCCGAGAGACTTAAAACAAAAACTTAATAATATTGCACTAAGCCATTGAATGTGATGGTGACTAAGTTAGTACTAGACAACTTTTCACCAATATCTCCTAACTTAATATTTTAAATATTTTACATGACACATGAAATTGCTTATATTTTCATTTTCTTCAATTTTTAGAGATAAAAGCTTTGTCTTCAAAATCAAGATCTCATTTCTATTTATTGTTTCATACAAACCCTTGAGAAAATCCCATGTTTATTTGGATGTATTGCATGTAGGTTTTAATTCTATACATAAATTACCAACAGAAAAATTCTAAAAAAAGCAGAAAATAAACAATGACAAGAATATAAAACAAATACATAGAGATTCTCCTAGATCCAAAAATTAGGACTACCAAATTGATTTTTCATTATGTTCCTTTCAATGTTAAAATACATATATATACATGTCAAATCATTCATAATCCCCAATCCATTAACCTTGGATTAGAACATAATCGTAGTTATCTTGACTAGATCCACAAAATACCATGGGAAAAAAGCCATCATGCCCAAAACATGTGCAAAACCCATGCACAAAACCATAGGTAGGTATATCCACCTAATATAGGGTTCGATTTTTTTTCCCGAGGTGTTGCCTAGGACCCTGTGCAGGGGGGTTACTACCCCCCTGAAAGCCTCAGTAAGGGTGGTTGCCCCCCAGAACCCCCCTGCCGCGCTCATCACAATAGACAAGTGTGACTAGTCATGGAAGGACTATAACGCACACCCAATATTGCAATATATGATGTGAGGAATAATGTTTTCCTTTATAGACATACACAAAAACACCTTTGCTTTTGTCTCTCTTTTCTCCTAATTTGGAAAAAAAGTTGCAACAGTGGGTTTGGGCTCATCCTCAATGACAATTGAACATAAATTATAACCCTGTAGAATTTTTAGCAACTTGAATTTCCAATTCACGTAATTTCCTCCTTCAAGTAATTTGGTGGATTCATTCAAATAAGTATGAACCGAAAAATTTGACATGATGACAAAAAATATTTCTCCAATCAATAAAATGCAACCAAATCCACCAGATCTAAAGCCAAATGCACCCAAATTCACCAAATCCAGTGTGATCTCACAAGGAAAAATGTTTAAATATAATCACCATAAATAAAATATCATTTATGGAATTTTCTTCTCATAAAATTTACACCACAATCACTTTTACCACACTTCTAAAATCCACATTTCTTAAAATCCACTTTTAAAATCCTTATTTATCCTTTAACAATACCCAATTTACTTTCCAACCTCAAATAAATCCTCTTCATCGGTAGGAAAGCATTAAACAAACAACCAACATAATTTAGGCTCCTAAAAAAAACATCATCCCTTAAGAAAAATACATTTAATCCCTTAAGTCTCCTTATGATAATGTTCACAAAAAAAACTTCTTTATAAAACCTTTATACCACAACGTTACTTTTAAAAACACACATTTGGATTATTCAATGCAATGCATAATTTGGTGGTGAACTCACCAAACAAACACTTTTCTTCACGTTGTCTTAACAACAAAGCACCAGTCCCACGTGATCAACCACAAGTCCAAACATGAGTCAAGGCCAATATTTTCCACAAGGATTATGGCATAATATTTACACCAACTTCTTCAATTGACAACGACGATGATTTCTACAAAGAATAACCTCCCACGCAATGCCCAAAAAACAATACAACACAACAAATTCACACAAGCTTCTATGCCACTTTCAAACAACAACATCTACCTCAAATCTCATTCTCTCTGCACACTGATTCACCAATACTCCCACGTAGATCAGATCTCAACAACCTCTAGTTCGAAACAAGCCTCAACACAAAGATCTCTTGTCACTTACTCCATAGAAAATATTACATAGAGATCTAGAACCTATCCTTCAATGCATCAAACCATGACCTTGCTCTAATACAATATCAGAGATGCAGACTCAACACAAGAGCTTGCATATTGCATTCCAACAATTGTAATTTATACATAAAGTAGCTGGAGATTCTCCAGTTACCTCCATTGACTTCCATTTATTTCTTACATACATTCACCGAATCCTTCTGGCTATTAAATTTCTATCGAATGTCATCAACAATCTAGAATGTACTTGCATTGTCATGGTTATTTCTAACACTTAGTGAACAATTACCCATATTAGATTCGTTCCCCGGTTTTGCTTTGCAAGTGCTGAACTTGCATGGGTTTTACCCACCTTCCCTATGTAGTTACATGGTTATTCTTGGGTTTCCTATATTGTTAAAATTAGAAAAAAAAATAAAAGGTAAAGCCCACTTGTTAGAAACAATACCCACATGCAAATCCAACTTTGACATCTAGTTCTAAGCATAAAAAAATAATGAACACAAGGGACTAGTGTAAGCATATTTGGTGGATAAGGAAATTCTTGTCTTCTTCCCTTATTTTATCATTCCAACTTCTTTGGAGTACTTGGGAACTACTAATTATGTTTTTGGAAGAGAGCGAATAGAAGCTACAAATATTTCCTCACAGGTCTTTATTCAGAAAACCGAGAGACTTTGATGCAGATAATTTTTGTCTTCTAACATGCCCTTGAAACCCTTAAACATTCATTTGAGGTGTGGGTACTGGATGAGCTCCAAACATCTCCAGCTTGACAACCTGACTGGTCACTACATAGAGCAAATTCCTTGCATGAATATTCTATGTCAAGGGAGTTGTTGGGGGGAGAGGGCATGAGATCCATGAATGATCATTGGAGCTTCCTCTCGACCAACTACCAGCTGCAAATAATGTAGACTATGGAGACCTTACGATAGTATTTAAGTGCGAATGATGTTCAACTTACCAAAATTAATGGTGATGGTTGCTTGCACATTTTTGTAGTAGAAAAAACCATTTTCTATATGAGTGAAATTAGGCATGGTGCTGGTTTTGGATTTTGGATCCCTAATGCGATGACGGGATAAATGTTAGCTACCTAGGGAAATATAAAATCAAAGTCCACATTACATAGAGGCTAAACTAATTTTTTTTTTCTTTTATGATCCAAAATAATACCATAACTCTTTGTGTTTGAGGCATATGAGTTGATTCTTTCTCAAGTTACTAATTTTTTTAAAGTGTTAGCCTTTCTAATTATAAAACATTTCTACTATGTAAAAGTAGCATAGTAATAACATAAGAAGTAAAAACTGGAAATAGCCTTGAAATTTTTGTTTTAGAATCATATTTAAAAGGGGATCACTCTATATTCACAAGTGTCTCTCTCTATATTCAAAAGCTTCGAGTTCAGATAAATGCTTGATATCATGACAATGCTTGAATCAAAAGCAGCACACACACACGCGTGCACACACACACACGTGCGCGCACACACACACACACACAAATATATATATATATATATATATATATATATATATATATATATATATATATATATATATATATATATATATATATACATATATATATATATATACATATACATATACATATACATATACATATACATATACATATACATATACATATACATATACATATACATATACATATACATATACATATACATATACATATACATATACATATACATATATATATATATATATATATGCAAATTTTCTTTCATTTAGATCATAAATCTTGTCACTAAAGGAGCATTTATATTTAAGCCTATATGTATTCTATACATATGTGTGCAAAGGGAAAGTATTAATTGAGGCTTATAACATCATTTTTATATAGAATTGAGTAGACACAAGGAGAATTCCATGTTTTTGTTTATATAGAACAATTTTGGAAGTGAATAAAATTTTCACAAACAACATGGAAATGAAACACTAGGGATTGGGAACATCATTGCCATCCTTAGAATCAAGGAAGATTTGATAGAGACATATTTTGTAACGTAGGGACATTGAAAAAAACTTCACATATCTAAATTATTCCTTATAACACACACACCACAAAAAAAAGTAATCAGGCTTCACTGAAAATTTATATTTTCTTTTCACACAAAAAAAATAAAATAATGCCTTATTGGAAATTTATATTTTATTTTTGATAAGATAGACCCGTTAAAATTATATCAACTCCATCAATATTGTTTCTATCAGATGGTAAGATAATCACAATGTATTGTAGTTCATAGATCAATGTATTGTATTTCACAAATCACTGTAATTTGAGTAGAAAATCAAAAAATGATATTATAACATTCAAAATTCGAACTAAAATAACAATTGTACTAGTATTTTAAGCCATAAACAACTTATTTTTTCCTAATCATTATAAATATGTAATCAATTATCCAATTCCACAATATGTCATCCAAGAGAACCAACATTTTACTACAAAAAATAGTAAGACTGTAAAACATAAAAAATGAAAGAAATATGTTATAGGCCATTTTGTCACATCCGACCAGTGAGCCTCCTAAATGGGATCAATCAACATCCTATTCACCCTAGTTACCATATTGCACAAAGCCCTAAGCGTGTACCTTTCATTTCCTAGAATTTCAGCCCTAAACTACATCATCTAAGTCAGTTTGTGGACCAACGCTCCTTGTAAGCCTACTAGGATGTGTTCACGAGCAGGTTGCTCCACTATGGCTTGTGTTGGTCACTAGCAGGTTTACCCCCTTTGCACCTAAGTTGGTTATATAAATTTGAGAGAATTATTGGGATTCCAGAAGCTTCTCCTTATAGGAGTTTACAAAATTTGTTTCAACTACTTATCCTGGATAAAACTTTCAGATCCTATCCTTCCCTATATTGTAGTTTTCACAACTTATTCCTTGACCCTATCCCTCCATCAAAGGTGAATATTTTACTCTAGATTGGTAATTGGATAAGAACTCCCAACTTACCTTACTTCTCTATATATTCCCATCCTTCTATGTGGTTGGGGGTTGGCTTTTGGAGAGTGATTATGCCCTTATGCTGCTGTAGTGAGTGGTCATCATCTCATGTATTTAGGGTGATTGGAGGTGCATATTGTGAAAAGGAAAGGACAAGTCAATAGCTTGGAAGATCTCTTCTACAAGATCAACTGCTGCTTATGGTTGTACTCTCCTTCGATTTATATTAATTCCATGAATTCATTGTTTTCCTATATGTGATGTTTTTATTTCACTTATTTCAATACCATGTTGATCTATTGAATGAAGTACTTAGATGATACTGCATATATCTCATAGTTTCTTGGCTTGTGTTATCTGATTATGTAGGTTCTAATTTTGGAAATCACAGCTAGAATTGGAGATTCCAAGCTAAAGAAGGAGGGAAGTGTGTGAAGGATTCCAGGTAGGCCTCACTCCATCATCTATTTACTTTAAGGAAAAACATTGTGTTCCTTCACTTTATATTGTTCTAGGTTAGACATCGACCCAAGGGAGATACTTTTGTCTGCAATCGTAAATCCCGTATAATAAAAGATAAAGCTCCACATTAAGACTGTAGTGAAGAGATAAACCTACTAGAAACATACATCACAATATTCTTTAATTGGAACAAAAAATTATTGGGTTGATCATCTAGCAACAACAATGTGTAATAAATTTCTCACTTGACAATAAAGTATATCACTTGACAGTAAATCATACTTTTAAATAAATGACCCACAAATACATTCTTGTCCTTTAAATGAACACATGAAGCATAAGACACCAAGCAAGCAACATTGCCAACTAAAATTGAAACCGCATATGGGAAGTACAACCATATGGATAGACTTTACTTACAAGGATGCATAAATTCATTGCCAAGAAGATAATTTGACATTAATTGATAATAAATAAATTATTTTTGAAATAAGTTCTATTTATCAGTTATTTCTTGCATTTATAAGACCAATAAGGAGCATATGGCTCCCTAGGTGAAGATAATGTGTGACATTGCTATATTAGCAATGGGACATGTCACATGTTCAAAAAAATTCAATTGTACAAGAAATTTCACCAATAAGGAAAAACAACTAGAACAAAGTTAGAGTAATAGGAAGATAAATACTTAGGAAGACTTGATATTCAAAAAGGAGCAAAATTTTCTCAATTCCATTTTGGAATATTTTCTTAACACAATAGTGGACTTCATTCAATATATTTATAAATAAAAAAACTCACATACATCCAATTATTTCTTGTTCCTCTCTCAACACAAATTTAGAATTTGTAACAAATGCAAATTCAAGTCAGAAATGAAACAAAGGATAACAAAACATAGGCATACACATAATATGGCATGATAAATTTCTTAGAGTTAGATGCTAACCATTGGTAACATTGGATAGACTTCAATCTATAATCTATGTTCTTGTGGAACTAAGATACTATGATTTGATTAAAAAAATGGTGTGATAGTCAAGAAGATGTCTTTATGTATCTGAATTTTGACATTGCATATTACACAATTGATTCTTTGCATTCACTTGCAGAAGGAAAATGTTTTATTCAAAGATTCAAAAAAGAAAAAGGAAAACAAGAACCGGTCACCAAAAACAATTATTGAGCAAGAGAGATAGAGGTATACATTAGTGTGTTTGTATAAATATGTAAATAATGACTTAGAACAACGTCTAAGAGAAAAATAGAAACATGACAAATATCTTAACTGTTAAAGTGTATAAAGATGATGAACACCAGAAGTAGTTGTTGTTGATCATATTTCTTTGATTTTAGTAATAATGTTGTTAACTGTTAAAGTGAAAAGGACTCAAATGTAGAGTTTTCTTAGATTAAAAATTGTAGATGATGTGTTGTGCATATGTTTATAGAAACTTGTTTCGACAATAATTGGGAAGTGTTATTTTAGGTGTGACATTTGTAGCATGCAGTCAATTTTATAGTCATTTGTTTCCAATGTGCATTTAACACTGTTATTGTAACTAAATGATGTGCTCTTTTTACATAGTGTGCATTTAGTTGTGTTTGGATGTATAAGTTGTTTGCATTTGCTACAAATTCATTGGAAAGGAGGAGAAGACACTTATTTTTCTTTTAGCAGTCCTTGGATCTGCTTTGTGAAAATATTTGCTTTTTAGCTTGGAATATGTTGATTGAAAGATGCAAAATTCTGTATCCTGGAGGAAAATTATTGTCAATAGAACAAAGAAAGAGTCAGAAAAGATACTTGTGTTCTTAATTTGACAAAAGATAATAGATGGGCTCTTGAAAAAGCATCATTCAAAGCATAAAAAAAAGTTTTTGATCCAGGGCACAACTGCTGATTGCCTTTTACATCATTTCTGACAATGTTTTTCAGCAAGTAGGGTGGAGTGGTTTTTAATTCAGATTCATGTTGTATTTTGAAAATATGGTGTCTATGACTGCAATTCAACTATAACTATAGCAAATTAGAGAATACAAGTTTTGTTAGGAAATTTGTATAGGAAAAATGTTGAGATAAACATTAATTTCAATATGATGGAAAACAAACAGAGAAGACCGCAGGGGAAATAAGCTATTTAGCTTTGGCATAGATGCAAGACTGGTTGTTGTAGAAGCAAACCTACAATTGCATTGTTGTCTGCTGCTTCACCATCTTTGATATTGAGTTCAAGATGTTTGTTATTTTTTGACAACCTATCACTATTGGCGTGATTGAACCAATTGCACATGTATCATTTCATACAAGAAGGTTGTGTATTGTTGTGTTTGGAGATAATATATGTTTTTTACAAATTTGTGCAACTATTGAAACTATGGTTCTTTCTTGCAACACTATACAACATTTTGCATCTACTCACCCATAAATTCCTTTATTTCTTATTGCAAAGTCTATAATGCGAACATTGTTTCCAACACCAAAGATGTATTTGAAACATTCTATTAGATTATTTCTCATGTTCTCTATGATTGTTATTTAATTCTGAATGTCAACCAGATCAACGTGGATCAATTGGGCCTTTGCAGGGGAGTTGGGGTTTCTATTCTATGTCAGGCCATAGACAACCAAGACATTACCCTCAAAAACCTTTGTGTTTGCTCCTAATCATATTTCAATGATTGAGGAAGGATTTGGTCGCAACATGTTTAGTTTGTGCATTTTAAAAATTGAGAATAATATACTTGAAAAAATAATGTGATTGATTTGATGCAAAGGTGTAAATTAATTACACAAATATCGAAAGGAACATATAATTCTGACCGTTTTTTATTTTCATATTCTTCTATTTGTCTATGGAGCACTTGGTTGCTAGAAGTAGTTGTTTCCATGTTGTTCCTTCAAATGGTTGGAGCAATTGTTGCCAAAAAAGAGAAATGAAAGGTGTTAAATTTCAAATGAATGTATAAAAAAACTTCAAAATTGTGTATTTTCTACAACAATACATGATATAGTTGTTTTATATATATATAAATATATGATATAGTTGTTTTTAGTTATATCTATATATATATATATATATATATATGTCAAATTAGAATATATGAAAAAGACCTGGCTATGAAGAGAAAATAGTCAATTGAATAAGGAAAAAAAACAAAGAATAGAGCATTGCCAAGTGCTGAGCATGGTTTTGTGTTGACAATGCACAACATTTTTTGTTTTTATTTCTATAAAGCATAACTGGTTGATATGCAATTGTTTTAGATTATTGGCAATAAAAAATATGGTTTATAGATTTCATTGAGCATGATACATAAAGATTTATTTTGAGACATGTTATCCGAAACCATTATGGTTGGTAAAATATTGGATTTTTTAATCAATTGCACAAGATAAATTGAAACATGAACTAAAAAATAGAGCAGGGAATGTTGTTTAGTATATGGAACAAAATGTGAAAAATAAAAAAACGTGACATGGGTAAATTGCATTGTAGCTATGATATAAAAAAGTGCAGTTATGAAGAAGAAAGTAAATAATTTTACGTTGATGGTATTAAAATTTATAAATGTATGTTATTTATATTCTCGTTGTTTTTTTGTTGGTTTTTTCATGCAACTCTTTTGTTTTTCATGTTCACAAACAATAACATATGTCTAGCATGGACATTTGCAAATATGACAACTATTGTGAGTATTGAACAACTGGAATGAGGCACATGAACATTGAAAAAATGGCTCAAGCCAACAACAAAGATATGATAAGGCAGATGTATGACGGTCTGTCCAATAGGCATCAAAGACATGGAAGGAAACATTATTAGCTGGGAGATTTTTCCAAAAGTGGTCAAGTATGGAGCCATAATCAATTGTTGGCTTTGTTGTATGGAAATTGAAGCTGTTATTTTGCATAAATTAAAGTATTTTTCTTTGCTGATGGTTATTTTTCAACATGTCCAAGATGAAGTCACCAGCAAGAACAATTGGATATTTGTTAGGCATGTGCTCTAAAATGAACTTAATGAAATCAATTATTTCTTCAATTCTTGTATTTGGTGTAATGTATATATTTACAAGTGTAATGGAATTTTCTTGAAAGTGGAAAGTTGCAATTGTTAATTCAATAGGCAGCAACAATATCTTCAAAATGCAATGACAAGCTACATGTATTCAAATGAGCATATTATAAAACAATCATTTATTTGAGTTGAATATAAACTATATTCAAGTTGATAAGAATAATTTTATCTAAGTCTTTGTAGATCAACATCAACTTTTTCACAGAGAGAGAAGCTTGTTTGTTCCAATTTATTTAATAGATACAAGGATTTAATATATTTGACACGAAAAAACACAATGTAGACAATTCCATGTTGTCTAACCCCTTTTGTGTCAAAAGCCAATCTATTCATTGCAAAGCTTTGTGATCGATGTATGGTTCATGGACATGCCAATTGAACAAATAATTGTTTTCTTGTGAAACTATTTCTATTATTTAATCCATTATGTCCACAAACTCTAGTCATAAGTGTCCAATTAGACATTATTCAATCTTTGAACAAGTGGAGGATTTTTTTTCATTGAATAGTGCCAATTGCTGGATTGACAAATTCAATCTAAATGGCATCATTCTCAGGTGTTGTGGATTCTATGAAAAGGCCTTTAGCACGATTGACCAAGCCATCTTGATTATCATTATTGATGCCAATCAATCCAACAAGCATATTTTCTTTGAGCACAATGGTAGTTGGTAATTGCATTTTCATATTCCTATTGCAATTTGTATTTATTGATTTAATTGATCTATTATATGCATTTAATGTGATTGTTTATGTATTGATGAGAGGGAAAAAATTTTCATTATGTTCCTATACATTTTTGTTTAAGTAGAAGAGGTATGAAATGTTTGATCATTTGGTGGGCATCTATAACAATGTTTGTTATAAAATTCAAGATCATCGTCAATATGTGAACATGTCCTAATTATGTTTAAAATCAACACACAATCTTTGTTTTCTTGTCACATCACTTGTTTTAGCTCATAAGTTTTGAAATTGTCTTTCTAGAAACTAAGAGGAAAAGTAGTTCCTTTAAGACTTGGATGCTCAAATATCCAATGATCATGTACTTGTTTCACTTTGCACAGGTCACCACAACATATTATGTCGAGATTGCCAAATGGTGTAGCTGGAGTGTGCATGATTTCATGAAGTCACTTATTAGTGTTATATAACAATCAAGAGTCAATTAATGATGCTTCATCTATGAGAAATTTTTTAAGTTGTTCGTACTCTTTGGTCAATATATCAAGTGTGTTAGAAGTCAATGACATTGTGTTACATGGTCAAATTAGAAAGTGAAAAGTTGAATGGACTTTGACACCATTTGCAATATATGCAGCCTTGCCAGTAAATACAACTATGAGACCCTTTTTTAAGGTGTTTCTTTGTAATTATTGGTTATAGTATCGCACTAGTGCATGGTAAAGTGCTTGTGCATTGAATGTTTCTCCTGTCCCTGCACCTTCGGTAATAAAAAAATAGAAGGGCTTGCCTGAATTATTTTTTTTCCATAGTATCATTTGTTTTATTATTGAATGTTCTGCTCATTTAGTTGTCTCATAATGTCATGATATGCTATTGTGTTCAACACAAAGGAATGTTTAACGAATTCATTGGTTTTTGTATATTGAGTTTGCATGTTCCTCGATCACATTTTCTCTACTAGGTCATGTTGAAGATCATATTATTCAATAGGACAACTATTGGTGTCATCTTCCAATAGGAAATGAAGCACAAAAATATCCTTTTTTTTGGATGCAATTGTAGTAGAATCAAGTTCAATATCATCCCATGGTGAGATTGGATAGAAAAAACATTTTTTAGTAGCACAAACAATTTGCTTTTAGGACAAGTATGCCTCAATCCATGTCTCATTAGCCTTTTTTAATGTGTATTCAGATTCTTTATATGGGTTGTAGAGCATAATTTTTTCTCTGTAATGGTATCAGGTTCCTTTTGTTCAGTATACCGAATGAGTTGTATGACACATGGGAATTTCATTTTTCTTGCTATTTTTTTCGTGACTGAATAAGAGGAAGCATATTTTTCCAAGTAAATTTTTCCAAGTTTAGTGGGTCGCATGACATACCTATCAATGGTAGCGATGCACACAATATCTTCAAAGATATTGAGTTCTTGTTTGTTTTTCAGCTAGCACAATGTTAATGAAAATTTTCTTTCTATAAGATGAGAACAAAGGCAATGAAGGAGCAGTGTGAACTTCTTTTCAAATCGACATATGTTGCATATTTAGCAACACATTTCCAAGCTTAGGAATAGTTTCAATTTTGTTGTCTCCACCACACAAGCAATTTTCTTGGATTCTTTTGAAAGAAGATGTCATTGTGTGGTCTATACTTGTCATATAGGAGAGCTATAATATGTAGTTGCAACGCAAGAATCTAAAATGAATTGAGCATATATGTTTTCTTGCGACAATAGTGAGATTTTTTTTGAAAATGCATTTATCCACACGTCACAAGGATTTCTTTTGAGAAATATGATAGGTCTATTAATACAAGAGAGAATGAGAAATATTTATTAATTTTTTGTAATTCCAAGATTAGTTAGAAAAATATCAAATGTTATGTTTTTTTGAATAAGTTTTGTTTTGTAGAAGAGAAGAAAGTTTTGTTTCATTGCCCGATTGTCATTGTCTTTATTGCACAACGGTTGTAAGATACAAGTTTCAGTAATCAATGGGAAAGAGAAACCAAATATACATGCAAAATGTTTATGTTTTTTTCAAGCTTTTGTGTGATGATGAGTCTAAATTTGAGTCATTTCATTTGGAAACATTGTTGAATCACAAGTCAAATAGTGATCAATGAAAGAATAATGTCGACATCAAGGGAATGATGATATATGGGTGCACTTCAAAGAAATCCATGGTCATGTTCTATTCCTCTGTTTTGAAACTTTGTGATAAAAAATAATCTTACACCTAATCAAACAACTCACCGTGCTTTTCAATCAAAGTACGTAGTCACGAGATTATATGTTTGTAATATCAACTACAAATGATTGGATGAAATCTGATCAATGTGTCAATGCATTAATCAGAAGAGTCGTTATTGTGAGTTTTTGTAGAGGCAGATCTTTGATTTTTTAATGCATCTATAAATGGATCCCAAATATGCTCAACGCTAGTGAATGTGACAAGAAAAATTGGTGGACCAAGTTGTCGTATCATTGCAAAGATGTCTTTTCGTATGCATTCAAAGTAGTGAGGAGATGTGTGAATGATTTTAAAACATTGATATGCACTTGATTATTGTAGTAGTATTTAAAGATTGTTTTGATTTTTCACATCTTCAACAAGTAATTTTTGTCATTTTAGCACTCCCTTGCGAATAGAAATCCAGGCTAAGCTCGAGACCTGATTTATCAATATATAGACCACTTTAAAAAATATATTCACCATATGTGTTGAGAAGTTACCAGACATGTGCAACAACTCCCATTGTGCAATTTGTTGATAAGGGAAGTGATTGATGACAACAATAGGTCGACTTGATCCATAAAACATGTTTGGGAGGTTGAGTTCTTGAAAGAACTTGTCTTGGAAAATTCCTAATGGTTGGAATCATTCAAAAGGTGATTTGTATTATTCTTGTATCAAGGTTATGGATTAGGTGGACATATGAGTAGCCATGTGCAAGTGTTTCAGTTTCTCGCTCTAGATCATTGTTAGCATTTGGTGGATCTAGTTGATTTATTGTTGGAATATTGTTCTCACAGTTTTGTTTACTTTGATAAAAGTGTATTTTCCATTCATTTTTGTAGAGAGTGGTGTTGCACAAGTCATGTAAAGCAATTATGATTTTTTTTGGCCAAATTTTTCCGGACAAATAATCATTCTTGTACTCCATTTTTCTGTTTAGCATATCTGCAATTATCATGCACTCATCACTATTTCTAGGCAAGGTTGTTTGAACTCTATCCAAATTGGAAGGAACATTTATAATTATGCCTTCTAATCCAATTTATGATATTCTGTATCCAAGTTGCCTCATTTGTGTAAAGTCTATTCTTGGTGCTGCTAATATTTCATCTAAAGGTGTCAATTGTGTAACACAAAGCAATTTATGGTTTAGATGAATATGCTTAGGTGATGCAAATGCAAGAAATTTTTCACTAAGTATTGCAATATTATAAGATTTGCAAATTTTTTCATTCATTTTTATGGGTTTTGTTAGCTACCTATACCAATAGGTTTCATTTTTCATGATTGACAGGGGAAGTTCCAAATATGCCCTACTTTGATGGTGCAAAGATCTCATATTTGTGTGGAAAACACCTATCTGCAGTTGTTTGATGCTGTCCTACTTCTGAATGGGTGATCCAACAGTCTAAGCTGGGTCATGCCATATTTCAATTGTTGTTGTAGATTAGAGAAAGAAATCTGTCCAAACTGTTCAATCTTGGCAGATCAGTAGTTAGGTAGAGAATGAAGGTTCCCAACTGCTTAATCTGGGGCCTTGGAAGTAATAAGGCTAGCCTTAGATAGAAAGTCAAAAGAAAATGCAAAAAGAAAAGAAAAAGAGCAATTGAGGGTTTGCTAGTCTAAGTGCACCCTCCTTGAAGTAACAAAAAATGCTAGGCAATAGAATGGGTAGGTAGATGGGGTTGCAGAAGTATGATTTCTTTCATATCACTGGCCTAAGCAAAGGAAACACATGGTGGCCAGTGCAGATCTTCCTATTCAGCAGTTTTGTAGCAACAAAGTGAAGCATGTCTAACTCCCCAATCATCCCCCACCAAACTCCTTGCTGACATCCCAATACCACCTTTGTTCATTGCAGAAATCAAACTCATTTATTGATCCTTGTTGTATAGAAGAGCCACATTTCTTGTGTAGAAACATTTTCATTTTGATCTACTCTCAAAACTAAGTTTGTTCCCTAAAACTTAGTGTCTATCACCTCTCATTCATATCCCCCTCCCATATTAACTATTAACCATTATTACTTAATTCCCTATATTCCCCTTTTCCCTACTACTATATCACCATTGTATATAAAAAGCCCCAAAGTATATATTTCCCCTCCCCTAGGCAATATAGCCTTATAACTTCAAAGGTTGGAGCGCTAAGATATTTAGGCACAATAGGCAAAATAACGCCAAAAACAAAGTTTAGGGATTAATCCAAGATCTGCTTGGTTTAATAGCCCTAACCCCGCTTTGCAAACAAACGTTAATTAATCCATTTGGCTTATAAACCATCGCTAAACCCACTTTTGCCACTTATCCAAAGTTCTTGTTACAATGCGCATTTCACAAAAAACAAAAGGAAATTATTAAAATAATGCACCGGGTCCCGCCGTATCGTGTTGGCAATTTGCCATCCCGTCGTCCGTCGGATCTGGGCCCTCCCATCCGACGGCTCACATTGATTTCGGACCGCCTCCGATGCCCGGACGATAGCTCCCGAAAACTGTCAGAGCATGACGTCAGGGCTCGGACGCGTGTCGTTCCCAAATTGTATCGGGAGGCCGCCTGCCAAAACCGTTCCCGTACAACAAGTGGTCTGATATTACCGCTTACTGCCTTTGTTTACTGCCCACCATGTCACGCCTATGTCACTGCCACCTCAGCATCGCATCACCGCTCCATTCACGCGGACCACTCACTGGCCGCCACGTCATCACTCTGTACCATGACCCCACCTATGACGTCATGCTGACGTCATACAAAAAACGCGCCAAAAGCCAAAATTTTCTATTTTGCCCGAAAAAGTCAGTTTTTCACATTATTTGCAATATCCATGCACTGTGCTCTTGCATGAGTTAGAACGTCGTTCTCCACCAACTTTGAAGATTGCTCCCGTGCTGCCAGTGCCCTGAATTCACCTGCATTGCCACCATTGCCCGAGTTTACCAGGTATTTATCAAAGTTTCCCCTCCGCGCCTAGTTTTTTCCATAATTCTCTAAGGAAACTAAGAAAAGAAAAACACTGTAAGTTCAAGAAATCTTCATGAACTACTGGTGCTCTTACACACTGTGAGCCCAATTTTACCTGCAGAAGTCCCTATTGTGTCCAATTCCCACAAATTTACAGTCTGTTTGTGCATTCGCAAACTAAAACCTCTGCTACACAAGTCCACCGGGAAAACGACTCTTAAATCCCAGTATTTGCTCATTAAACCTTTTTCAGGAACATTTCAACTTGTTTTCACCCTCATTCACCCTGTTTCTCCTGCAAATTGCCCTGCTCCTGCAAAATTCATTGCTCTGTGTTGCTGTGCCCAGAAAAACAAGTTCAAATACAATTCAAAGTACCAATTGACCATGGAAACTCCAGTGGCATTGAACATTGCACCCTTAAATGCCCCACAAAGAGAGCTAGAATGGCAGGCCCTGGCTGACAGAGACTACCAGATGGCAGAAGTAATTCCACTGTACAGCAAGTATCATATTCATGTACTCAATGAGCTGAAAGCCAAACACCTCAGTGGAACTGATATTCTAGGGATTTGGGACTCCAATTTGCCCATTTTCAATCTTCCTCAAGTCAATGTCCTCCCAGATTTAATTCATCGATGCAGTGCCAACTATGATCCATGTCAAAGAGCTGTCCTCAGTCCCTCAGGTTCAGTTTTGTTCCATGTCACCCCTGAGGCTATAAATCAAATGCTGCACTTTCACACTACGAAGCCATTGACTCCTCTGTCCATGATGCACTTAATAGACCAAGGAGGCAAGCTGTCTAGTGCCCAAATCATAAAGATTAATCAGCTATTCATTGAACCAGGCTCTCAAATTGTGAGGACCCCTCCTATAGGAAATGTATATTTCAATGAGTTGGGCAGGTTGCTTGTGGATATGATCAGTTATGTCCTGGGTTATAGGTCAACTGAGGATGCTGATGAAACCATTCTGGCAATGATGTCTATCTTCTCCCCTGGAAAGCCTCCTTCTGTTCACTATGATTATGCTGCATACATTGCCAATAAAATTCATGAGCAATTGATGAATCTAGAGAGGGAAAGGATATTTAGATACACTTCTTACATCTATCACTTGTTCCTATTTTACCAGCTTGATAGCTTCCCTATTACTCTCAAGAAGGTTGATGCTCAGGGAAACCCAAGGTCTGTGGTATTTTGGTCTTCAATCTTTCATCATACATCTTATTCACCATACAGCTACTATGAATTCATAGACCTTTTTATCCATCCAGCCATGTCCTTGCTGTTGAGTGCCCCTCCTCCAAGATTGATAGATGAGATGCAAAGAATCCTCCAGCTCTCAAAGGCCTACAGCATTGGGGATTGGTACTTTTACCAACACCATACAGTGATCAGAATATATGGTTGTGAGTTAGCCCCATATAGGCTACCAAGATATGTCCCTATGAGACTTTTTGCTTTAGAGTATTTCAGACAATTTGGAAATGCAGACATGGTCCATTTCCACAGCAAAAATAAGAAGGTACAACTCAAAGTCAGAAACCAGCTAGGCCCATTTATTTATAATAAAAGAGAAGAGGCATGGCAAGAAGCAGACAAGATCCTAAAGTGCCTCGAGTTGCAAACCAGTTTCCTCTGGATACCCTATGATCCCAATCATTTCATTAGTCTTAGAAGGGTCAAATATAAGTTGGCTAGCTATGATCATGTCAGATTGCCTCATATTGAAAAGTATGCAAATCTATTAAGATGGAAAGAGGGCACTCTAGAAGAGGCAAGTACTAAAGAGGAAATAGCACAAAAAGAAGCAAAGAAACTTGAGAAGGAAGCTGACTTGGAATATTGTGGGCAGGTTTTTTCTCTTCCTCATACTCAACTTGGAGTAGCTGCCTCATCTTCTACGGCTCCCCAGCAAGCAGCTCAAACTACTCCTCAAGCAGCTAGCACAGATAAGGGAAAAGAAATGGAGCAGGAGCAGCCACTCCCAACAACAGAACAGCAGAAGGAACATACAGAACAACAAGAAGAAATGGCTGAGGCCCCTGTATCTACAGAGCAACAGGCTCAAGAAAGTGTGCCTCCAAGGCAGGAAACAGTAGTGGATACCTCGGTGCTCCAAACCCCGTTGAATGAAGAGAGAACCAGGAAGAGGGACAGACAACAAGAAACTCCCCTCACTACATCAGCAAGTCAACAAGGGGAGAAAAGGCAAAGATTAAACCCTTTCTCTAAGGAAGAGATGCCTATTGGGCCATCCATAGGTATGGGCCCCCCCTAGCATGGAAGCATCAGCTAGTTCCTTCCAACAAGAACAAGAAAGACCACTTGGAGGAGAGGTAAGCTCCTCAAGCCAACAAAGAAGGGCAAAATCCAGCATAAAGCAGCAATTTATTGATATTAAGAAGAGGAATGAGCCAGTCAGACTCCAGCTTTACATTCACTTGCTCAAAATGGCTCCCACAAACCAACAGAGGCTTATGTCAGCATATGACATAACAGAGGGGAAGATGACTATGAATCATTTCATGCCTACTATGCTGCAGCCACAGTCAGCTGCAGATTACATAAGAACCAACATTGAGGTATTTGCAAAGGAAATCCACCCAATGGACCAAATAGAGCTTCATAAGCAAATGGGTGAGATGGTCTACTCCTCTCTTGCAGATAAAACTTTTCTAGCACACAAATTGCAAAATAGTCTCCATAATACTACTGCCCAATTAGAATTGGAGAAAGCATCTTCTCAAGCCAAAGACAACAGGATTAGGTCTTTGGAAGATATCATTATAGAGCTTGGGCATGACCCAAGTGATCCCAAAGCTGCGCAGGCACTACTAAGGAAAAAAGAGGAAGATATAGCAGCTTTGAGGAAGATGGTCAAAATTCCAGCAACCCTTCACCCCCAAACAGAAGATGTTGCTCAGCAGAGAAAGGACCAAGATGTAGCAGCCATGTTGCTGACATTACACAAGCAATTGGTAGAAACAGAAGGCCGATTGATAGAAACAGAGGGTGCATTACAGGCAGCCCTGAAACAGAAAGAAGGAGGGCAAACATCTCAGCCCCCTCAGCCAGTGATTAACCTTGAGGAACCTCCTCAAATTATCAGTCCTCCCACAGGACAAACAGCGGGGACAGGCCCTTCAACATCAGCACCAAATACAACAAAAGCACCAGCAACAACATCAGGACAGGCACCCAGCCTTGATATGCAAAATATGATGAAAGAACTTCAAGCTCTGGAGGCCTAGATGGCAGAACTAAATGAGGCCAAGGAAAAATTAGCTACACTTAATGAAAAGTATGATAAATCAAAGCAAAGTGTAGCTGAAAAAACAAGAGAGGTGAAGGCTCTTGAGAAGAAAATAAAAGAACTGGAGAAAGAGCTCTCTCTTGACAAAGTGGTGGCTGAAATCAAGAAAGTCCTGTGGGCCAATATTGGTCAGTCTATAACAGATCAATCTCAATATATTGAAACCATCCATGAGCACATAGATCTCATAGGTAGGGCCCAAAAAGAAAGCCAAAGAGCAAGGGCATCTCTAGGCAATATGCCTGAGATAGCCAATAGGATGATCAATGTCCTTAATAATCGCACAGGCCCCCAGCTGGTAGCAACGGGTATCTCTAACAGGACTGATACCATTTTATTAGTAAAAGGGGTGCTCACTTTGAGAAATCTTGTGCAAACATTGGATAGAAGGTGCCAGGAAATGCAGACAGAAGTGAACAAATTCATGGAGAAATTTACATCATTGCATAACAGAGGCCTTCCCAGCTTACTAAACAGTGCAGAAGGTTATTATCTCATGAAAACTATTCCAAGAGGGTAAATACATTTGCTACAAATCAGATCACTGCAGCATCAAGTACCCCAGAGGAAACAGGGCCTGCATCTGGGCGGAGTCTCTATGACAGAATAGAGAATTTGTTTTTTATCATGAATGAGATTAGACATCTGTTTGAAGTGCCTCCAAATTACTACAAATATACTGAGGCAGATGAAACCTTAGGCAAAATTTTGAGACATCAGTTGCCTACTCAGGAATGGTGGACAATCATGATACAGACATTGCTGTGAACAAACAGATTTTTCATCAAATTTTCGTACATCAAATATAAATCATCATGTTCAGATAGTTGATATATTCATTATGACTGGAGAGGAGTGGACAGAGCCAACTCAGCAAACAATTTTGGACACTAAAGCAACACCGACAGATGCAGATGACAGGGCTGAGATAGCTACAGCACGATAAAGCAATAAAGGCGTATTACTCAGAATCAATGCAAAGCACCCTGCAGAGCCAGTTGCCCTCAAAAGTCAAGAACTCCTGACAAATAACTAGCAGCTGTTGTAGATTCATTTAAGTAGCTTTTAATTTTGTAAGAAATATCTTTGAAAGTTGGTAAGAGCAGTTATTGTGCAATAACTCATTGTTGAGATATTTCTATGATATTTTTGTATATATGCACCCCCGCACAGTTTATTGGGGGTTGTTGTTACTCATTTGTTCAAGAGAACTTGGCTGTATTTCCTCTGAAAGATATAATACAAGGGAGCTGTTGGTTTCCAGGAGATATGTTTGGCTTGGACGTGTTGTGATGAAATTATTGACTGCTGCAGGATTCTCGTGTTATGGCGTGATACAATAAGTGTTTTCTAACTATATTTATGTTTTATCTCTTCTGTAATCTGTCTGTGATGTATGGTGTTTAATCTTGGTAGAAAGGTAAAAGACTAGTTCAGGATTTGTCCATTAAAGACACCCTAAACTCAATCCTTACTACTAAATATGTTTTCTTCAAGGTTAGCTGCAACTATGGAATTCTTAAATGCTCCTATTTGCTCTAATCACATGATAAGTCTTTATTCAGTAATTCTCTGTTGCTGCTGAGTAGGATTTGTTCTTCATTTCGTATTGCACTGTGAAAGAACTCCTAATTGCCTTCCCTGGTGTAATTTATACTGTTTTCTTTGCTAAAATCAAAGTTTGTATCATGAATACCCATCTAGCCTTGCAGTGAACCTCTCTTTATCATAGACATCAAATCCTACTCATTTCTGGACTCCACATGCCCAATGGATTGAACTCTCCTTCATATTTGCATGCCCTTCCTTGAACAACAGTCTGCAACCAAAATTCAGACAAACTCTCACCTCATAACTAGCCTAAAATCCTCAAAAACAAAGTCAAAACTAAAAGAGAGAGCCCTCTCTGATTACAGGTAGGCTAGAACCTGTAATCCAAAGCTTGGTTAGTGGTTACCCCGGCCGTATTCCCTCAGGAGTCAAAGGGAACAACCTGGGTGTTAACATAAATGGCGACTCCACTGGGGACCTGAATGAAATTCATAAACCCCTGTCTGATTCTTAATACTGTAGATAAAGCCTGAGTGACAGCCAGATAGCCTTAGAAACTGCCTCTGCTTTGCATTTGCAGGAGTATATAAAAGCTGCCTCAGTCAATCTTTATTCAGTCTTAAGTTCCATACAGTTGTGCTATACTTGATCAGTCCTTGTCAAATATCACTATCTCTTAGAAATTCTCCCAAAGAAAATCACAGAAACTGGCTCCTAAGAAGAAAACTCGCTATACAAGATCTAACCCAGATCCAGATCCATCACCTGAGTTCCAAAACCCAAACTTGATTCCAAGAATCCTTAAGAAACACAAATCAGAAGGGACTTTATTAGATTCAAGTTCTGAAGCAGGATTTCAAACTAATATTCCAACCCCTGCTAAGGTTTCTCTACATCCTCATACCACTGTTACACACTCTCCTAGTTCTTCATCCACTTCACAAGGTGTCCTTTCAACCCCTCCATCAACTACACATACCCTTCTCATCCCCTTTCCTCCACTTGTCCCATTAGTTCTTGTTATCCCTATTGTCCCACCAAACATGGCTAATAGATATGCTCCACTGCAGTTACCTGCCAATCCAGGGCCTATGCCTCAAGATTACCAAAGCAAGATTTCATATTTTGATGGTACTGGCTCTTATCCAGCCCTTCAACATACTAAGAAAATGCAGGACTATTTTGAAAATTATGAGATAGATGATGATGGGGTTAGAATGAAAATTTTTGTGCAAAGTCTAACTGGAGATGTAAGATCATGGTTTAGGTCACTCCCAACAAACTCCATAGCTGACCCTGAAGCCCTGTATCAAACCTTTATCAACAGATGGGAGAAGAAAAAGGATCCACTTCATATTTTATCTGAATACAATACTATCAAAAGAGGTCCCCAAGAAACTGTCTTGGACTATTGTGCTCGATTCAACAATGTCTACAATGCTATTCCCCAAAATCTCAGACCCCCACCTGATCTAGCTCTATACACCTTTCCTGATGGGTTTGATTCAGATATGGCATACCAATTGAGAGAAAGAGCTCCCCGAACTTTAGCTGAGATGCAAGACATAGCAGTTAGTGTAGAAGCCAACCTGATAGCTAAGAGAAATAGGACCAGAACTGAAAGAAACACTACCTTCAAAGAAGAGCCTTCAGGCTTGGATCAAAAATTAGATGCAATAATCACTGGTATGCACAGGTTAGGTGACAGAGTAGAATCAGTTGAGAGGAAATCATCATGGGAGGTGTTACACTAAAAAATGTCACCATGACCACTTACAGTTAGTATGGCTCAAATCAACAGTCATGCTACCCTCTTAGGCAAGTCTTATGCCTCTGCTATCCATCTCAAACTCAAAAAAGAGAGAAAGTCTTGTCAAAAATATGTTTATCTCTGGGGTCGCAGGTTCTCTCTAGCCTTACCTGCGGGGACGCTCACAATGTTCACAAAAGGTGCGTCCTTGGACGCTCTGTATGTTAAGGGACAGGTGCGTCCTTCTGTAAAAGGCAAAATGCGCGAGTTTCATCTTAAAAAAGTTACTTGTGGTTACTTCTAGAACTTTCTAGAGGTCGGTTTGATGAATTGGATGCGCCTCCAGTTGGTTCATGTATCTCTATTAAGGAGGAACTTATCCCATCAATAAGGGAGCTATCCCACCCAAAGAGGGGGATTATCCCATTGATGGTGGACCTGAATAACCTCTTTACAGCACTATAAATAAAGACATTGAGCCAGAGGGAGGAGAGGTTGGAGCTATACATTTTCTTTGGGTAAATGCTACAGGAATTAGGACTCCCATTTAGAACTTTGTGAGGAGAGATTGTCTTTTCTTGATTCTACTTGGAAGTGGGTGAGCTTTGTCAAAGTAGAGGAAAACCCTTGATGGACCCTGGGAGGAACTTGCACAACACCAAGGCCAGGTTGTAAGAGTTTCTTTGTTTCGTTATTAATACAAACTGGTTTATTTTTCTCAATAGCTTGTGTTAATGAGTTATTTCATGTGTTCCTTGGTCTGCATATTGAATATATGTTTTATTATATGAAATGCAAGTGCTTGGTAATTGTTTGATTGTTTGTGGTTGCAGGAATTGATGTGAAGGAGGAGCTCATCCGGATCGGCAAGGACGGACTACAACAACAGCGTTTTGGAATAAGGTAAGCCTAAACACTTGTAGTTTTCATGTTTTAAAAGGTATATTTAGAGAAAGATCACTCCATTTTGTCTTGTTTGTCGCTAGAGAGTTTAGACTCCTAGGGAGGTCAGTTGTGTCCGCACAAACGACTTTTTCCGCCACGACAAATTGGCGACTCCGCTGGGGAATCCATTAATGAGAAAGTCTTTTCCTTTGTGTGAACTTTGCTCTGAGAAAATCATTTTTATTTTCTGGTTTTTGACTGTGAGAATTAGTATTTGGGTGGCTTAGCTTTAGATTTAGTTAGATTTGTTTTTTCTTAACTTTTCCAGAAGGACGCACCCTCTGAGTACTGCACAGTGCGTCTTTGGACGCGCTGTTGCCGTTTGCACAGAGCGGGCCCGCGCCTGTTCTAACGGGTTGCCTGCGTCTTCCTGTAAAAATTTAGGAAAACTCCATTTTTGCTTTAATTGCTTTTAGATTTTGTTTTTTCTTAGTGTTTTCTGCCCAGATCCTTTAGTACCCTGTCAAAAATTTTCACCTGAACTTGTTTCATTAGCATTCCTGCTTTTAGCTTTCATCAATTGGGTGTTTTGAGTCTCTTTTTTGAGAAATTCTTAATTTGATTTCCTTTGGTCATTACTTGGAGGTTTCTCTCAGTCTTTTCACAATTTTGCATCTTTTTGCTTTTGTTTTTGCAAAAAAATTTCCCCCTCATTCGCCGGGGGGGGGGGCTAAATTGTGTATGAGTGTTAATCGCCTTTGAGTGTTTTTATGTTTTGATCTTTGGAACTCTCACCCAATTTTCTCAACTTGCACTTGATTGGTTCTTAGATTACATTAGAATCATCTTGTGTTTGAGAATTCTCTTGCATAGATCACATTTGCATAATTAGAGTTCTCAGTTTCAGAATATGAATGAAAAATGTGCATAGATTACATTTGCATACTTTTCATGTGAATTGTGCATAGATTACAATTGCATAGTTTACATTCTGAAAAATCAATCGTAGATTTAGATCAGCTTTCTTTGATTTGAATTTACACAAAAATAAAAAATAAAAATTGGTTTGGAATTGATTTGCATTAGTTTTTCTTGATGAAATTAGTGCATTAGAGAATTTGTTAAATTTTCTCTTAATGATCAATTTTTTGCATTGTTGGAAGTGAATGGAAACTCTCTCCTTACTCTAGTTAGGATTCATCGAATTGAAAGGATTGCATTATCATATTCGATCGCATTCAGTTGAGTCGGGTCATAACACCATTGGTTTCATCTCCATTTACCCATTTGAGTAATAACAGCCTTAATAAACAGCGCTTAATTAAAATTCATCTAGTAATTTTTACATTTCTAGGGCTCTGAAACACCAACATAGCTTAGGCTAGGGTCTTGGAGTAGGTGAGTACTTAACTCTCCAAGACTACAAAACCAAACAGATAGTTTATCTTGAGTAGAATAAATCCAATTGTTTCAATTGCACTCTGGGAAAGCTCCTCTTAAAGGAGAAGCACGAGCTCGTGTCCGAACCAGTGAGGGGATCATTCCCCCCTCGTTGGGAACGACGCCAGACAGTACGTATTACAAATGGTAAACCTCGGATTAACCATTGTCGAGGAGCCAGGGGTCACTTATCGGTAAACCTTGGATTGTTGTCAAGGAGCCGGTAAGGGGATTGAGCTTGCTACTCTGCCCTTGCGTGCTGTCGGAGTTTAGACTGTTCCCCCAGGTGTATTTGTTACTATTGGTGACCTTAGTGACCATAATCTTTAGGGTTCTACCGAGGTGACGGTGGAGGGAAGGTCCCACTGTACCTGGAGCAGACGTCGGTTATACTCACTTGGATTTTCCGGGGGGTTCACTTCACTTCGAGACGGTTAAAGTGGAGGAACTTGTGCCGGTCTATTCATTAAGCAGGTTGCCGGGGTAACTGTTCCACCCGCCATTTCTGTACTGAATTCTGCGAGGTTGGGCTTCATCACCAACTAGTGTTTTCGGTCCGGAGAGCTTACTGTTTGTGTGTGGTTTGTCTCCTAGATTTGATAGCGCGTGTTAATTTGTTTGTTTTTACTTTTAGATACCATAGGTGTGAATTGTGAATTTTAGTTGTTAAGTGTGAATTGTGAATTGTTAATTTTAGTTTTAAATTGTTAATAAAATTCACTGAAGTTGAATATAATGGCAAATGTTCCGGAATTTATCAACCTAGGAACCCCTCCTAATGAGAATCCTAGTACTTTTCCTTACTTTGGAAATGTTGGTCCTCCTTATATGGCTACTTTGTCATTACCTGGATTTACAATAGGTTTACCGATATGGTTATTTTCAACTTCGTTGGCCCAAAATACTCCAATTGTTCCATCTCAACCGGATGCTTCACCTCAACAGAGTTCACCATCTCAACATCACCAACCTTCTGTTGACCCTTTACCTTCTTCGCCTAATTCTTCTTCCTCCATTTCTTCCTCTTCGCCTGGTAAAAGCTTTGATGCTAGTAACCAGGAGGCTAAGAAGAAGAAGAAAGGGAAGAAGAAGAAGAAGAAGAAGAAGAAGCAAGATAAGAAAGAAGTCAACCAACCAACCATGGCTGTAAGTGTTAGTTGTGTTGAGGAAAATTCCGACATGCATCGTAAACCCAAATACCCTTGCAGGCTTTGTAAGGGTGACCACTTCCTTGTCAATTGTCCTAGTATTCCAAAGGTCTTGGAAGTATGGTCAGAAAAATCTCATCAACTTTCCGTTGATCCATCAACCAGTGATAGTCAGGTTCCTGGGAAAAAGGGTAAAGTTAGGTTTCCTTGTAAGTTATGCAAAGGGAGTCATCAAACTCACATTTGCCCTCACATGGATGAAGCCTCAACATTGTTGGAAAAACTTACTGTTCCACAGCAAGAATTTCCAACTGGTTACCGTAAACTTTCTCCCAACCTACCGTCAACTGACGGAGTGATTGATCTAACTTCAAGTACAGTCAATCACACTCTTCCATTGGAGAGTGAAACTCATGTCACTCAGGTTGATGATCCATTAGTTGATCAAGTGGTCGATTCAATTTCACATTCGGTCGATCACACTCTCCCTTTCGAGAGTAAATTTCATACCGCTGATGTTCTTCTTGTTACATCAGATTCTTCTATGCCGGGGGGCATTTCACCTGTTTCTACAGAACCCCCTCCAAGCACTGAGGTCTTTTCCTTTGATTGGAATAGGCTGACAGAACCTCGTCTTCCTTCCTCCATCCCTTTCCAAATCATTGTCAAGGCTGGTGGTAGGGACATACATCGTACTCAGGTAGATGAAGGTGCTTCTGTTAGTATTTTATCCTCAACTGTTTGGAAAGCTTTGGGTTCCCCTCAGCTTGCGCCTATTACGCAGAATCTGAAAGCTTTTAACAGAACCATTAGTGAACCTTTAGGGATTCTTCCTAAGTTTTCTATTACCTTGGAAGGTAAAACTGTCTGTATTGATCTTATGGTAGTTCGAGGTCCCTTGGATTTCAATTTACTCCTTGGGCGAGACTATGTTTATGAAATGAAAGCTGTCGTATCGACACTCTTTCGCGTGATGTCTTTCCCTCACAATGGCAGTATTGTGACTATAGACCAGCTTTCGTTCCCTGGTCTTGTTTCAACTACCAATAATATGACACCCCCAAATGTTCCTGATTCTAAAGTGGTATCTACCCCGCCACGGGTTAATTATGTGGCAACTGGTCCCATGTTTTCAGTTACCGATGTAAGTGAGCCTCTCACTGTTGATTTAGATCCGGTAATTGACATGGAAAACTCTATGGGATTACTTGAACACGATGTTCTTATCCCTTTTGAGTCCCTTGACATGTGTTCCTTCCAGAGAACTATTCTTCCTTCTGATGAAGATCTCTTGGAAGCCATGATCAAGGTGTGTCCATTGACATGATCAGTGTGTTCGAGGATAGTTCCTTTTCCTGTGTCAACCTCGTTAAAAAATGAAACAGGCTAGTATGAGGATAGTTCTTTTACTGAGTCAACCTCATTAAAAAATGAATCAGCTAGATTTTAGGCTATATAGATTGTAGAAAGTAGGATTATGAGGATAGTTCCTGTTACTGAGTCAACCTCGTTAAAAAATGAATCAGGCACGAGGATAGTTTGTTCCTCTCTCAACCTCGTTAAAAAATGAAATTGGATGGCATGAGGATAGTTCCTGTTACTGAGTCAACCTCGTTAAAAAATGAATCAGGTATGAGGATAGTTCTTTTCTTGTGTCAACCTCCTTAAAAATGAAACAACTCCCTTTTCAAGTTAAATATTGAAAGTAAAACTTCATTCCATCCATCTGGTTGAATGAATGAAGCCTGGGGGGCATGTACCTTGATTGGCGTCATTATGCTGGGGGCATGCGAACTTTTAGAGCATAGTTCCTTGTCTTGTGTCAAGCTCTTTAAAAAATGAAACAAGGGTAGGTTAAGTAGGTAGATTGTAGAGTAGTCATGAGCATAGTTCTTTGTCTTGTGTCAAGCTCGTTAAAAAATGAAACAAGGATTTTAGAGCATAGTTCCTTATCTTGTGTCAAGCTCGTTTAAAAAATGAAACAAGGGTTTTGAGGACAGTTCCTGTTACTGAGTCAACCTCATTAAAAAATGAATCAGGTTTGAGGATAGTTCCTGTTACTGAGTCAACCTCGTTAAAAAATGAATCAGGTATGAGGATAGTTCTTTTCTTGTGTCAACCTCTTTAAAAATGAAACAACTCCCTTTTCAAGTTAAATATTGAAAGTAAACCTTCATTTCATCTAGCCGGTTGAATGCAATGAAGCCTGGGGGGCATGTACCTCATTTCGCATCATTATGCTGGGGGCATGCGAACTTTTTGAGCATAGTTCCTTGTCTTGTGTCAAGCTCGTTAAAAAATGAAACAAGGGTAGGTTAAGTAGGTAGATTGTAGAGAGTAGTCATGAGCATAGTTCTTTGTCTTGTGTCAAGCTCGTTAAAAAATGAAACAAGGATTTTAGAGCATAGTTCCTTGTCTTGTGTCAAGCTCATTAAAAAATGAATCAAGGTTTTTAGAGCACAGTTCCTTGTCTTGTGTCAAGCTCGTTAAAAAATGAATCAAGGTTTTTAGAGTATAGTTTTTTGTTAGGTAGATTGTAGAAAGTAGTTATGAGCATAGTTCCTTGTCTTGTGTCAAGCTCACTAAAAAATGAAACAACTCCCACGAGTCTTTCCAAGATCTTGAAGGTGAAGCTTCATTCCATCCACCTCATTGAATGCAATGAAGCTTGGGGGGCATGTACCTCGTTTTGCGTCATTATGCTGGGGGCATGTGAACTTATAACAAGCATAGTTTTTCGTTTCAAGCTTGTGTAAACATGAAACCGAATCCGAGCATAGTTCTTTTCCTGTGTCAAGCTCGTTAAAAAATGAAACAAATCCTCCTCTATTTGAGTCGAGAGATTGACTAGATCTCATAGATGTTAAGTATTTAGGTTAGTTATTTTAGTTTTTTCTTACAGTTTTAGGTCGAGTCTTTCAAATGATCTCGTAACTCAACCTTCGTTTCATCCAACTGGTTGAATGAAATGAAGCTGGGGGGCATGCGCTCTAGCAGTTACGCTTAGGGGGCATCAAGCACAGTTTTCTCTGTTTCAAGCTTGTGCAAAAATGAAACTACTTTGAAGCATAGTTTTTATCTGTTTCAAGCTTTTGTAAAAATGAAACCTATTTCGAGTCAATTTCAGTTATTTTCAAGACTCGTTAAACTCATGAAAATACCGAGATTATTTTGCTGTCTTTCATTCTCGTAAAACAAATGAAAATGCCAAGTTCTTTCCGTCTTTTCCTGCTCGTAAATTAAATTGAAAGTCGGACATATGAGTACATTTTTATCATTTTTTCGAACTCATTAAAACTTACGAAAAAATGAAAACCATGAGTACATTTTTATCATTTTTTCGAACTCGTTAAAACTTACGAAAAAGTGACACCTCAGAGTCATCTTTTAAGCCCTTTTCTGACTCCTAAAACATGAAAAGATCGCCGATCGTTTCTTTTACACTCGTTAAAATGGAATTAAAAGACTGTCCCCTTTTAGCTCTTTTCTGACCGCAAAATCAGGAAAAGATTGCCGGGTTTTTGTCGTTTCAAACTCGATAAGGAAATAAAACGACGTGTCCTTGATCGCTTTTTACTTTTCAGGTCAACGACACTATTATGAAAGTACTCCTTGGTCGCAAGATCAAGCGGTTCCCCCAGGTATTATTTTATACTTTTTCGGGCTTGAGGGACACAAATATACGAAAAAGTTCAACGTGGAGTCTCCTTTTGTTTTTTCAGACTCTCTAAAAATGAAAAACGCCGAGTTTCTCCTATACTGGGCTCGTTAAACTTTTACAGTAAAGGACCTGTTCAATTACAAACAGGAACGAACCACTCCTTCCTAGGGTTCGAATTTAAACTAGGTTGGACTCGTCCGAAGGATGAGCTTATAATCAAGCATATGTTATCCTCCTCAAGCTTGTTAAAAATAAAGAGGTACTTGCCAGAAATGGTGGGGGAAAAGAGAGAAGAATGAACCTATTTGTTACCTTTTGTCTCAAAAGAAACTTTATTACCACTCTTGAACACGACACTTTTCATTCACCTGGGTTGGGAAATCTTTTACCTCACAGTTGATCAAACCACTTTGAAAGTCTTTAACCGGGTTCCGGGGATTAACTTTGAGTTATTCGTCACCAAGCCATCTGTCGTGTCGTTATGTGTTCAAGAGGTTTGCGAGCAAAACTTTCATCTACAAAATACTTGTCATCCATTTGACCATCCCTGAGTCAGTCCTTACAGCAAACATTTCTTCAACTTGAGCAATGATTTCGTGTTGTGGGCTTGCCTGCAACGGGTCGCTTTCTATCGACATCGACACATTATCTAGAAAGATGACTTAGGAATCGACAGTACCTTGAAGTCTGCATGCATCAATGGCAGGTTTCTCGCCTTTGACGTCAGTTTACATCATTGACTTTCGATCAAAGGATTCCGTGAAGTGTTCGACATCAAAACATCTATTCACATTTCACGGGTTGTGCTTGGTACTTTGAGAACCATTGACATTACTGGTGGTCTCTCTCACGCTTGTTAACAGTTTACATCATCGACTGGTAATCAAGTGGTTTCTACCATGTTCGACATCAAATCATTTAATCACATGGCTAGAATCGTACCAATTCGGGAAGTAGAAGTGAAGACCCTGGATCTAGTTTCTACCATCCAGGCTGCGAGGAGTTTTGTATTCATTATCTATGTAGACTAATCATAAACAGATGGCTGCGTCCATACTGTGTCTACAAAAGTCTATAAAAATGATGTACTGCAAGATCATTCCTGTATCAGAGTAGTTAGTCCATTAGTTAAAGTTTTGAATCTGAGTATGGGAATGCCTACCTCAGTGATGATATAATCTTATACATGTATTTTGTGTTGAAAATTGCAGGTTCCAACCAGGTCATCCACAAGACAATCCTTGAAATGATAAAGCGCTTCACCCTTCCTAGAATTACAAAACCCTAAATCTATTCCAGGCTTCGCACTTTAGGGGGCAATCTGTTACACTAAAAAATGTCACCATGACCACTTACAGTTAGTATGGCTCAAATCAACAGTCATGCTACCCTCTTAGGCAAGTCTTATGCCTCTGCTATCCATCTCAAACTCAAAAAAGAGAGAAAGTCTTGTCAAAAATATGTTTATCTCTGGGGTCGCAGGTTCTCTCTAGCCTTACCTGCGGGGACGCTCACAATGTTCACAAAAGGTGCGTCCTTGGACGCTCTGTATGTTAAGGGACAGGTGCGTCCTTCTGTAAAAGGCAAAATGCGCGAGTTTCATCTTAAAAAAGTTACTTGTGGTTACTTCTAGAACTTTCTAGAGGTCGGTTTGATGAATTGGATGCGCCTCCAGTTGGTTCATGTATCTCTATTAAGGAGGAACTTATCCCATCAATAAGGGAGCTATCCCACCCAAAGAGGGGGATTATCCCATTGATGGTGGACCTGAATAACCTCTTTACAACACTATAAATAAAGACATTGAGCCAGAGGGAGGAGAGGTTGGAGCTATACATTTTCTTTGGGTAAATGCTGCAGGAATTAGGACTCCCATTTAGAACTTTGTGAGGAGAGATTGTCTTTGCTTGATTCTACTTGGAAGTGGGTGAGCTTTGTCAAAGTAGAGGAAAACCCTTGATGGACCCTGGGAGGAACTTGCACAACACCAAGGCCAGGTTGTAAGAGTTTCTTTGTTTCGTTATTAATACAAACTGCTTTATTTTTCTCAATAGCTTGTGTTAATGAGTTATTTCATGTGTTCCTTGGTCTGCATATTGAATATATGTTTTATTATATGAAATGCAAGTGCTTGGTAATTGTTTGATTGTTTGTGGTTGCAGGAATTGATGTGAAGGAGGAGCTCATCCGGATCGGCAAGGACGGACTACAACAACAGCGTTTTGGAATAAGGTAAGCCTAAACACTTGTAGTTTTCATGTTTTAAAAGGTATATTTAGAGAAAGATCACTCCATTTTGTCTTGTTTGTCGCTAGAGAGTTTAGACTCCTAGGGAGGTCAGTTGTGTCCGCACAAACGACTTTTTCCGCCACGACAGGAGGCACCACAGAATAATCCTATCAGGAATCCCAATTTTAGAAGAAATCAAAATCCTAATATTGGCAAGGCCAGCTCTGAACCAGAGATTAGGCCTCCGTTCCAAGAAAACTATGCTGAAGCATCCACTTCTAGTGAGCAGATAGATGATACCCACATCAATTTGATGGGCCTGAATGATGATCAGCAAGTTTTTCTGAGTCAAGAAGATCATGAAGATGAAGACATCAAACAGTTCCAAACCAAATCAGGTGAATCATTTGATTTCAAACAAGGCTATGACACAGCTGTTTTTGAAGTTCATAAGCAATACAAATTGAGAAGCAGAACTATAAATGTGCCACAGCCTGAGAAAACAAAGGATAGCCTGCAGCCTAAGAAAGCTACTGTCACAGAGCCTATTAACAAAACTGATTCAATTACAAATGAAGTAACAGTTGAAGAGGTAACCGAAGCATTTCCCTCAAATCAACAACCAGTGGTTGCACCACCTTTACAGCACAATCCAAGCAACACTTTCCAAAAGATGAGTAAAAAGGACAAACCTCAAGATCAGATTGAAAGTCAAGAAGAAGCCTCCAAAAACTCAATTGAGAAAGAAAAGGTTGTTAACCAGAACACCAAGATCCAATCTGAAAAACCTTTTGACTTAGAAGCTGAAATTGGTAAATTGAAGATAGCCATTCCTCTTTCAGAGCTAGCCAAGCATAACATTTACAAACAACAAATCAAGAAGTCCCTTCAACTGACCCACAACAAAGATGATGTCAATGTGTTGGATGACACCCCAGAATTACTTTTCGGTCCAGAGGTTGATGGAAAGACAGGAGCTACTGGAATCTTACCTTTTTATGTCAGCTTGCATATTCATGATAAGATATTACACAATGCAATGTTTGATTCAGGCGCTTCTCATAACCTTATGCCTAAGTCAGTAATGGAGAGATTGAATCTAGACATCACAAGACCATATAAGGACCTATTTTCATTTGACTCCAGCCAAGTTAAGTGTTTAGGCCTGATAAAAGATCTATGTGTGTCCCTTGTCCAGTACCCAAATAAAACAATTTTAATGGATGTTGTGGTTGCTGATATCCCACCCAAATATGGAATGCTATTATCAATATCATGGGGGGCCAAACTCCAAGGTTCCCTGCAATTGGATATGTCATATGCCGCTATCTCTGTTTTTGGGCAGCCAAAGAGGCTATACAGAGAGTCACTCATGAAATACATGGTGAGCAGTGAAGAAAAACCTCAAAATTTCCCTATTTATGCAGTCCATTCTGACATGGATTCCTTCATTCTGTTCAATGATGATATAAGTCCAATGAGTGATGACAAATATGTCATACTTGAACAAGATCTGCATATGAATGAGCAATTAAGTTCCCAAGAAATCCAGGCTGGGCAATCAATTGATGAGACCGTTCTAGAAGACAAACCAGATGAAAAACAAGATCTCCAGCTCATAATTCCAAGTCATAGAGAGGCTGTCAAATCTCCCCTAAATCAAGAGATCCTTTGGTTCCTTGAGTTTGATGGATCAGTCAACAAATTAGGGGCAGGAGCTGGAGTGTGGATTCATAACAAACAAAGCAATCATGCAGAAGGTCGAGCCTATAGGCTTAATTTCAGATGTACTAATAATATGGCAGAGTATGAGGCTCTTCTGCTAGGCCTCAAATTGGTAAGATCCTTACAGGCCACAAAAGTTTCAATCATGGGAGACTCAGACCTCATTATTCAACAAGTGAAAGGTAATTTTGTCACCAATGACAAAAGACTAAGATCATACAGGTCTGCTGCTATTGAAATGCTCAAGGCTTTCACTGAATTTCAAATAACCAAAATACCTAGGACCCACAACCTTCATGCACACAGTTTAGCTACATTTGCCAGTACATGCAAATTGCCTTTTGAACCCAACCATTGTTTTACAGCTGAGATAAAACACAGACCTTCTGTCCCAAACAATGTCAAAGATTGGCAAGTATTTGAGGATGACACACAGATAAATAGTTTCTTGACCTTGCAGCATGAATTTTCAGGTTTGAACATTGATGTTGATTCTGTGAAAGACACACAACCACTAAGTGAACAGGACCAAACAACTATATCACTCAAAACAGCAAATCAAATACTTTGTCCAACAACCTTTGACAAGGAAAATATACAAGAACTTAAACAATTGCGTTTTGATGAAGTAGCTGGTGCAGAGGCTGAAATCATACAGCTAAAAGACAATTTTCTACCAACAGGCCTAACTCCGTTGGAGGACATTTTTGACTCAAATGATGTTCCTAGAAAACCAAAAATGCAACCCCTTAATGCTGCCATTGAAGAATGCAACATTGGAACTACTGAAAAACCCAAGATAATAAAATTGTCTGCATCTTTACCTCCTGACCAGAAGCCCAAATACATTGACCTCTTTAAAGAGTTCCAAGATGTGTTTGCATGGAGTTATGAGGATTTGAAGTCCTATGACACCTCTGTTATTCAACACACCATCCCTCTCAAGCCTAATCAAAAGCCATTCAAACAAAAATTGAGAAGGATCAATCCTATGCTTCTCCCTTCAATTGAGAAAGAGGTACAAAAAATGTTTAAAGCCGGTATCATAGCACCAATCAGGTTTTCAGACTGGATTTCAAATTTGGTCCCCACAAGAAAGAAAACCGGTGAGATTAGGCTTTGTGTTGATCTAAGGAATTTGAATCAAGTATCCCTCAAAGACAATTATCCCTTACCTAAAATGGATCACATTCTCCAAAGAGTGGTGGGGGCTTCAAGAATCTCATTGCTTGATGGATTTTCAGGCTTTAATCAAATCCTAGTCCACCCTGATGATCAGGATAAAACAACATTCACAACCCCATGGGGAACTTTCAAGTATGTCAAAATGCCTTTTGGGTTGAAAAATGCAGGAGCTACCTTTCAGAGAGCAATGGATATTGCTTTTGCTAAAGAGATTTGTGACTTCCTTTTTATTTACTTAGATGACCTCACACCTTTTTCAAAGTCTGACCAAGAACATCTGAAACACTTGAGACAAATTTTCATAACATGTAGGAAATATGGGATTTCCTTAAATCCTAAGAAGTCTCTATTTGGTTTGGAAGAAGGTAAGCTATTGGGTCATATCATTTCAAAAGATGGCATTAGAATTGACCCAGACATAATACAGGCCATCTTGCAAATGCCCCATCCAAGAAATATTAAAGAATTACAAGCCTTCTTGGGAAAGATCAACTTTTTAAGGAGATTCATCCCAAACTTAGTAGAATTGATCAGATTACTAAACAACATGCTAAAAAAGGATTCGAAAGTAAAGTGGACAGTAGAAGCAAATCAAGCTTTTGAAGGTATTAAATTGGCCCTTACCCAAACCCCAGTCTTAACAAATCCTCAATTTGACAGAGAGTTTATCATTTTCTCTTTTGCCTCCTAGCATACCATTGCTGCTGTATTATTGCAGAAAGATGATCAAGGGAATGAAAAACCTATTTCTTTCTTTAGTAGAGCCCTGAGAGATGCACCTCTGAAATATCAGATCATGGAAAAGCAAGCTTATGCTTTGGTCAAGGCCATCAAAGACTTTAGGATTTACATCCTATACTCTCATGTTATTGCTTATGTACCAAATCCCATTGTGAAAGACATACTGACTCAAGAAAACTTAGAGGGCAGAAGAGGAAAATGGATTGCTAACATTTTAGAATTTGACATTGAAATCAGACCTACAAAACTGATAAAAGGGCAAGGTTTGGCTAAATTGATGTCTGAAGCAAACTTCCAAGCCTTGGATGTTAACCAACTGGACAATGAATCGGAGCTGGCGACTCCAAAGATCAATGTAGCCTTTGAACAATCCCTGTGGTATTCTGACATCTGTTATATATTGCAAAACCTGTGTGCTCCCCCAGGATTGTCCAGAACCAAATCTAGATTTCTAAAAATGAAAGCTTCAAGATTTTGTGTTATAGATGGTAACTTACTATGGAAAAATCATGAAGGTATACTGCTGAATTGCTTGAATATGGATGAGACTAACAATGTTATGAAAGAATTCCATGCAGGTGATTGTGGTGGACATTTGTACTGGAAGTCCACTGTGGATAAGATATTAAGGGCAGGTTACTATTGGCCCACTCTGTTCTCTGATGTTAAAAATTTCACCACTACATGTCACAAGTGTCAAGTGTTTGAGGGAAAAAGAAAGTTACTACCACTTCCCTTAAAACCTATTGCAACAGAAAGACCTTTTCAGCAATGGGGCTTGGATTTCATTGGGGAAATTCATCCTTCATCTTCAGGCCAACATAAATGGATTCTAACAGCCACAGATTACTTTACTAAATGGATTGAGGCTGTTCCATGCAGACAAGCAAATGATTCTACTATCATTCAGTTCCTTGAAACTAATATTCTTTCCAGATTTGGTTGTCCTGACAAGATTATAACAGACAATGCTGTTGCTTTCAGATCTAAGAAGATGGTGAACTTTTGCCATAAATTCCATATTACTTTGGGCCATTCTACTGCATACTACCCTCAGGGCAATGGTTTAGTTGAATCATCTAACAAAAGTCTTATCAACATCATTAAGAAGATACTGGAAGAGAATAAGAAAAATTGGCATAAGAAGCTTGTAAATGCCTTATGGGCAGACAGGCTAACAACCAAGAGATCTATTGGGATCAGCCCATATGAGTTGGTTTATGGAATGGAAGCCAAATTCCCCTCATCATTAGGGGTCCCTGTCATGAAGCTGCTTCAAGAAAGTCAGGCTGAACCAAATGACATGCAAAGAAGAATAAACCAGATAATATGTTTACAGCAAACCCGAGATCAAGTGTATAGCAGAGTCCAAGTCCTACAAGAGAAGCTGAAGAAAGCCTTTGATAGAAGAACCAAGGCTGAAGATTTCTTTATTGGGGATAAAGTGCTTAAATGGGATTCAAGAAGAGAAGACAAGGGAAAGCATGGCAAATTTGACTCCCTTTGGAGGGGACCCTTTGTAATTCAAGCAGTGCAAGGAAATAACACTTATTTCTTGAAGAATTTGGATGGCACTGAAGCTGAAGAGGGCCCTGTAAATGGCCGGATGTTAAAGCACTATTTTGATTACTTTCCATGTATGTAGCATGGCTCTGCCCTGTACATTATCAGTTGTATATAGTATTTTCTTTCAGCATATAGATAGTTCAGTTTCAGAAGTGTTGTAAATAAGCAGGAAAAGGCTTTTATTTCAGAAGTTCCACAATGGTGACAGATTCCAGTTTTGAAATCCAAAGAGAAAGCTCTCAAGTTTTGATAAGAAGTCAAGGGCCAAGGCATTCTGACCTGCTGTTCTTGGTCTTTCAAAGTAGAAAAACCATCCCCAAGTGGAGCCACTGTTAGCTACCTATACCAATAGGTTTCATTTTTCATGATTGACAGGGGAAGTTCCAAATATGCCCTACTTTGATGGTGCAAAGATCTCATATTTGTGTGGAAAACACCTATCTACAGTTGTTTGATGCTGTCCTACTTCTGAATGGGTGATCCAACAGTCTAAGCTGGGTCATGCCATATTTCAATTGTTGTTGTAGATTAGAGAAAGAAATCTGTCCAAACTGTTCAATCTTGGCAGATCAGTAGTTAGGTAGAGAATGAAGGTTCCCAACTGCTTAATCTGGGGCCTTGGAAGTAATAAGGCTAGCCTTAGATAGAAAGTCAAAAGAAAATGCAAAAAGAAAAGAAAAAGAGCAATTGAGGGTTTGCTAGTCTAAGTGCACCCTCCTTGAAGTAACAAAAAATGCTAGGCAATAGAATGGGTAGGTAGATGGGGTTGCAGAAGCATGATTTCTTTCATATCACTAGCCTAAGCAAAGGAAACACATGGTGGCCAGTGCAGATCTTCCTATTCAGCAGTTTTGTAGCAACAAAGTGAAGCATGTCTAACTCCCCAATCATCCCCCACCAAACTCCTTGCTGACATCCCAATACCACCTTTGTTCATTGCAGAAATCAAACTCATCTATTGATCCTTGTTGTATAGAAGAGCCACATTTCTTGTGTAGAAACCTTTTCATTTTGATCTACTCTCAAAACTAAGTTTGTTCCCTAAAACTTAGTGTCTATCACCTCTCATTCATATCCCCCTCCCATATTAACTATTAACCATTATTACTTAATTCCCTATATTCCCCTTTTCCCTACTACTATATCACCATTGTATATAAAAAGCCCCAAAGTATATATTTCCCCTCCCCTAGGCAATATAGCCTTATAACTTCAAAGGTTGGAGCGCTAAGATATTTAGGCGCAATAGGAAAAATAACGCCAAAAACAAAGTTTAGGGATTAATCCAAGATCTACTTGGTTTAATAGCCCTAACCCCGCTTTGCAAACAAACGTTAATTAATCCATTTGGCTTATAAACCATCGCTAAACCCACTTTTGCCGCTTATCCAAAGTTCTTGTTACAATGCGCATTTCACAAAAAACAAAAGGAAATTATTAAAATAATGCGCCGGGTCCCGCCGTATCGTGTTGGCAATTTTCCATCCCGTCGTTCGTCGGATCTGGGCCCTCCCATCCGACGGCTCACATTGATTTCAGACCACCTCCGATGCCCGGACGATAGCTCCTGAAAACTGTCAGAGCATGACGTCAGGGCTCGGACGCGTGTCGTTCCCAAATTGTATCGGGAGGCCGCCTGCCAAAACCGTTCCCGTACAACAAGCGGTCCGATATTACCGCTTACCGCCTTTGTTTACCGCCCACCATGTCACGCCTACGTCACTGCCACCTCAGCGTCGCATCACCGCTCCATTCACCATCGCCCTGAGCTATCTGCCACGTCCCCCATCCACGCGGACCACTCACTGGCCGCCACGTCATCACTCCGTACCATGACCCCACCTATGACGTCATGCTGACATCATACAAAAAACGCGCCAAAAGCCAAAATTTTCTATTTTGCCCGAAAAAGTCAGTTTTTCGCATTATTTGCAATATCCATGCACTGTGCTCTTGCATGAGTTAGAACGTCGTTCTCCACCAACTTTGAAGATTGCTCCCGTGCTGCCAGCGCCCTGAATTCACCTGCATTGCCACCATTGCCCGAGTTTACCAGGTATTTATCAAAGTTTCCCCTCCGCGCCTGGTTTTTTCCATAATTCTCTGAGGAAACTAAGAAAAGAAAAACACTGTAAGTTCAAGAAATCTTCATGAACTACTGGTGCTCTTACACACTGTGAGCCCAATTTTACCTGCAGAAGTCCCTATTGTGTCCAATTCCCACAAATTTACAGTCTGTTTGCGCATTCGCAAACTAAAACCTCTGCTACACAAGTCCACCCGGAAAACGACTCTTAAATCCCAGTATTTGCTCATTAAACCTTTTTCAGGAACATTTCAACTTGTTTTTACCCTCATTCACCCTGTTTCTCCTGCAAATTGCCCTGCTCCTGCAAAATTCATTGCTCTGTGTTGCTGTGCCCAGATAAAGAAGTTCAAATACAATTCAAAGTACCAATTGACCATGGAAACTCCAGTGGCATTGAACATTGCACCCTTAAATGCCCCACAAAGAGAGCTAGAATGGCAGGCCCTGGCTGACAGGGACTACCAAATGGCAGAAGTAATTCCACTGTATAGCAAGTATCATATTCATGTACTCAATGAGCTGAAAGCCAAACACCTCAGTGGAACTGATATTCTAGGGATTTGGGACTCCAATTTTCCCATTTTCAATTTTCCTCAAGTCAATGTCCTCCCAGATTTAATTCATCGATGCAGTGCCAACTATGATCCATGTCAAAGAGCTGTCCTCAGTCCCTCAGGTTCAGTTTTGTTCCATGTCACCCCAGAAGCTATAAATCAAATGCTGCACTTTCACACTACGAAGCCATTGACTCCTCTGTCCATGATGCACTTAATAGACCAAGGAGGCAAGCTGTCCAGTGCCCAAATCATAAAGATTAATCAGCTATTCATTGAACCAGGCTCTCAAACTGTGAGGACCCCTCCTATAGGAAATGTATATTTCAATGAGTTGGGCAGGTTGCTTGTGGATATGATCAGTTATGTCCTGGGTTATAGGTCAACTGAGGATGCTGATGAAACCATTCTGGCAATGATGTCTATCTTCTCCCCTGGAAAGCCTCCTTCTGTTCACTATGATTATGCTGCATACATTGCCAATAAAATTCATGAGCAATTGATGAATCTAGAGAGGGAAAGGATATTTAGATACACTTCTTACATCTATCACTTGTTCCTATTTTACCAGCCTGATAGCTTCCCTATTACTCTCAAGAAGCTTGATGCTCAGGGAAACCCAAGGTCTGTGGTATTTTGGTCTTCAATCTTTCATCATACATCTTATTCACCATACAGCTACTGTGAATTCATAGACCTTTTTATCCATCCAGCCATGTCCTTGCTATTGAGTGCCCCTCCTCCAAGATTGACAGATGAGATGCAAAGAATCCTCCAGCTCTCAAAGGCCTACAGCATTGGGGATTGGTACTTTTACCAACACCATACAGTGATCAGAATATATGGTTGTGAGTTAGCCCCATATAGGCTACCAAGATATGTCCCTATGAGACTTTTTGCTTTAGAGTATTTCAGACAATTTGGAAATGCAGACATGGTCCATTTCCACAACAAAAATAAGAAGGTACAACTCAAAGTCAGAAACCAGCTAGGCCCATTTATTTATAATAAAAGAGAAGAGGCATGGCAAGAAGCAGACAAGATCCTAAAGTGCCTCGAGTTGCAAACTAGTTTCCTCTGGATACCCTATGATCCCAATCATTTCATTAGTCTTAGAAGGGTCAAATATAAGTTGGATAGCTATGATCATGTCAGATTGCCTCATATTGAAAAGTATGCAAATCTATTAAGATGGAAAGAGGGCACTCTAGAAGAGGCAAGTACTAAAGAGGAAATAGCAGAAAAGAAGCAAAGAAACTTGAGAAGGAAGCTGACTTGGAATATTGTGGGCAGTTTTTTTCTCTTCCTCATACTCAACTTGGAGCAGCTGCCTCATCTTCTACGGCTCCCCAGCAAGCAGCTCAAACTACTCCTCAAGCAGCTAGCACAGATAAGGGAAAAGAAATGGAGCAGGAGCAACCACTCCCAACAACAGAACAACAGAAGGAACATACAGAACAACAAGAAGAAATGGCTGAGGCCCCTGTATCTACAGAGCAAGAGGATCAAGAAAGTGTGCCTCCAAGGCAGGAAACAGTAGTGGATACCTCGGTGCTCCAAACCCCGTTGAATGAAGAGAGAACCAGGAAGAGGGACAGACAGCAAGAAACTCCCCTCACTACATCAGCAAGTCAACAAGGGGAGAAAAGACAAAGATTAAACCCTTTCTCTGAGGAAGAGATGCCTATTGGGCCATCCATAGGTATGGGCCCCCCTAGCATGGAAGCATCAGCCAGTTCCTTCCAACAGGAACAAGAAAGACCACTTGGAGGAGAGGTCAGCTCCTCAAGCCAGCAAAGAAGGGCAGAATCCAGCATAAAGCAACAATTTATTGATATTAAGAAGAGGAATGAGCCAGTCAGACTCCAACTTTACAATCACTTGCTCAAAATGGCTCCCACAAACCAACAGAGGCTTATGTCAGCATATGACATAACAGAGGGGAAGATGACTATGAGTCATTTCATGCCTACTATGCTGCAGCCACAGTCAACTGCAGATTACATAAGAACCAACCTTGAGGTATTTGCAAAGGACATCCACCCAATGGACCAAATAGAGCTTCATAAGCAAACGGGTGAGATGGTCTACTCCTCTCTTGCAGATAAAACTTTTCTAGCACACAAATTGCAAAATAGTCTCCATAATACTACTGCCCAATTAGAATTGGAGAAAGCATCTTCTCAAGCCAAAGACAACAGGATTAGGTCTTTGGAAGATATCATTATAGAGCTTGGGCATGACCCAAGTGATCCCAAAGCTGTGCAGGCACTACTAAAGAAAAAAGAGGAAGATATAGCAGCTTTGAGGAAGATGGTCAAAATTCCAGCAACCCTTCACCCCCAAACAGAAGATGTTGCTCAACAGAGAAAGGACCAAGATGTAGCAGCCATGCTGCTGACATTACACAAGCAATTGGTAGAAACAGAAGGCCGATTGATAGCAACAGAGGGTGCATTACAGGCAGCCCTGAAACAGAAAGAAGGAGGGCAGACATCTCAGCCCCCTCAGCCAGTGATTAACCTTGAGGAACCTCCTCAAATTATCAGTCCTCCCACAGGACAAACAGCGGGGACAGGCCCTTCAACATCAACACCAAATACAGCAGCAGCACCAGCAACAACATCAGGACAGGCACCCAGCCTTGATATGCAAAATATGATGAAAGAACTTCAAGCTCTGGAGGCCCAGATGGCAGAACTAAATGAGGCCAAGGAAAAATTAGCTACACTTAATGAAAAGTATGATAAATCAAAGCAAAGTGTAGCTGAAAAAACAAGAGAGGTGAAGGCTCTTGAGAAGAAAATAAAAGAACTGGAGAAAGAGCTCTCTCTTGACAAAGTGGTGGCTGAAATCAAGAAAGTCCTGTGGGCCAATATTGGTCAGTCTATAACAGATCAATGGCAATATATTGAAACCATCCATGAGCACATAGATCTCATAGGCAGGGCCCAAAAAGAAAGCCAAAGAGCAAGGGCATCTCTAGGCAATATGCCTGAGATAGCCAATAGGATGATCAATGTCCTTAATAATCGCACAGGCCCCCAGCTGGCAGCAATGGGTATCTCTAACAGGACTGATACCATTTTATTAGTAAAAAGGGTGCTCACTTTGAGAAATCTTGTGCAAACATTGGATAGAAGGTGCCAGGAAATGCAGACAGAAGTGAACAAATTCATGGAGAAATTTACAGCATTGCATAACAGAGGCCTTCCCAGCTTACTAAACAGTGCAAGAAGGTTATTATCTCATGAAAACTATGCCAAGAGGGTAAATACATTTGCTACAAATCAGATCACTGCAGCATCAAGTACCCCAGAGGAAACAGGGCCTGCATCTGGGCAGAGTCTCTATGACAGAATAGAGAATTTGTTTTTTATCATGAATGAGATTAGACATCTGTTTGAAGTGCCTCCAAATTACTACAAATATACTGAGGCAGATGAAACCTTAGGCACAATTTTGAGACATCAGTTGCCTACTCAGGAATGGTGGACAAGCATGATACAGACATTGCTGTGAACAAACAGATTTTTCATCAAATTTTCGTACATCAAATATAAATCATCATGTTCAGATAGTTGATATATTCATTATGACTGGAGAGGAGTGGACAGAGCCAACTCAGCAAACAAATTTGGACACTAAAGCAACACCGACAGATGCAGATGACAGGGCTGAGATAGCTACAGCACGATAAAGCAATAAAGGCGTATTACTCAGAATCAATGCAAAGCACCCTGCAGAGCCAGTTGCCCTCAAAAGTCAAGAACTCCTGACAAACAGCTAGCAGTTGTTGTAGATTCATTTAAGTAGCTTTTAATTTTGTAAGAAATATCTTTGAAAGTTGGTAAGAGCAGTTATTGTGCAATAACTCATTGTTGAGATATTTCTATGATATTTTTGTATATATGCACCCCCGCACAGTTTATTGGGGGTTGTTGTTACTCATTTGTTCAAGAGAACTCGACTGTATTTCCTCTGAAAGATATAATACAAGGGAGCTGTTGGTTTCCAGGAGATATGTTTGGCTTGGACGTGATGTGATGAAATTATTGACTGCTGCAGGATTCTCGTGTTATGGCGTGATACAATAAGTGTTTTCTAAATGTATTTATGTTTTATCTCTTCTGTAATCTGTCTGTGATGTATGGTGTTTAATCTTGGTAGAAAGGTAAAAGACTAGTTCAAGATTTGTCCATTAAAGACACCCTAAACTCAATCCTTACTACTAACTATGTTTTCTTCAAGGTTAGCTGCAACTATGGAATTCTTAAATGCTCCTATTTGCTCTAATCACATGATAAGTCTTTATTCAATAATTCTCTGTTGCTACTGAGTAGGATTTGTTCTTCATTTCGTATTGCACTGTGAAAGAACTCTTAATTGCCTTCCCTGGTGTAATTTATACTGTTTTCTTTGCTAAAATCAAAGTTTGTATCATGAATACCCATCTAGCCTTGCAGTGAACCTCTCTTTATCACAGACATCAAATCCTACTCATTTCTGGACTCCACATGCCCAATGGATTGAACTCTCCTTCATATTTGCGTGCCCTTCCTTGAACAACAATCTGCAACCAAAATTCAGACAAACTCTCACCTCATAACTAGCCTAAAATTCTCAAAAACAAAGTCAAAACTAAAAGAGAGAGCCCTCTCTGATTACAGGTAGGCTAGAACCTGTAATCCAAAGCTTGGTTAGTGGTTACCCCGGCCGTATTCCCTCAGGAATCAAAGGGAACAACCTGGGCGTTAACAGGTTTGACTTCTATTGTAGACACGATATTGTCAAAAGTTGATAACGTGATTTTGTCAATGGGTCGCATGCCTTTTCCAAAAGGTAATATGTGACAAATGCAACATGCAAATGTAGGTGTGTCTTGGATTGATAACAAATATGTCTCAATTGCTTTAATTGATTGCACATGATTTTTTTGTTCTTCGTATAGAAAGGAACCTTGTGTTTGTATTGCATATTTCAATTCAAGGAAGCGGGTATGTTTCTTATTGGATATGCTGGAAAAAAGAGATAGAGACTAGTTTGTTGTTGTGTGTTCCCAATTACAAAGAATGAGGGCCTTGTCTTGATAATTTGTAATGTTAAGGCACTTTAACAAAAAAAAAATCTTGATGTTTTTTTGTCAATTGACCGATATTTTAGTTGGGTAAAAGATGTGGTATAAATAGATTCTTTGTCAACACGATGTTTGGAAGGCACACTTCACACAAAATTGCATTTTTTTTTTCTTGACATGGATTCAAGCATTGTTTGTATGTTTTCATTATGGCTAACATTCTTGACACTATTAATTTGAAAAAGTGCATGTGATGTGGACATTGGTAGATGAATAAAGTACATGACTTTGGACAAATTGTTTAATGAATAGAACCTCAAAGAAATATCTTTCATTTATCCACTCTAGATGTATATGCTAACATCCAATATTTCACATATCCATTGGATCACAAAATATTTTCCTTCTATATGTCCATCTGCATATGGAATTGATGAGTTAATAATATAACCTTTCCAATATTTGATACATTTTTATTTCTCAAGGGTTTATGCATGGAGGTTTTCTTCCAAGCATTTAATATCTCTAATTTCATTGCAAATGTAGCAATTTTATCGAGTTTGTGTGATTGTTTTTCTAATAGAAAAAATTTCAAACAATTGTGTAAGTGTACAAATGGATTTGAACAAAGGGTCATGACAATCATTGACAATGTGATCATAGATCAAGAAGCCTTGCTCCAATATGATTTTCTCAATTAAAAATATGTCAAATTGTCTAGATGGGCATTGGTATGGACAAATGCATGGAAAAATTGATCTAGCAATTGGAGCTAGGATGTTTGTTGTGCAATGTAACAAGAGTGTTTCAAAATGGCCACATAAAGGGTTCTGGTTACGTAGTAAAACATTATACTGATAACCATGAGTGTTACCCATTTGTGAATAGCCAAACAATGACTAGAACTAACAACCAATTAGAGAGCCATTTGATGCTAAAATCATTTCTCCATAAGATAATTGTAGAAGAAGCACAAACAAAAAAAGGTGTAGACAATCCTTGCAAGTACGTATGCACATAATTAACATGGTGGAGGTCCTGAAGACACCCAAGAGTCAATTCAGTATGCGGGAAAGGCAAAGCAACACCATGTAAGTGAGACAAGCAATGAACGAAGTGATTTACAATTTCTTGTTCTCTTTTAGATGGGGTACATTAGAAGTGAAGAAGACCAAAGAGTGAGTAAAATAGACAATCTCCTAGACAATAAAAGAAATGTTGTAGTCTATATAAATTGAATCTAGATAACTTATGATTGATTTCATGCACAATTTACTCATTCAACGCAAAAGTATTTTTCATTGCCATGATGGCTGCTGAGACAATATGGAAAGTTGTCCAATGCAACACTGCTTTACAATGCAAAGAACATGAAATATGTTGAATATTCAATCACCAAGTATCAATGAAGAAGATTTTTAAATTTCCTCTAATATAGACATTTGGCTTTAGATGGTTTAATGGGCTCAATCATATTTGAACCAGTGACCTACGGCCTTCCTGTTAACGACATGCTTTAGGAAAACCATTCAATACTAGGTACTTCAAATATTATCTTTCATTTGATTTTAATTCCAATTGTGGTTAAAAGTTGAGGCACATATTGACTTCATCAAACATTGCATACAACATAAGTTTTAAGGACTAGTTTTTCATATAGGCATGTACAGAGTCAAGAGGTGCATTTTTTGTTAGGAGGTGTCTTCAATAGAAGAAACTCTTGAGAAAATAAAAAACCTCTATCTCATGGTAATAACAATGTTTTTCTATGCATAAAATGGTACCTAAATTGTTAAGGAGACACATATGTGGAACTAAGACTCCATAAAAATTGGATCATAGAGGATGGGGAGCCTCTTTGTACTCCTTATACACATTGGTGGATGCAATGTTGAATTGATCAAGAGATACATTATGGGGAAAATCCAAGAATATGAATGCCATAAATTATAAGGAAACAATAACCTTTTGAATCTCTTAATTATGATGGTACCTTCCTATATTCTCATTACTGCCTACCAAGCATAGGTTGCCATTGGTAGCGTCATGACTGAAGTATCCAATTTTCACCAAAATTTTATGAGGATGAACCTTGTAACATGTGAATTTCAACCATAGGATGATTCTGGGAGAGAATTCTAAGAGAAAAGACCTATGCGACTTAAGAATATGGAAAATAACATTTTAAGTGAAAGGCAAGATTCACATTGTTATTTGAGAGACTATATGGTACAAAAGGACTAAAATTCCCTGCAATTCATAGTAAAACACAACAAAAAAAAAAACACTCTAATTTCATGTCACTTATTCTTCACATAAAAGTACACAGTAATAAAAAAATTCATTAGAAAGAGTTAAACTACATTAAAACTTTGCAAATTCTATTAACTAGGTTGGCCAAGTTATCAGGTCTCCATTACATTCAGTAGAGCCATGTTCCGAATTTTCTCACCTCCTTACTCAATACACATACCTCCTCTTCTATAAGAATTAAAAGCTTCTCACCAACTTCCACCGAAAGAATTAAGGATTGGGCTACTACGATAGTACATTTGACGAACACCTCTATCCACCACCACAACCATTTAATGGAAATTTATTTGGAGGCCAAAGGTGCCTTTCTTATTCATAGGCTAACAATTTTATACAAATATTATGAGTTGAAAAATTTCAACTATTCAATTGCCATTCATTTGGTTGATCAATGAATCATTTTATTGCCTCCAGTGTGGAGTCTCTCCTATCTTCAACCAAGGATCCAAACATTATCACTCCAAGCCTTTGAAATTCCATCATTTAGCCTACTATATGTCAACACTTATTTCCATGTGATGTGGCACTCATATTATCTTAAGAAAAATGAATCAAATTGCATTTAGTAATTATGTCCTTCATGGTGGATCATATATTTTACTTTTGTAAGTTTTTCTGTTATTACAAGTCTATCTTGAATCTATTGTTATTACCTACAATAGCTACAATGATGCACAACAAGGAATCACATGCTTCTCCTTGGATAGCAACACACTTTCATCCAAAAAAATACTTATTGAAACTACGATGTGATTACCACCAGTACCTTGTCCCCACGATTTCACTTGGAAAATCAATTTCTAATTTTTCAAGTGCAATGGATACAAAGAAATTTATTCTTGGATTTGCATCCTAATGACATGCTTCAATATTTTATGAGAAAATTGATTCTTGGATATGTAGTAATGGTTGTGACATCTTAATTCAAAGCCAGAACTATGAGAGGTAATTTCTTCTCCCATAGCGACTTTTGTGTAGCTATCTCTTATTCTGTAGCAAGTTCTATAGTAGCATAAAATCTACAAAAATATTGTGAAAGAAGCACACTAGGGATGCTCCTACATCACTATAATCAAGGGTATATTTCCTTGTTGGAGAATACTTATAGGCTAACATGAAAAGAAACACGACAATCAACAAATCACCAATAAACCTATGAGAACCAAAATCATTGAATATGGTTCCATGTACAAGGATTATGCAATGATCTTTAAGATCAAGATGTTATATGTGGTCATTATAATTTGGAAACTAAATGATAGAACATCATTCAAAAACCCATGATTGCAAGATTATCTTTAGTACCATAAGTGATGAAGTAGTGTAAGAAATTGTTGATACAAATTCTTTAGGACAAATTGGAATCATATATAACATATCGAGAAATAAATTGACAACACTGCTAAGAATTATTGCTCAATCCAGTATAAACTCATATATGAAGAGACTATGTCCCTGATAAGATCAAGAACAATGAGATAATATCTAACCCTCATTGGATGTTGAAAGCTATTTTCGAATGATGATTAAGAAATACAAGAGTTTAGGATGTTATTACTGTTTACCGCTAATGTTATTGCTGAATTTGGTTTTATATACCCAATAATTTACTATGAATGAAAAAGAATAACGGAGAGGGGGAAACCATGATATTATATTTGTGTTTCATCTTAAGAGAATTGGAATACCACAATAGTATGAGTTAAAGAATACAATAAAAATAAATTGGATTAGCACAAGAAACTCTCTAGGTATTATTTGATAAAAGGGAAAACATGCATGTTCAATTGTTTTAAATAGTTGTCAAAAGTAGGTAGTGGCATCCACGAAGATGAACACTGTTATGAAACCAGCTCAAGAAAAGATAGAAAAGAAAGATCAACGCCTTAGAATTCAGCCTCTTCGAGGGGCCAACCTCTTTTACATTACATAAATGAGCAATTCTTGGATGATACAAATGACAAAACATCCTTTCTATATATTGGAGTCTAAGGAGTCACAATATAATCCAGCCGACCTAACAATAATAATATAAAGCCACAAAAATAACAATAGAGGGATTTTAAGGGGCACAGAAATAACAATATGGGGGTAATAGGGGCACAACAATATAAATAAGGGGTATAACTACAATAGTAATGGGGTAATCACTAGTATTATAGGGACCCAACATGCCCCTCTCCTTCAAAAAAGTGTTGTCCTCAACGCTTGAGTAGTTCTGGATACTTCTGCATAAAATTCTCATCCTCCCATGTGGAATCTTCAGCGGATAAGTTCTTCCACTTGATAAGATACTCTGAAATTGATCGATTTCGTAGCTGTCGAGTTCTTGTTTCTGTGACTGCTTCCGGTTCCAATATAATTTTTCCTTCCTCGTCAAGTTCTGGCAATATTGTTTGAACTGGGAGCTTGTCGCCTATAACCTTCTTTAAACATGAAACATGGAAAACTGGGTGCAATCGAGAAGCTGCAGGAAGCTCCAATTTGTATGCCATAGTACCAATCTTTTCCAACACCTTGTACGGACCATAATACTTTGGTGATAATTTATTATCCTTCTTAGCTTGCTTTAGGGACATTTGCTTATATGGTTGTAGCCGTAGGAATACCCAATCACCTACATCAAAACTTCTTTCACTGCGATGTTGATCTGCCTGTTGTTTCATTCTATTTTGTGCCAACACGAGGTTATCCTTTAAGAGTTGGAGGACTTGTTGTTGATGTTCGATGTGATGTTCCACTGCCTGAACCTTAGAATTTTCTCTTAAATATGATGTGATGGATGGTGGTTGATACCCATAAAGTGCCATAAATGGGGTCATTTTTGTTGCTGTATGGAAGGAAGTGTTATACCACCATTCAGCCAGAGGCAACCATTTGACCCATTGTGTCTGTTTATCAGATACAAAGCAACGAAGATATCCTTCCAAACATTTGTTTACTATCTCAGTTTGCCCATCAGATTGAGGATGATAAGATGAGCTATGAGCTAACTGAGTACCAAGACAAGAAAATAATTCTGTCCAAAAATTTCCAGTGAAAATGGGATCTCTGTCACTTACAATAATCTTTGGGTTTCCATGTAGCTTTTGAACTGTTTCCATAAATGCAGTAGAAACTGTACTGGCTTTAAATGGATGTGATAATGCACAAAAGTGTGCATACTTGGTAAGTCTGTCAACTACCACCATGATGACACTCTTTCCCTCAGACTTGGGTAAACCTGTGATAAAATCCATTGAAACCTCCTCCCAACGTTGGCTTGGAATGGATAAAGGTTGTAATAGACCCGGTGTCTTAATTGTTTCAACTTTATTTTGTTGGCAAACCAAACATTCCGCCACAAACTTTTGAATATCTGATTTAAGGCCATCCCAAAAAAATTCCTTCTTAACCCTGTGGTAAGTTTTTAAAAATCCTGAGTGCCCTCCTAAGGGAGAAGTGTGCAATTCCATAAGAATCTTTTGTTTTAGCTGGGAATTCTTACAGAGGTATAAGCGATCTTTGTACCATAACGAATCATTTTGCCAGCTAAATGTATCAGAAGTACTGGAATCTTGTTGTAGCTTTCGAATAAGTGCCCACACTTCTTCGTCATTCTTCCATTCCTCCTTTGCTTCGTTTATCCAATCTGGTTGGATAATAGAAATGGCACACAACAATGCTTCCACATCCTCATCCTTTCTTGAGAGTGCATCTGCCACCACATTTTGCTTCCCTTTTTTGTAGATGATTTCAAAGTCATAACCCAACATCTTTGTGACCCACTTTTGTTGCTCTTCAGAGGATAATCTTTGTTCTAAAAAGTATTTAAGGCTATCATGATCCGTTTTTACCTTGAAGTGTCTTCCCATTAGGTAGGGTCGCCATTTCTTAAGTGCATGGAGTATTGCCAACATTTCCTTCTCATAAATAGCTTTGCTTAAAAACTTTCCCTTGATTGGACGACTTTCAAAAGCAATGGGTCTTTCATCTTGCATTAGAACAGCACCAATTCCATTTCCTGAAGCATCACATTCCACAATAAAGGTTTTTGTGAAGTCCGGTGTAGCTAAGACCGGTGCTTGGCACATTGCCTCTTTAAGATGTTCAAAGGCCTTTGTTGCTTCCGGAGTCCATGAAAATGAATCTTTCTTCAATAATGTTGTTAGAGGTGCTGCTATTCTCCCATAATTCTTAACAAACTTGCGATAATACCCTGTCAACCCAAGAAATCCTCGCAGATGCTTTATGGATGTGGGGATTTTCCATTCCTTAATGGCTTTAATTTTGCTAGGGTCTACCTTAACTCCTTCATGAGATACAATATGACCCAAATATTCCACCTCCTGGACTCCAAAGAAACATTTGGATCTTTTTGCATATAATTGTTTCTCCTCCAATAGTTGTAGCACCTTGTCAACATGTTCAACATGATCCTTCCAAGACTTGCTGTAGATTAGTATATCATCAAAAAATACTAACACAAATTTTCTAAGGAATGGTTTGAAAATTGAATTCATCAAACCTTGAAATGTTGAAGGTGCATTGGTAAGGCCAAAAGGCATGACCAAAAATTCATAATGACCCTCATGAGTTCTAAATGCCGTTTTCGGAATGTCTTCAATCTTCATTCTGATTTGATGATATCCCGAACGAAGATCCAACTTGGTGAAGTAAATTGATCCATGCAATTCATCCAGTAATTCATCAATGACAGGAATGGGGAACTTATCTTTAATAGTGAGCTTGTTGAGCTCCCTATAATCTGGACACATGCGCCATGATCCATCCTTCTTGTGCACCAATACTACTGGAGCTGAGAAAGAACTTTGACTCGGTTGAATTATACCAGCCTCTAGCATTTCTGCAACCATACGTTCAATTTCACTTTTTTGGACATAGGGATATCTGTACGGCCTGATGTTTGGAGGAACACTTCCTGGAATCAGATGAATAGCATGATCATGATCACGCATAGGTGGGAGACCTTTGGGAGTCTCAAATACCTTGGAATGATTGTCCAGGACTTTTTGGAGATCTGGAGAAATAGATGATTCCAATGTGGAAACATCTAGCGAACATAATTGTGCAATTACACCTCTTTGCTCCTTTTTTAGAAGCTTTGTCATGCCATTAGAGCTGATTATCTTTCCTGGTTTCCCTGCAATACCCCTTAATTCAACTTCCTTTCCTTCCACAGAAAATTTCATGAAAAGTTCTTGAAAATTAAAAGCTATTGTACCCAAGGATTGTAGCCATTGGACTCCTAGTACAACATCAGCACCTCCCATTGGAATGGAAAGCATTGGGCTAGTCAATACATATTCTCCCATGGATAGCTTGATATTATGGCACTTTCCAGAACAATTTATTGTTCCTCCATTTGCAATCATCACTTGACACTCTGGTGCTGGATATAGGAAGCAATTCAATTCTTTTGCTACCCTACAATGAATAAAATTGTGGGTGCTTCCTGAATCAATCAACACTATTACCTTTTTCTTCTTGATTTGTCCTTCTATCTTGATGGTTTGAGGAGTGGTAATTCCCGCCAATGCATTACAAGATATGGTCGGATTTATTTGTTCTTCATCTAGGCTTTGTTCCTGGAATATATCCTCTTCTTTTGACCTTTCTTGCTCCTTTTCTTCTTCCTCTTCACAATCTATGTAGAATAATTTCTTCTCAGCACACTTATGACCTTTTGTGTATTTGCTATCACAATTGTAACAAAGCCCTTTTGCTCTTTTTTCTTCCAATTGTTGTGGTGTCAACCTTGTAGGTTGTGGAAGACTATGGGCAACAACACTTCCGTCTTTATAGTTGTGAATGGTATGCTTCCTAGTTGCCATAATTTTGCTTTCCATTTTTCTTGCTAACCTGAATGCCTTCTCTAATGAATCAGGTTCCCAAAGGCGCACATCATGTTGGATATTATCCTTTAAAGACCCTATGAACACATCAATCCTATGCTCCTCTGGAATATCTTTTACCCTTATGTTCAATTTTTGGAACTCCTCAATGTGCTCCATTATTGAACCCTTTTGTTTGAGACTTATCAATTGGCTAAAAAAAGTGTTGCTTTTTGTATCCTCATAATGTGCTATCAATTCTTCCGTAAAAATTGCCCAAGTGATAAATTGTTTACGAGAGCAAAGCCATTGATACCATACAAACTGATTTGGTTCCAAATATAAAGTTGCCATACGTACCTTTTGTGTGTTTTGCACATTATTGAGATCGAAGAATTGCTCCATCTGTAATATCCATGTGGCGGGATCCTTGCCATCAAACTTCCTCATATCGATTTTTGGAATATGGTGGGTCTTTGATCCAACATTAGAGTCTATGGAATCATGATTAACATTTCTTTTGTTCACATCATGAGTTTCCTTTACAACCTTTTCACCATTAGTAAGTATTTCTTGTAGAAAATTTGTCAAATCTGTCTTCAAATCTGCCATGTCTGTCTTCAAATCTGTCCTCAAATCTGTCTTCAGATCATCCATCTTAGCTTCCATGCCCTTTATCTTAGATTCCACACCATTTATCTTAGATTCCATGCCATTTATCTTAGCATCTGTTAGCTTTTGTGAGCGTGACATTTGTTGCACTTGTTCTTGTAATTTTGATATATCATGTAGCATTTCTTCCTCTTCTTCATGAGTCATGCTAGAGCTTTCAGGTTCCTTACTAGGTGTTTGCATTTTCTTTCCTCGGGGCATCAGTTACCGATAATAATGCTTTACTATGCCCTTTGAATTCCTTCAAACCAAGCTTATGCAAAAATTAAAAAAAAAAAACTACACACCTTTTTTTCACTTTGTAGAAGCCTGATATTGAATCTGATGTATCTCTGTAATTTCAAATCATCCAGTTCTGAAATTGTGACTTGTAGTAGCCTTCTATGTCCTCTTTCCAATGCCACTAGTCTGATCCAAATTGGATTCTCCAAGAAAGAGTTATGCACAATCTCCCGCAGTGACCTGATTATAGACTAGTTCAGTAGAGCGAACTTGTATGAAGTGCCACGTGTCACTGTTTCAACCTTTGACTCTGAAAAATATATCAAGAAAACTACAGTCCGTCCTCTTTCTGTACCTTTTTACGAAATTTCAATCCGATGCTCAGAAAGAAAGTTATGACGATTTTCCCCAGGTCACCTGTTTTGAATGTAATTCAGGAGTCTGCAAAAAGACCAACTTCCTCAGATCATATCTCCGAAAATATCACACGAAAAGCTCTGAAATTCGGACCCATGGTTTAGTGTAATGTCTTCTCAAATCGGTTTTGTTTTCGGCTTCTGAAACGTCACAGAAAAAAAGTTATAGCGAAAATTCCACGATGACCTGTTTGGAGCAGCGAAACCCTAGAATCCAAAGCTCTGATACCAAATGTTATGAAACCAGCTCAAGAAAAGATAGAAAAGAAAGATCAACGCCTTAGAATTCAGCCTCTTCGAGGGGCCAACCTCCTTTACATTACATAAATGAACAATTCTTGGATGATACAAATGACAAAACCTCCTTTCTATATATAGGAGTCTAAGGAGTCACAATATAATCCAGCCGACCTAACAATAATAATATAAAGCCACAAAAATAACAATAGAGGGATTCTAAGGGGCACAGAAATAACAATATGGGGGTAATAGGGGCACAACAATATAAATAAGGGGTATAACTACAATAGTAATGGGGTAATCACTAGTATTATAGGGACCCAACAAACACAAAGAAAAGTAAGACAAAAAGTAGGGAATCAAGCTTAAGCATTGAAATAGGTGCACCTAAACTTGTTGATATTTCATTTTGTCAAGAAATATCATTCCCAAAAATCATTAGCATTTCATGTTCATTACATGGTTCCCATGTTAATAAATAGAATAATAATGAAGATTGAAGTCATACTGAATTTTATGAGAATGAACAACTGTAAAAATGTTAAAATTACCATCCTCACTGCACAACTGACTAGTGCATTGAGACCCAATGAACCTGATACAAATTCCTTGTTGAGGATAAGTTGATAAATAATGTTAGGTAAGGATTATTTTGAACCTTCAGTAACTAGAGATGTTCAGAATCCAGGGGTAGCTATGTCCATATTAGAGAAAGAAGTACAATGTTATAAACATTTATCACAGAGGAATATGAAGACTATTTTAGAAATATCTTGAGTTTCTTTCATTGATGGAAAAACTTGATAATGATATTACAATACAGAAAACAAGCTAAAATATTTTATGAAGGTTGTCACAAGAAACATTATCTTTAAAAAATAACTCATATGGGGAAATTTAGAGTCATTTTAGAGGAAGTTCGTTGAACCACCTTATAACAAAATTAAAAATATAGTATTTTGTACTAGGAGGATGCTATGACCTTCATGAAAGCCAATTGAGGCCTTAGTGGAAATAAGCATACTTAAGACACATGTTAGTTTTGATTCTAAATTGGAGCTGGTCGTTTTAAGGACTAATTTCATGGACTGAATTTTCCAATAGTATGTTAAAATGGATATCATGGACAACACATATTTTGTAAGATTTTTTTTAATTGTGTCAGATTGTAGAGCTGAAACAACAAAAATTTTCTCGGAACCAAATTAGAATGACAATATGGAACTCAACCAAGAAAATCCTTGATTGGGTATTTGTTGACTACCAAAAAAGATAAAGACTTTGTTCCTTGACTTGATAGTAATATTATAACTCTTCATATCCTAGACTGGGAATGAACTCTAACTAACTTAAGAACTAGAACTCTTTTACTATATGACTAATTATACCTTAACCTATTTAGTCATATAGTTAGATTAGACTTCTTCAACTCCTAGACTTAGAATGAACTCTAACTAGCTTAGGAATTAAAAATCTTTTGCTACATAACTAATTATGTCTTATCCTATTTATGTTATACTTAATTCACACTAGAACTAGCTTATATGACACTAAAATATAAAATCTCTATTATTTCATGTCTGGTAATAAAAATATTTTATTCATATTGTGTCATTTCATTAACCAAGAAAACCTAGGAAATAGGGAAATCCCTTAGATACATGTTAGTCCTAGAATGAGGGCTCATTACTCTTTATATTAACATATGAACAACTAGGACACATGAAGAAACACAAACCCTAATTTCACTTATCGTAGATTCCATTCTACTCATAGGGGATGACGATGCAGGAGAATTAAACCCAAGAGAAAATCATTGTATTTTAGCAGACATAGGGGGTCATGTATTTTAAGGAAGTTGGATTCCTAAGTGATGAATTAATGTAACATTTAGGCTTTTGAGTGAGTAGGATAAGAATTAATTAGGTAATGTGAGGATGTTTTAAATTCTCTCGAATTAAGGTGAACATGAGTGGTTAATAATGACAAGAGAGTTAGAAGTCAATTATAACTCTTAAGGAAGTTCATGATTTGAGGAACTAGAGAGGACATTTAGGAGTCAGTTCAGTAGATTAAGGGTTTGAACTAGCATTAGTTCAACAGGACCTTTCTGGTATAAATGTAATCCTACGGCTAGAGTATAAAGGGGGGGAGGTCACTGATATTGAAGATTAGGCCTGAGAGACAGAAAGTCTCGACATGTAATTAGTTGTTCATATTTATATATACAGAGGTTCATTTGGGAACTGTGTAATGTGTGAAATAAGTATGTAATGATTGATTTATGCGTGAATTCATAGGTTCTGTAACAAAGGTTGCACGCAGAGTTCTGTAGAACTATGCAGAGGAGAAGAGTTATTCAGAAGAATCATAATGGGTCATTGAATCCACTTGAAGGATCAAGAAATGCTCTGAAGTGACATCGATCAAATGAGCATCTGAAGTTAAGCTCAGGAGAAAGAGTGCGCAGTGAAATAACAGAAGACCCAGAACCTTTTGAAGAAACCTTAACCATAGAGAAAAATTGAAGAAACAATGTAAAAACAAAGTGGAAGGAATGAATGAAGAAGTGAGGTGCCAGTGCACAACAACCGTTGGATCTGATAGATCAACGGTCCAGATCATGTCTCATGGGGTAGTGTTGAAATATCGCATCAGCGAATTTTAACAAAGAAAGATGGTTTAAACACACAAGTGGTATTTTGGATGAGTGAGAAGTGGTAATTGGTATTTAGGAGTGAACACCCGATCCCACTAGTCGAGCAACACATAGCAATGAAGGAGAGAGGGAAAACTGCTTTTTCGGGCTGTTATTCTTTGTGCCTCTAGTCTATCCAATGTCATCGTGGATCGTTGGATCTACTAAGTGTAGATCAACGGCGAAAGACCGTCAAGCAACTTTTGGAATGGGGAAGGATATTGACCATTGGATCGATTGCCAGATCAACGGTCAAGATTTAATTGAAGCTATGAGAATGAGGTTGGAACAACCCTTTTAAATATGGCAATAGCGATAGCGATTTAATCACAACCGTTGGATCGAAAGCCAGATCTATGGTCCTGATTGGATTGGAGATCAGAGGAAGGAGTAGCGCTTTGGAAATGGTTGAAAGTCACGAACCCAAAAGTTTATAGAGGTGGCCTCAATTCCATTTGAGTTCCGGCCTTAAGCGTTGGAGCGGGGTTCCATGTGTTTTCTGTGTAATGCAGAGATCAGAGGGGAAATGCAACAAGTGATATGAAGTGGACCCGATAGGGTTATATGGGCGTGTTTGTTATATTTGAAGTCTGACAGTTTAATTGCATATCGGATGTGGAGGAGGTGTGTATTAATGTGACCCGTGGAGGCGCCGATACTCGATTGAAATAAAGGTGTACCTCTGAAACTGTGAAAAGGCTTTAAAAAGGCAGAAAAGGTAAGTTTATGCCGTTTATGTATATTTCTATGTATAATAGAAATAAAGCGCCGATTGAAGGTTTGGTGGTTAAGTCTGCATTAACCATAGGTTAAAGAGGGGTTTGTTATATATATGCGGAAACAATGCTATGAAGGCCTAAAGCGCGGATAAGGCTTAAACTAAAGTTTATAAGGGGTGGTTGAGCTCCGATATAAAGGAAAAGTTGAGTTAAGGGTTAGATTTTATTAGTCTATAAATCATTCGGCTTGAGACTATGAAAGGGCCTAAAACCTTAGTATATGAAGATTGGACTCCTTAGAGAGTTAATTTCCTAGGACTGATGTGCTTATGCATTTTATATGCATACTGTGGTGTGAGCGGGGGTAACCCTGTGTCATTAGTGGTATTAGAGCAGAATTGTGATCAGAGCAGGGAAAGATTTCCTTGGAAAAGGAGTTTTCGCACAGAAGAAGGTAATGTCCATAAGTTAAGTGAATGAATGGTAGAGGATATAGTAGAAGATTGTAAGGGGAACTTTTGAAGTTCCCGTGAGATTGTCACAGTTCTAGTAGAGGCTTGGAGTAGATAGGAACAGAGAATTCCTTGAAGAAAAGTGAGAGCAATATTGCTTAGTACAAGTTTTGAAGGAAAGAGGACTTGGAGACCAAACACAGGACAATCCATTCAAAAGTGTAGAAGAATGGGAGAACAAGATGATAGATAGCTCTTAGAGGTAAGATAGTGTGTTTTGTTTCAAATTAAAATTGATGATTATGGTTGCAGATGAAGCATCTCAGCAAAGGACAACAACAGAAGCTGCAAGAGGAGAACTAGATGTGTCGTTGAAGGTAGAGTAAGGAAAATACTCTGAAGGAAGTGGTAGTGAACCTGAAGAATCCAACAAGAGGTTGGACAGAGAGAGGATAGCTGCAGTGTTCTCAAGAGATAGTAAGAGATTGTAGAAGCCTAAAAGGAGCAAAGCTATTGCTCAAGAGGAGGTTGCAGATAGAGGACCCGTGCTTGCCAAAAGACTGAGTGAGGAGAGCTTAGTGAAGTAAGATTCCAACAAGGAGAACTAGCTGTTGCAGAGGCTTGTTGCATATGAGTGAGGAGCTCATGAAGAAAGAGAAGAAGAAGATGACTACTGATAGTCATAGTAGAGGTTCAGAGAGAAGCCACAACAGAAGATATGAGAAGAAGAATGGCAAAGAGGATGGCAAGAAACTGAGTCAAGAGGAGATTGGCAAGGAGTTGGCTGAGATAAGAAAAGAACTTGATGTGTTAACAATGCAATTAGAAGAAAACTAGAGACAAGGTTTGGTATTAAGGAAGAAGCCAGTGGAGTGGCATGAGATGCAGAGAAGGCTACATGAAAAGCAAGTAAAGTGGTTGAGGGAAAAGCTCAAGGAAGTTGAGTTGGAAATGGAAGAGTCCATTTATGAACCAGAACAGGGAGAAATTCTGGGAGAAATTGAAGACTACATTGAAGATAAAGAATGGAGATCAAGTGAAGATCTCATGGACTATTGGGATAGTTCAAAATAGCATGAGGAGATGCTAACTAAAGATGAAGAGCTGATGTATAAGGCCATCAAGCCTTGTGTTTTTGAACCTAATAGTTTTGGTGTACTTGCAAGATGCATAGGATAGGATAGACAGTCTTGTGAATCTGTCGAAAGCATGGAGGAGTATCTTACAGAAGATGAATACTCTGAAGTAAATCTGAATAGAGCTCTTGAGCTGAAGTATGAGGATCAATGTGTTTTAGTGGATAAAAGGTACTTTAGAGTAGATTGTGATGAAGAAGACCTCTCAAAGGACGAAAGTATTGAGTTGTTACAGCAAAAAGAACTCATTGAAAAATAAATAATTGGAGCTCTTACAAGACAAGAACCATTCCTTGTGAAGGAAGGAGATGAAGTTGAGCCTGAGACGCTGAATCATGTAGAAGACTCAGAGAAGAAAAGAAATTTGATGACTGAAGAGTCGAGTAAGAACGCCAGGTCTTATGATTTTAAAATTAGTAATTTTGGATAATTGCAAGTACATCATAGGAGGATGAACAAACTTTAGAGTTTGTAAGATAGAAGGAGCAGAATCTGAAATCTGTTCAGATCAAGACTGAGATGGCAAGATATTAGAACCAAAAGGAGATAGAAGAGTCACCTAGTAGTAGGTAGCAGAATGTTAGAACTGTCATAGAGGAGAAATATGGTGGTATTATTCCAATGAAGGCTGTAGAAATGTTGTCCTAAAGAAATGATCCAATGAATGTCATTGGAGAAGGATAGAGATTGTTTGAAGGTGATATGAAGGTTCTTAAAGAACAAGAGGGTAAGGACGAAAGGGAGGCAGTAAGAATCAAACAATTTCAAAGATAGTTAACCAGCAGTAGGCTAAGGAAGAATAACTTCACTACTGTGAACAAAAGCAGGGAGGCACCATTCAAATAGATGATGTGGAGGAGAGGCTAATTGACAGTCTCATGAATTATTTTGAGAATTCATAACAACATATTGATGTGCTGACTGAGGAGAAAGAAATAGAGCAACAAACTGAATTGTTGCCAAAGGAAAATAAAGGACTGAAGCCTTATGTTTTTTATTTTAACAAATGTTTTTTGAATGCAGGTTTAGTTGCAGATGTTAGACGAAATTTGGCACAGATGAGCAACCAAATAAAGATAAAAGAAGAGGATTCTATGGAATAATTTAATCCATGGAACATAGATGTTCAATTGCTGGAGAGAATGTTGGAAAGTTAGAATCTAATGCAGAAATTAGATGTTGCACAGAGAGATATCCTTAAGGATATTTAGAAAGCTTGGGTGGAAGCAATGTCTACAGTGGTACCTAGAGCAGTAAATACAACAATATCTAGGGCAGAAAAAGTTGGAGCAAGAGCAAAAGTAGAAGAAAAAGTAAGAATCTGACAACTTCAATTAGAATTTGGACCTGCTTCACAAGGAGAGGAAGATGAAACAGAAAATAGCAGACATATAGCAGCAGCAAAGGTGCAAGACATTTGGGCAGATACAAACTAAAGTTTGGGACCTTGGAGGTTTTTCTATCAACATATGAACACACATGATCAAGAGATCATGAATATTTTCTACTTTGGGAGTCTGATGTAGGAGCATTCAACCCAAGAGAAAATCATTGTATTTTAGTAGACATAGGGGGTCATGTATTTTAAGGAAGTTGGATTCCTAAGTGATGAATTAATGTAACATTTAGGCTTTTGAGAGAGTAGGATAAGAATTAATTAGATAATGTGAGGATGTTGTAAATGCTCTCAAATTAAGGAGAACGTGAGTGGTTAATAATGACAAGAGTGTTAGAAGTCAATTATAACTCTTAAGGCAGTTCATGATTTGAGGAACTAGAGAGGACATTTAGGAGTCAGTTTAGTAGATTAAGGGTTGGAACTAGAATTAGTTCAACAAAACCTTTCTCGTATAAATGTAAGCCTACGAGCAGAGTATAAAAGTGGAGGAGGCAACTGATATCAAAGATCAAGCCTGAGAGACAGAGAGTCTCGACATGTAATCAGTTGTTCATATTTATATATACAAAGGTTCATTCGGGAACTGTGTAATGTGTGAAATAAGTATGTAATGATTGATTTATGCGTGAATTCATAGGTTCTGTAACAAAGGTTGCAGGCAGAGTTCTGTAGAACTACGCAGAGGAGAAGAGTGATTCAGAGGAATCATAATGGGTCATTGAATCCACTTGAAGGATCAAGAAATGCTCTAAAGTGACATCGATCAAAGGAGCATGCGAAGTTAAGCTCAGGAGGAAGAGTGCACAGCGAAATAGCAGAAGACCCAGAACCTTTTGAAGAAACCCAAACCACAGAGAAAAATTGAAGAAACAGCGTAAAAACCAAGTGAAAGGGATGAATGGAGAAGTGAGGTGCCAGTACATAGCAACCGTTGGATCTTATAGATCAATGGTCCAGATCATGTCGCATGGGGTAGTGTTGAAATATCGCATCAACGAATTTTAACAAAGAAAGGTGGTTTAAACACACAAGTGGTATTTCGGACGAGTGAGAAGTGGTAAGTGGTATTGAGGAGTGAACACCTGATCCCACTAGCTGAGCGACACATAGCAATGAAGGAGAGAGGGAAAACCGCTTTTTTGGGCGGTTATTCTTCGTGCCTGTTGTCTATCCGAAGTCATCATGGACCGTTGGATCTACTAAGTGTAGATCAATGGCGGAAGACCGTCAAGTGACTTTTGGAACGGGGAAGGATCTCGACCGTTGGATCGATCGCCAGATCAACGGTCAAGATTTAATCAGAGCTATTGGAACGAGGTTGGAACGACCCTTTTAAATATGGCAATAGCGATAGCGATTTAATTGCAACCGTCGGATCGGAAGCCAGATCTATGGTCCTGATTGGATCAGAGATCGGAGGAAGGAAGGAGCAGCGCTTCGGAAATGGTTGAAAGGCATGGACCCGAAAGTTTATAGAGGTGGACTCAATTCCATTTGAGTTCCGGCCTTAAGCATTGGAGCAGGGTTCCGTGTGTTTTCTGTGTAATGCGAAGATCGGAGGGGAAATGCAACAAGCGATATGAAGTGGACCCGACAGGGTTATATGGGTGTGTTTGTTATATTTGAAGTTCAAGAGTTTAATAGCATATCGGATGCGGAGGAGGTGTGTATTAATGTGGCCCACAGAGGAGCCGATACCTGATTGCGATAAAGGTGTACCTCGGAAATTGTGCAAAGGCTTTAAAGAAGGAAAAAAAGGTAAGTTTATGCCGTTTATGTGTATTTCTATGTATCATAGAAATAAAGCGTCATTTTAAGGTTTGGTGGTTAAGTCCACATTAACCACAGGTTAAAGAGGGGTTTGTTATATATATGTGGCAACAATGCTATGAAGGCCTAAAGCATGGATAAGTCTTAAACTAAAGTTTATAAGGGGTGATTGAGTTCTGATATAAAGGAAAAGGTGAGTTAATGGTTGGACTTTATTAGTCTATAAATCATTCTGCTTGAGACTATGAAAGGGCCTAAAACCTTAGTAAATGATGATTGGACTCCTTAGAGAGTTAATTTGTTGGGACTGATGTGCTTATGCATTTTATATGCATACTGCGGTGTGAGCGAGAGTAACCCTGCGTCATTAGTGGTATCAGAGAAGAATTGTAATCAAAGTGGGGAAATATTTCCTATGAAAAGGAGTTTGCACACAGAAGAAGGTAATGTGAATAATTTAAGTGAATGAATGGTAGATACTACAACAGAAGATTGTAAGGGGAACTTTTGAAGTTCCCAGGGAGATTGCAGCAGTTCCAATGGAGGCTTGGAGTAGACAGGAACCGAGGATTCCTTGAAGAAAAGTGAGAGCAATATTGCTTAGTACAAGTTCTGAAGGAGAGAGGACTTGGAGACCAAACAGAGGACAATCCATTCAAAAGTGCAGAAGAATGGGAGAACAAGATCATACATAGATCTTGGAGGTAAGATAGTGTGTTTTGTTTCAAATTAAAAATGAATACTGTAGTTGCAGATGAAGCATCTCAACAAAGGAAGGCAAGAGAAACTGTGAGAGGAGAACCAAATGTGTTCGTGAAAGCAGAGTTAGGAAAACACTCTGAATGAGAAGTGGCAGTGAACTTGACGAATCCAACAAGGGGTTGGACAGAGAGAGGATAGCTGAAGTGCTCTCAAGAGAGGGTAAGAGATTGTAGAAGCCTAGAAGGAGCAAAGGTGTTGCTCAAGAGGAGGTTCCAGATAGAGGACCCGTGCTTACCAAAAGATTGAGTGAGGAGAGCTTAGTGAAGTAAGATTGCAGTAAGGAGGACTAACTGTTGTAGAGGCTTGTTGCAGATGAGTGAGGGGCTCATGAAGAAAGAGAAGAAGATGATGACTACTGATAGTCATAGCAGAGGCTCAAAGAGAGGCCACAACAGAAGATATGAGAAGAAGAATGCTAAAGCAGATGGCAATAGACTGAGTCAAGAGGAGATTGACAAGGAGTTGGCTTAGATAAGAAAAGAACTTGATGTGTTAACAATGCAGCTAGAAGAAAACCAGAGACAAGGTTGGATATTAAGGAAGAAGCCAGTGGAGTGGCATGAGATGCAGAGAGGTCTACAGCAAAAGAAAGTAAAGTGGCTAAGGGAAAAACTGAAGGAAGTTGAGTTGGAAATGGAAGAGTCCATTTGTGAACCAGATCAGGGAGAAATTCTGGGAGAATGTGAAGACTACATTGAAGCTAAAGAATGTAGATCAAGTGAAGATCTCATGGAGTATTGGGATAGTTCAAAACAACATGAGGAGATGCTAACTGAAGATGAAGAGTTGATGTATAAGGCCATCAAGACTTGTGTTTTTGAACCTAATAGTTTTGGTGTACTTGCAGGATGCATAGGAGAGGATAGACAATCTTGTGAAGCTGTCGAAAGCATGGAAGAGTATCTTACAAAAGATGAATACTCTGAAGTAAAACTGAATAGAGCTCTTGAACTAATGTATGAGGAGCAATGTGTTTTAGGGGATAAAAGGTACTCTAGAGCAGAGTATCATGAAGAAGACCTCTCGAAGGAGGAAAGTATTGAGTTGTTACAACAGAAAGAACTCATTGACAAATTAATAATTGGAGGTCTTACAAGACAAGAAACATTCCTTGTGAAGGAAGGAGATGAAGTTGAACCTGAGGAGCTGAATCACGTAGAAGACTCAGAGCAACAAAGAAATGTGATGACTGAAGAGTCAAGTAAGACTGCCAGGTCTTATGATTTTAAAATTCATAATTTGTGGATAATTGCAGGTACATCACATGAGGATGAACAAACTTTAGAGTTAGAGAGAAAGAGCAGAAGATGAAATATGTTTAGATCAAGACTGAGATGGCAAGATCTTAGAACCAGAAGGAGACAAAAGAGTCACCTGGGAGTAGGCAACAGAATGTTAGAACTGTCATAGAGGAGAAAGATGGCAGTCTTATTCCAATTAAGACTGAAGAAATGTTGTACCAAAGAAATGATCCAATGAATGTCATTGGAGAAGGACAAAGATTGTTTGAAGGTGATATGGAGGTTCTTAAAGAACAAGAGGGTAAGGATGAAAGGGAGGTAGTAAGAATCAAACAATTTCAAAGAAGAGTTAACCAACAACAGGCTAAGGAAGAAGAAGTTCACTACTGTGAACAAAAGCAGGGAGGCATCATTGAAACAAATGATGTGGAAGAGAGGCTAATTGACAGTGTCATGAATTATTTTGAATTCTAAGGGAGGTAGTAAGAATCAAACAATTTCAAAGAAGAGTTAACCAACAGCAGGCTAAGGAAGAAGAAGTACACTACTGTGAACAAAAGCAGGGAGGCATCATTGAAACAAATGATGTGGAAGAGAGGCTAATTGACAGTGTCATGAATTATTTTGAGAATTCAAAATAGCATATTGATGTGCTGACTGAGGAGAAAGAAACAAAGCAGCAAACTAAATTGTTGCCAAAGGAAAATAAGGCATTGAAGCCTTATGCTTTTCATTTTAACAAATGTTTTGTGAATGCAAGTTTAGTTGCAGATGCTAGAGGAAATTTGGCACAGATTAGCAACCAAATAAATATAAAAGAAGAGGATTCTGTGGAAGAATTTAATCCATGGAATAGAGATGTTCAATTGTTGAAGAGAATGTTGGAAAGTCAGAATCCAATGTAGAAATTAGATGTTGGAGAGAGAGATATCCTTAAGGATATTAAGAAAGTTTGGGTGGAAGCAATGTCTACAGTGGTACCTAGAGTAGTAACTACAACAATATCTAGGGTAGAAAAAGTTGGAGCAAGAGCAAAAGTAGATGAAAAAGTAAGAATCTGACAACTTTAATAGAATTTGGACCTGATTGACAAGGAGAGGAAGATGAAACAGAAAATAGCAGACATACAACAACAACAAAGGTGTAAGACATTTGGGTAGCTACAAACTAAACTTTGGGACCCTGGAGGTTTTTCTATCTACATATGAACACACATGATGAGGAGATCATGAATATTTTGTAATTTGGGGGTATGATGAAGGAGCATTCAACCAATAGAAAATCATTGTATTTTAATAGACATAGGAGGTCATGTATTTTAAGGAAGTTGGGTTCCTAAGTGATGAATTAATGTAACATTTAGGCTTTTGAGTGAGTAGGATAAGAATTAATTGGATAATGTGAGGATGTTGTAAATTCTCTTGAATGAAGGAGAACATGAGTGGTTAATAATGACAAGAGAGTTAGAAGTCAGTTATAACTCTTAAGGAAGTTCATGATTCGAGGAACTGGAGAGGACATTTAGGAGTCAGTTCAGTAGATTAAGGGTTTGAACTAGAATTAGTTCAATAGAACCTTTCTGGTATAAATGTAAGCCTACGAGCAGAGTGTAAAAGGGGAGGAGGCCACTGATATTGAAGATCAGGCCTGAGAGACAAAGAGTGTCGACATGTAATTAGTTGTTCATATTTATATATACAAAGGTTCATTCAGGAACTGTGTACTATGTGAAATAAGTATGTAATGATTGATTTATGTGTGAATTTGTAGGTTCTGTAACAAAGGTTGCAGGCAGAGTTCTGTAGAACTACGCAGAGGAGAAGAGTGATTCATAGGAATCATAATGAGTCATTGAATCAACTTGAAGGATCAAGAAATGCTCTAAAGTGACATCGATCAAAGGAGCATGCGAAGTTAAGCTCAGGAGGAAGAGTGTGCGGTGAAATAGTAGAAGACCCAGAACCTTTTGAAGAAACCTGAACCACAGAGAAAAAGTGAAGAAACAGTGTAAAAACTAAGTGGAAGGAATGAACAGAGAAGTTAGGTGCCCGTACACAGCAACCATTGGATCTTATAGATCAACGGTCAAGATCATGTCACATGGGGTAGTGTTGAGATATCGAATCGGTGAATTTTAACAAAGAAAGACGGTTTAAACACACAAGTGGTATTTCAAACGAGTGAGAAGTCATAATTGGTATTTAGGAGTGAACACCCGATCCCACTTGTTGAGCGACACATAGCAACGAAAGAGAGAGGGAAAACCACTTTTTCAGGTGGTTATTCTTTGTGCCTGTTGTCTATTCAAAGTCAGCGTGGACCATTGGATCTACTAAGTGTAGATCAATGATTTAAGACCGTCAAGCAACTTTTGCAATGGGGAAGGATCTCGACCGTTGGATCGACCGCCAGATACACAGTCAAGATTTATTCGAAACTATGGGAACAAGGTTGGAACGACTCTTTTAAATATGGCAATAGTGATAGCGATTTAATTGCAATCGTCGGATCGGAAGGCAGATCTACGGTCCTGATTGGATAGGATATCGGAGGAAGGAAGGAGCAGCACTTCGGAAATTGTTGAAAGGAGCAGACAAATTTTTTTATAGAGGTGGCCTCAATTCCATTTGAGTTCCGGCCTTAAGCATTGGAGTGGCATTCCGTGTGTTTTCTATGTAACGTGAAGATCGGAGGGGAAATGAAACAAGTGATATGAAGAGGACCCGACAGGGTTATTTTGGCATGTTTGTTATATTTGAAGTCTGATAGTTTAATCACATATCAGATGCAGAGGAGCTGTGTATTAATGTGACCCGTGATGGAGCCGATACCCGGTTGTGATAAAGGTGTTCCTAGAAACTATGCAAAGGCTTTAAAAAACGAAGAAAAGGTAAGTTTATGTCGTTTATGTGTATTTCTATGTATAATAGAAATAAAACGCCGATTGAAGGTTTGGTGGTTAAGTCTGCATTAACCATAGGTTAAAGAGGGGTTTGTTATATATATGTGGCAACAATGCTATGAAGGCCTAAAGCACGGATAAGGCTTAAACTAAAGTTTATAAGGGTTGATTGAGTTCTGATATAAAGGAAAAGGTGAGTTAAGGGTTAGACTTTATTAGTCTATAAATCATTCTACTTGAGACTATGAAAGGGCGTAAAACCTTAGTAAATGACGAGTGGACTCGTTAGAGAGCGAATTTCCTGGGACTGATGTGATTATGCATTTTATATGCATACTGTGGTGTGAGCGGGGGTAACCCTGTGTCATTAGTGGTATCAGAGTAAAATTGTAATCAGAGCGAGGAAAGATTTCCTATGAAAAATAGTTTGCACACAGAAGAAGGTAATGTGCATAAGTTAAGTGAATGAATGGTAGATACTGCAATAGAAGATTGTAAGGGGAACTTTTGAAGTTCGTGGGAGATTGTAGCAGTTCCAGTAGAGGCTTGGAGTAGACAAGAATAGAGGATTCATTAAAGAAAAGTGAGAGCAAGATTACTTAGTACAAGTTTTGAAGGAAAGAGGACTTGAGGACAATCCATTCAAAAGTGAAGAAGAAAGGGAGAACAAGATCATACATAGATCTTGGAGGTAAGATAGTGTGTTTTGTTTTAAATTAAAATTAAAGATTGTAGTTGCAGATGAAGAATCTCAGCAAAGGACAGTAAGAGAACCTATGAGAGGAGAACCAGATGTGTTCTTGAAGGTAGAGTAAGGAAAACTCTCTAAAGCAGAAGTGGTAGTGAACCTAAAGAATCCAGCAAGAGGTTGGACAGAGAGAGGACATCTTAAGTGTTCTCAAGAGAGAGTAAGAGATAGCAGAGTCCTAGAAGGAGCAAAGGTGTTGCTCAAGAGGAGGTTCTAGACAGAGGACCCATGATTACCAAAAGACTGAGTGAGGAGAGCTTAGTGAACTAAGATTGTAGCAAGGAGGACTAGCTGTTGCAGAGGCTTGTTGCAGATGAGTGAGGAGCTCATGAAGAAAGAGAAGAAGAAGATGACTACTAATAGTCATAGCAGAGGTTCAGAGAGAAGTCACAATAGAAGATATGAGAAGAATAATGCCAAAGCAGATGGCAAGAGACTGAGTCAAGAGGAGATTGACTAGGAGTAGGTTGAGATAAGAAAAGAACTTGATGTGTTAACAATGTAGCTAGAAGAAAACCAGAGACAAGGTTGGATATTAAGGAAGAAGTGAGTGGAGTTGCATGAGATACTGAGAAGGCTACAACAAAAGAAAGTACAGTGGCTGAGGGAAAAACTCAAGGAAGTTGAGTTGGAAATGGAAGAGTCCATTTGTGAACCAGAACAGGGAAAAATTCTAGGAGAAAGTGAAGACTACATTGAAGATAAAGAATGGAGATCAAGTGAAGATCTCATGGACTATTGGGATAGTTCAAAACAGCATGAGGAGATGCTGACTGAAGATGAAGAGCTGATGTATAAGGCCATCAAGCCTTGTTTTTTTGAACCTAATAGTTTTGGTGTACTTGCAGGATGCATAAGAGAGGATAGACAGTCTCGTGAAGCTGTCGAAAGCATGGAGGAGTATCTTACAGAAGTTGAATACTCTGAAGTAACGCTGAATAGAGCTTTTGAACTGAAGTATGAGGAGAAATGTGTTTTAGGGGATAAAAGCTACTCTAGAGCAGAGTATGATGAAGAAGACCTCTCAAAGGAAGAAAGTATTGAGTTGTTACAGCAGAAAGAACTCATTGAAAAATTAATAATTGGAGATCTTACAAGAGAAGAACCATTCCTTGTGAACGAAGGAGATGAAGTTGAGCATGAGGAGCTGAATCACGTAGAAGAATCAGAGCAGCAAAGAAATGTGATGACTGAAGAGTTAAGTAAGACCGCCAGGTCTTATGATTTTAAAATTAATAATTTGTGGATAATTGCAAGTACATCACAGGAGGATGAACAAACTTTAGAGTTTGTTAGAGAGAAGGAGCAGAATATGAAATCTATTTAGAACAAGACTGAGATGGCAAGATATTAGAACTAGAAGGAGATAGAAAAGTCACCTGGGAGTAGGTAGAAGAATGTTAGAACTGTCATAGAGGAGAAATATGGCAGTCTTATTCCAATTAAAACTGTAGAAATGTTGTCCCAAAGAAATGATCCAATGAATGTCATTGGAGAAGGACAGAGATTGTTTGAAGGTGATATGAAGGTTCTTAAAGAACAAGAGGGTAAGGATGAAAGGGAGGCAGTAAGAATCAAACAATTTCAAAGAAGAGTTAACCAGTAGTAGGCTAAGGAAGAAGAAGTTCACTACTGTGAATAAAAGCATAGAGGCATCATTGAAACAGGTGATGTGGAGGAGAGGCTAATTGAGAGTCCATGAATTCTTTTGAGAATTCAAAACAACATATTGATGTGATGATTGAGGAGAAAGAAATAGAGCAACAAACTGAATTGTTGCCAAAGGAAAATAAGGCACTGAAGCCTTATGTTTTTTATTTTAACAAATATTTTGTGAATGTAGGTTTAGTTGCAGATGCTAGAGGAAATTTGGCACAGATGAGCAACCAAATAAAGATAAAAGAAGAGGATTCTATGGAAGAGTTTAATCCATGGAATAAAGATGTTCAATTGCTAGAGAGAATGCTGGAAAGTCAGAATCCAATGTAGAAATTAGATGTTGCAGAGAGAGATATCCTTAAGGATATTCAGAAAGTTTAGGGGGAAGCAATGTCTACAGTGGTACCTAGAGCAGTAACTACAGCAATATCTCGGGCAGAAAAAGTTGTAGCAAGAGCAAAAGTAGAAGAAAAAGTAAGAATCTGACAACTTCAATCAGAATTTGAACTTGATTGACAAGGAGAGGAAGATGAAACAGAAAATAGCATACATACAACAACAACAAAGGTGCAAGACATTTGGGTAGCTACAAACTAAACTTTGGGACCCTGCAGGTTTTTCTATCTACATATGAACACACATGATGAGGAGATCATGAATATTTTCTACTTTGGGAGTCTGATGAAGGAGCATTCAACCCAAGAGAAAATCATTGTATTTTAGTAGACATAGGGGGACATGTATTTTAAGGAAGTTGGATTCCTAAGTGATGAATTAATGTAACATTTAGGCTTTTGAGTGAGTAGGATAAGAATTAATTAGATAATGTGAGGATGTTGTAAATTCTCTCGAATTAAGGAGAACATGAGTAGTTAATAATGACAAGATTCAAAGAACTAGAGAGGACATTTAGGAGTCAGTTCAGTAGATTAATGGTTTGAACCAGAATTAGTTCAACAGAACATTTCTAGTATAAATGTAAGCCTACGGGTAGAGTGTAAAAGGGGAGGAATCCACTGATATCGCAGATCAAGCCTGAGAGACAGAGTCTCGACATGTAATCAGTTGATCATATTTATATATACAGAGGTTCATTTGGGAACTATGTAATGTGTGAAATAAGTATGTAATGATTGATTTATGTGTGAATTTTTAGGTTCTCTAACAAAGGTTGCAGGCAGAGTTCTGTAGAACTACACAGAGGAGAAGAGTGATTCGGTGGAAGCATAATGGGTCATTGAATCCACTTGAAGGATCAAGAAATGCTCTGAAGTGACATCGATCAAAGGAGAATGCGAAGTTAAGCTTAGAAGGAAGAGTGCACAACGAAATAGCAGAAGACCTAGAACCTTTTGAAGAAACCCGAACCATAGAGCAAAATTGAAGAAACAGTGTAAAACCAAGTGGAAGGAACGAACGGAGAAGTGAGGTGCCAGTACACAGCAACCGTTGGATCTTATAGATCAATGGTCCAGATCATGTTGCATGGGGTAATGTTGAAATATCGCATCGGCAAATTTTAACAAAGAAAGGCGATTTAATCACACAAGTGGTATTTCGGACGAGTGAGAAGTGGTAATTGGTATTGAGGAGTGAACACCCGATCCCACTAGTCGAGTGATACATAGCAACGAAGGAGAGAGGGAAAACTGCTTTTTCGGGCGGCTATTCTTCATGCCTATTATCTATCCGAAGTCATCATGGACTGTTGGATCTACTAAGTGTAGATCAAAGAAGAAAGACCATCAGGTGACTTTTGGAATGGGTAAGGATCTCGACTGTTGGATCAATCTCCAGATCAACGGTCAAGATTTAATCGGAGCTATGGGAATGAGGTTGGAACAACCCTTTTAAATATGGCAATAGCGATAGAGTTTTAATCGCAACTGTTGGATCAGAAGCCAGATCTATGGTCTTGATTGGATCGGAGATCAGAGGAAGGAGGGAGCAATGCTTGGGAAATGGTTGAAAGGTGCGGACCCGAAAGTTTATAGAGGCGGCCTCAATTCCATTTGAGTTCCAGCCTTAAGCGTTGGAGCAGGGTTTCACGTGTTTTATGTGTAATGCGGAGATCGGAGGGAAATGAAACAAGCGATATGAAGCATACTCGACAGGGTTATATGGGCACATTTGTTATATTTGAAGTCCGATAGTTTAATCGCATATCAGATGTGGAGGAGGTGTGTATTAATGTGACCCGTGGAGGAGCCAATACCCGATTGCGATAAAGGTGTACCTCGGAAACTGTGCAAAGTCTTTAAAAAAGGCGGAAAAGGTAAGTTTATGCCGTTTATGTGTATTTCTATGTATAATATAAATAAAACACCGATTGAAGGTTTGGTGGTTAAGTTTCCATTAACCATAGGTTAAAGAGGGGTTTGTTATATATATGTAGCAACAATGCTATGAAGGCCTAAAGCATGGATAAGGCTTAAACTAAAGTTTATAAGTGGTGATTGAGTTCCGATATAAAGGAAAAGGTGAGTTATGGGTTAGACTTTATTATTCTATAAATCATTCCGCTTGAGACTATGAGAGGGCCTAAAATCTTAGTAAATGAAGATTGGACTCCTTAGAGAGTTAATTTCCTGGGACTGATGTGCTTATGAATTTTATATGCATACTGTGGTGTGAGCAGGGGTAACCCTGCGTCAATGACATTATATTTTGATCAAATTGAAATAGGAACAAGACTAAACGAGGTCGCTTTACAAACCTCGACATTATTTAAAATGGTGGATCATCTCTATATATTCAAAATGTTTTCTTAACTTGATTAGACGAGGTAAGAAAAAACCAATAAGATAGTTTCATTAGATGAGGTTGGATATTCAAATCATTTCATCATTGGTTAGAAAAGGGATAGGTCAGTAGAAACTTAGGGAAGCTAAATCATAGCAGCTAGAAGACAAGGGTTTGAAATGGATACATATATCCACTCAAAAACTATCACAGGAATGACTAGGGTAAGCATTTTCTTAGTGGAGAAATGGTTTCAATGGTAAAGGAATCCATGACTTATCACCACAACACAATGATGTATCACTCACAAGATAATGATACAATAGAGCCATTTAACAATATTTTGGAATGTGTATTGACCAAGGTGTTCTTGGTCAATAGGGATAACTGGGATGAAAAAATTCCCATTGTTCTCTGGGCCTACTGAGCTACATGCAAAACCCTAAGTAAGTGTCTTTTGAATTGTGCCAGGTTGCAGATTTGAAGCAACAAAACTTTCCTCAGAACCAAATTAGAATGAAAATATGGAACTCGGCCAAGAGAAAACCCTAATTGGGTACTTGTTAACTACCAAAAATGATAAAGATTTTGTTTCTCAATCTGATGTATAGAATCATCAAAAGGATTACAAAATTTCCTATGTAAGTAATTTTATAAGACCTAAATCTTGAAAATTTAGAGCCTTTACAACAACATCTACAATGGGTTGGCTTGAATTTTAAACATTTATGCAGATTCCTAGTAAAACATTTGATGAACCCAATTTGGAGATCTAGATGAATTCAACAGCAACAATTGAGGACTATTGCCAAATTCTGGAATAGAGAGCCTCTACATGTATACACCTAGTCGACTAGCTGAGCCCACAAAACAACACCAAGAATTTAAGTTTACTACAAAATTATAAATAAGAGAACCTCCATGTCTATGTACCTAGTTAACTAGTTGAGTCTGCTAAACAACACTAATAATTTAGGGTTATTGTCAAACCCAAACACAATATATGTGGATATGAAGGAAGAAAAAAAGACTGATAGTGCATCACATGCGCTCCATAAAATATATATAAAAGTGAACCATCACCTGTAAAATTTAGCACTAGAAAATGACTATGCATGTGATTAAATCCTGGCCTATGTCCTCCTACATTGGTGCTTGTTACTAGCCATTAAATCCTCTATACATAAGAAATACATAAGATTAGATACATGGTGTGCTGAATTTTCTATGTGCTAAAATATAAGACAAGGAGTAGTAATTTTACTTGAGCCATTTTTTTAGTAGATCCCATGGAAAGCTCAGAGTCTCTAGTAAGTGTGTTTGAAACAAAATTGATGAGAAATCATGAAATGGAAAGAACAAATAAGGACCTATGAAATCTAGTGGTATAAAGGATTGTCCATGCCATCAAATTGGTTTTTTCTTGTATAAATGCCACAAGAAATGTTTTCCCAAGCCTTCCTACTTCATTCTTAAACTTAGAAACAAAGGTATAGTCAATTAGTCAACCCCTCTCTTTCCTTCACTTCAATCCCCTCCAACGATATAAAGGACTGTCCATGCCATTAAAACCATATCTTGTGTCCTTTGTCTTGCTATATTTCTAGCCCAACTTAGCAAAAAAGGTAAACAATATTCTATTAGTTGACCCCTCTTTTTCTCACACTTCCATCCCTCCAACGGTATAAAGGACACATTCGAGAAATTTTGAGGTAAAAAATGGACCTTAAAACAAAAATGTACAACCAAAATTAGCTTTATAACAACCAATAGGATTCAAGATGATGATGTCAACCATGAGGGACGATTCACCATTTTTGGAGTAAAATAATAAAAATAAAACTATTTTTTCAACTCGTATTTTCAACTTATCTCCCTATGGTTTTACTCAAATTTTGAGTGGGAGTGCATAATTTAATTCCTCATCCAAGGAGTACCCATGTTGAATACTTTTGATGCACCTTTCTACATGAAAAATGAGAAATACATGAAAGTAGCAGGATCGATTGAAAGTATGCAACATGGGCACTCCTCGGATAACAAATTAAATTTTGCATCCAACGAGTTGTCCTGCTCAAAATTTGAGGAAAACCATATGGTGATAAGTTGAAAATAAATGTTTAAAAGCTAGTTTTTTCATTTTTCCCTCTAAAATTTGATGATGTAAGCTAATATTATTTCATTATTTCCACTATAATATTCCTTAGGAGGACCATTTTAGACCTCAAAATTTCTCTAATGGTCCTTGTCATTATACGTTTCCCTGTGTGCTACAAATCACTAACCCTACCTACAAATGGATTTTGGCCTTCAAAAATGCCACATATACATTGGGAACACTATCATGTGTCTTGAAAATCGCTAAAACTACCTACAAATGGATTTTGGCTTGCATAAATGCATCATATGCATTGCAAACCCCGTGATGTGTCCTACAAATCACTAACCCTATTAAAAATACACAACTGAGGTTAAATTCCACTTTGGACAACTCATTTGATGGATATGGAAATGACATTGAATACCTCTTTTCGAGAGGACCAAAATCGACCTAAAGATCATTAAATTTGTATAAGGGAAATTGTACTTATGAAGGAAAGCCCACATATGCACATTTGAACAAGGCCGACCTTAAAGTAAATTGGAAACCCTTGGAAGCCTATAAATATAAGTGACCTCAAGCTCATTTGGAAATCACTAAGCATCTTCCTCTTCTCTTCTTCATTGATTGGTTCACATAGGTCTGAGGCAAGGACAACAACACAATTTCACAAAGGTCATGTTGTCACTTACAGAGAAAACCTTAGATTTCTTACGAGACCAATGCCTAGAACATCTAGATTATATGTGTCTCATATGATTATCAAGAAACTGGAGACATCAAATACATTTTTATGCATATGTATACATCTATATATAATAATAAACAACATGGGTTGGTTCATTCATCAAAAGGTATCAGCCATATATCTCATGGTACCTCTTCACACACACAAAACGCCCAGAAATATATATAAACTCATGGAGGCCGAGCTGTTCAAGGACCTACAATTCAATCCATTTTAATAGAGAAATGAAAGAGGATGAAGAGACAGAATAACTCATTATATAGAGCTTAATAACTACAAGAATTCTACATATATCTGAGTTAAAGATAGACTGGATGGATGAAAGAGGAATGGATGTAATGATTCATGGAGTGCTATTTAAAGATATAATTTCTAAGGTTCACACAGGCATAAGCATTAACAAGTTAATACAAATGAAGTTGTGAAAACATAAGAAACATTTATGGCAGCTACGATAACATGAAATTAGAGAGGAAAAATGGATGTAATGGAATTTACACAGAGAGGCAACATACTGTAGTTCTCGAACATGGAATCACCACCATTTCATTAATATTCTAAAATAAACGCATCTTGAACTAATACAATAAAAAATAACATGGAGTTCTTCTTGCAAATTCTGAACCTGTTTTCTTTTTCTCTAATAGTATATATACCCGAAACGACCTCTAAAGCATAGGTCGTTAGCAAGATATTATTTCTTGATCTCGTACATGATTACAAAAGTTATGAATCAAAATTCGAGCATGTGCTAAAGCATCAATCCTGTAAAAGAAAGTTTTGCTAAAATCATAACAACTTAAAGTAAATGTAACTAGAGAGTAAAAACAAAGCCATTCTAGGAAAAAAAACAAGATAATCATTGTTGATGAGAAAATGTGGATACTTGGTATGAAGTTGGAGAACCCCCTATGTGAACCAGTCGTATAATGGGAGGATTAGCAAATTGCTCGCATTGTTGCCACATATTCACTTTAGGTGGTGGAATAGAACTGAAATGTTGGTAGAGGATTCGCAGATTGACCATCCCTGTGTAATCCAGTTTGCATTGAGAAAGACTTCTAACCATCTCGAGAAGATCGAATTCCTTTTCCAAAAATTTGGTAATGGTTGATCCCTTAAGGATGATCGTTCTTTCGGGAGTTGCACCTGTATTACACTTAACCAACATTAGCTTTTGATTGTACACCTCCTGTGAGAGAATTTCTCCATCATCTCCCCAACAGTTAGGTAGGCCAACCTCAAGAAGTTGATTGAAAGTGACATCGAAGTTCGATAGCTCTTTCTGCAGCTTAGTCAGACTTTGCTCCACCTTAGACCTAGCTTCCTCTTTGGAGATAACTTTGTAAATCATGGCCACTACTTCCACCCTGTCCAATATATCGAGAGACCTGAGCTCCTAAGTCATCCTTTCATTCAAGAATTGAATGTATTTTCTGGCATACTGGGAGTTGTTGATACTAGTTTGTTTGTTGTTTTGGAGAGCTAGGGAATATTCCTTGCAGAGCTTCCTTTTCTCTTGTATCAGAACTAAATGTTCCCATCATTTTTCAACCCCCTGGATGATCTTATCCCATACCTCTTGCCTTGATTATGTGAGTTCCAGATTCCCTTTTAGCTTAGCCTTTAAATCCTTGTTCTGATTCAAGAATATCGACGTTAAAGTTTGCTGTTAGGAGTTGTCTTTCTTTCTGGGTCACATGGGCCTTAGCTGCATCTAACTCCCTCTAAACTCTCCCCAACTCATCTTCAGAAAGCTTTAATTCTGTCAACGCCTTAGTAAGGCGATCAGTGGGGTTTTGGGGATCATCTTGGACCACCACAGTACATAAATGAGAGTCAGATCGGCTCTATTACTCATCCAGTCTTCATTGTAGGATTTCAACCCTTTCCCTGCTTTCATTTAGTTCTCTGGAAAATATCTCCTTCTCTTTCTCACTTTGTATTAGCTTAGGATTTTGAACATGCTCACTTCTTGTCAGCTTCAGTTGTCTTCTCAAGGCTGATATCTCTGCCTTGCAATCATTCATCACAACTGCTACTGCTGCTTCATCTATAAGATCCAATCCCATTTTTATGATCAGCTCTTTATAACACTCCTTTTGTTTGAAGTGAGCCCGATACAAGGCATTCTTAACTCTCACATTCTCGACGAGCTTATCTATGTATTTGTGGGCCAGATCAATAGTCGTTTGCTTCCTATTGATATCACTATATTGCATTTCCCCCACTTGCCTATGTAGGTTGACCTTGTCTACCAGAGGGATACTATTCAAGTCGAGAGACACATCTAGGTCCTGAAACTTGGGACCAAAAGGAAGGGTTTGGTCAGATAGGTGCTTCAACCTGATCTTCATCTCCTCCTTCTCTAGATTTGTAGCAGCTAATAACCTAGTGTGTCTAGGGGTGACCTGTGAAGTCATATCTTGATGCATCTTTTCTTTTTCCCTTATGTTCCTTACCTGTATGTTCCTTTCCTCTACTTGAATTGTTCCTGCTACATAGATACTTTCTTATGATTTTGGAATAGAAACCCCAGTTGAGGATGTGGTTGAGACCTTTGAAGGTATTTCCAAATTAACCTGAAGGACTGAGTTCTCAGTCACCTGCCTTTGGATATGGATGCTTGGTTCTTCCTCTTCCTGTTCTTGTTCAGGTTCCTTTTCCTGTTCTAGTCCTTGCCCTTGACTTTTGGCTTTTTTATGAGTTGGTCCTTCTTCCATGTCAGTTGTTCCTAGAGTATTAGCAACCCATTTTTGTGTCTTCTTCGTGCTGACTGGTGATTTAGTTTTCATGTCTGTATTCAGAGGACAGGAATCAAAGTTAGCTTTCCATTCGATCTCGAGCTTAGGATCATGCACATAGGTTGAGGGTTTATTATTTTCCCTTCTCCAAGCAAGGAGACCTCAGGGATCATAATGCCAGATTTGACCATTCTTGAATTCCATGGCTTCGAGCATAGTTTTAATTATTTTAAAGGTTTGCCTGGTATTTATCACAAAAGGACCTACCGATTGTCCCATTTTAAAGATATAGCCTTTATTAGCCGGTACAAAGTGGAGCAGATCCACATGCAGGATTTTCCTGATAAATTCAAGGGGAAACACTCTCATTGGTAGGAACACTGGAAAATGATAAGGAGGAAGCTCGCAACCATAAACCCAGATCTGTGTAATCCTCATAGAGTTACCAGTCTCCAATTGCAATTTTCTCATGAAGTTGGAGGAGCTCTTTTTTCTTAGGGAAGATTATGGGCTGGGGGGGGGGATTTCATTAATGATTCAGTAGGAAATTGACATGAAGCATGAGAGGAATTGAGAATAGCCTCCAAAGTCTGGCCTTTTCCTCATAGAAACATTCTAGTTAAAGACTGAATTTCTTTCCTTTACGGGGGTAAATACATCCAAGTGAAGGCATTGGAATTCTTCAATGTGAGTATAAAGAAATAAATAAAATAACAATGAATAGTAATGGAAGTAGGTAGCAGTTCTGAGGTAGCTGAATTGAAAATGGATGGAGTCCATAAGGTAATATGGGATGTTTAACTAGCATCCAGGATGCTTCATCTTGTGCAGACACCCGAGAACTATCCTGCTTAATTTCTAGAGTGGATTTGTTTCCTAAAATACTGATGATAGCAGCTAGGATTGGTTAAACAGAGTTCTTAAATAGAGTTAGCAGGATCTAAATATCTAACGGAAAGGATTTGGCCTCGAGAGTGAGAATTTTATCCAGGAACAAATGCATTTCTCTTACAGAGAGCGTGGTGAAATATCTCTCTAGGGTTGAGGCGGTGAAGGAGCACATGGAGGGAGTTGCAGGGAAGTTGAGAGATCTCTGGATTAAAAGAGGGCTTATTTCTAGGATTACATTACCTAAAGGGGAAATGAAACGATTCTTCTGAACTTGGTAGGAATCCAGCAATCAAACTACAAACTTGGGGTGATGATGAGCTGGGGGAGAAATCTGGTAGTATAACCTAGAAGCCACAACTCAGAATAGGTCTTCATTCTTCACATGGCTCAAGAATATTTCATAATAGAGGTCGGTGAGGGAAAAGGGACAAACAGGGCCCATGATATAAGCCTCTTTTCTGGTAAGAGGACTGGTACCAGGGTTTTTAACCTCATGAGCGTTTGGGGTTGCAGGGGCTGCGTGTTTCATCCCTTCAAATAAAACAAAACGAGCAAACAAGGAAATTGGGTGGTGTCGAGTTACCTGGAGTTAGCAGGGGAATGAAAGTGACTTAGGAGGGCACCCGTGGTCTTTGGGAGGATGAACAAAAAGCTTCTACGCGGTTTGAGGTGGAATACTCTTTGAAGTGGTGAAAATAAATTGTTGTCGGGTAAATATTTTTAGGGCTCTTTTTTCTTTATGTAGGGTTAAGGATCTGTGCCAAAGTGGTGAGAGATGGAGGTGTGAGAGGATGACACGTGGAGGAGGATGGTTTTCCTAGAAGGGCAAGGTGTTAGATCAGTTCATCACATGACCACTTTAACTTTACCTTTTACCTTTTACCTTTGACGTGCATGTCACCACCTTGTAGATACCCTGAATATTTCAACCATGAATGCGAAGAATCCACATGGCAGGTGGTCCTCACTTGTTTCAGTGAGGTACATCATAGCACAGAGAAATATTTTGTCATGGCCATAATCGCTCAGCGTCATCGATCAGGTGCTGACTTATTCAACGCTGAGGCCTGTGGCAGTGTTAAACCGCTTGCAGTTATGCAGTCAGAACTACGTTTGGGCATGGCCACATGTGGGTTGCGGGGAAGGAAGAAGATCATACTTTAATTTTCTTATACTTTAGAAAATGTTTCCTCCTATATTACTAATTTATTCCTTATTTCTTTGCCTTAGGTCTGTATAGTTGCTTTATCCTCTTGTAAATGTGCAATTTTCACCCTTTGCAGGTTAGGGTGTTCCCTCCGAATCTGGTCTATGTACTTTATGTTCGTGGCTTCTCATCTTGATCCTGAGAAGAAACCTTAGTGTTATCTAATTATAAAATTGGCTCCACCTGGCGAAGGGGCATTTGATCCCAATGTTTCAAGAACCTGTAGTCTGTAAACTTCTTCTTTGGGAATGGAGTCTTTTCTAAACAAATGATAATTTTGTGGAAGTGGACATTTTAACAGAAAACTGGAAATTTTATATAATAATTACAATACACACACCGGTATTTACAATGAGTGCAAGGAAGGCACCTTTAATTCTAGAAATAGAGTTTGAGGAACTGACCATTCACTGGCAGCTCCAACGATTCTCCTTCCAGATTTTCAAGCAGGTATGTATCATTTCCTTTCTCTTCTAAAATTTTGAAAAGACCGAACCAAAGTGAATTGAATTTTCTGTGTTTTCCCTTTTCTTCCCGTCAAACGTCCCATTGGAGAACTAAATCTCTTGGTTGAGGAGGTCAATCCTTTACCTTTTTTTCAAGCATGGATTTCATCTTCTGTTGGTAATTTTCTAATCTAGCCCCCACCTGTTCCCTATTTTCATGAAGCTCGACCAATTGATTTATCCTTCATGTCAAAGAAATTGGCTCTTCCTTAGCTTCTTGTAATAACTTTGCCACTGGCATTGCTAATTGGATTGGGAATAATGTAGCTTTACCATACACTAGCTTGAAAGGTGATTTTCCAGTGGAATGTTTAGGAGTCACTTGGTTAGCCCTTAGGGAAAACTTCAATTGGGTGTCCCAATTCCTCTAACTTTCAGTGATGGTCTTCTTCAGAATTCTCACCACAGTTTTGTACGAGGACTCAGCGAAACTATTTCCTTGAGGATAGTAGGTAGTGGAGTGTCCTATGATGATATTGGATTTCTGAAAGAAGCTGATGAATTTTGCAAATTTGAAGACTTGGGCATTATCAGTGATGATTTTGATAGGGCAACCAAAGTGGGATAATATGTTTTCCTCCATAAACTTAATTACCACTGAGTCTATAGTGTTTCTGTTTGGGATGGCCTCTACCCACTTGGTGAAATAATATGTGGCCATTAATATCCACTTATGTTAGCTACTGGAGGGTGTGTTTATCTCCCCTATGAAGTCTAGTCCCCACTTTCTAAAGGGTTCTTCCACATGTACTGGGATCAGGGGAAGAGGAGAAATTTTTTGTCTCTTATTAAAGACTTGGCACTTCTGACATGACCTGATTTGTAGATGAACAGTTCTAAACAGTGTAGGCCAGTAGAATCTTGCCTTGAGGATTTTGTGAGATGTGGTCTTCTAGATATAATGATCTCCACAAGCTCCTCCATGAAATTCCTCAATCACTTTATGAGTTTCGCCTTCTACCAAACATAACAACAAAAATCCCACCATGTCCTTCTAGTAGAGTTGACCACTAGATATGATATACTTCTGAGCTTGCAGTCTCAACGTCCTATATTTGGATTTATCTAGCCCTAGTGGGCATATTAGGAATAAGAGATAATGGATGATATTATTATACCAGGGTGATCCCTCATATTTAGCACAGATCTTTTGCTCTACTGTTTTAATCCCATTCCATTGAACTTTTGTTCTGCTTTCCTTTGTTATCAGGTTTATTCCCAAAGCTTGGCAGTTAGATTCTAATTAAATCTTGGCCAACCACTGGCATTTTATGAGCTTAGTAGGATTTATGTCTAATTCATATTCTTGAATCTTTGCGATCCACCTACCCCTTTTTCCTTCACTCTCTCCTTGAACGAGGATGTCCTTGACCATTGTCATTCAGACATAGGCTGTAATTTCTGACTATAGTACATACACTCGAAATGCCTTCAAAGCTTTGATTAGTTCATAGGCTTTCTTCTCCAATATGTTGTATTTTAGCTCAACATATCTCAAGAATTTCCTGAAGAAGGCGATGGGCTGCTCATAACCATATTTATTCTTCTGTAGTAGAACTATAGCAATAGTATGTGGAGAAGCAAGAGAAAATATATAAAAAGGAGTGGAGTAGTCAAGGATGACTAGTACTAGTGCTTCAACAAAAGATTCTTTAATTCTAGTAAAAGAATCCCGAGAGGTAGGGCTCCATTTTCCTTCATTTTCCTTTCTCAGCATATCTGTAATACCCTTCACAATTTCTACATAGTTGGGTATGAACCTTCTCAAGAAATGTATTCTCCCCAAAAGGACTTGGATCTCTTTCTTATTTCTAGGTAGAGGAATGTGACTGATAGCTTCAACTCTCTTAGGGTCAATTTTCACTCCTTCTTGTGCTACTATGTGTCCTAGTAGCTTCCCCTCTCTCAAGGAAAACTAAGACTTCGTGGGATTTAGAGATATCCCATACCTCCTGTATTTCTCAAAGATGAGCTTCAAGTGAAGGATGTGTTCTTCATTGGTCTTAGAGAAGAATATGATATGATCCAAATATACCACTACGAACTTGTCTTATTCTCCTAAAAAATCTATATCCATATATCTTTAAAAAGTGGCCCCTACATTAATAAGACCGAAAGCCATGTGAGCATACATAAAAATTCCCCAAGGGGTGGTGAAAGCAGTGTTCTTCTAATCATTAGAGTGGACTACCACTTGGTTGTAACCAGAGAACCCATCCATCATGGACATTCTAACTGATCCAACCACCTTCTGTAATATGTAATCCATCTTGGGCAGTGGGAAATTGTCTTTCAAAGATGCCCTGTTGAGGTTACGAAAATCTACAAATAACCTTGTCTCTCCATTTTTTTTCAGATTGGGACTGAGTTGGCCACCCACTCTGAGTACCTTAAAGGCACTATGATTTTAGCTTGTAGAAGCTTCCTCACTTATTTTTCAATAGAGGGGATTAAGAGTGGATTAATCTACTTGATATTTTTCTTACATGGTTTTATTCAACTTTTTAGAGGAATCTTATGCTCTATAATATTAGTATCAAATGTTTTTAAATCCTCATAAGACCAAGAAAAAAACATACTTATAGATTTTGAAGAGATTTAAATACCTTTGTTTATAATGTGAGGGGATTCCCTTCGACATTCTGACCATCTAGGGTTCACCTTCTGAGCCAATATTACAATCTTCTACCTGTTTGTCCATCTCTAGAGCTATTGGTTTGGAGGCTACATCATTCTTGTTAAATAATATTTCCAGTGGGACTAGCCCTCAAGGAATGATATTTCCTTTCAATTGTAGAATTTTACCATTGTGTTTTCCCACGGAGTTGGTTCTTGGTCTGCCTCTTTTTCCTCCCCTTGATCAATAGTTGAGCTAGGGAACTCCCCAACAACCTCTATAAATCATTTGATCTACTCATCATCCTCAAATACCTGCCAGTGCTTGACATTATTGGGTATGGAGGGTCTGTGTCTGACCTCCACCTCATATCTGAGAACAGATTTTGAGGTGGTTTGAAATTTCTTGCTGCTACAACAAGGGAATCAGCCATTCTATTTCCTTCTCTGGAAAGAAACTGGATATTAAAGGCTAGGAAGAAGTTATCAATTAAATCCCAGACTTCATTCCTATAGGTCCTCAATCTGGGGTGTTTAGCCTGGCACTGATTTTTGATTTTCTTTACAATCAGCTCAGAGTCTCCATGTATAGTTAAACATTCAATATTCATATTCCTTGTTGTTTGTAGCCCAAGGAGAAATGCTTCATACTCTGCCACGTTGTTGATTTCCTAAAACTCTAGCTTGGATGAGAGGGTTATCAAGCTACCCTTAGGAGATACCAACAATATCCCTGCTCCATTTCCCTCTTTAGAATTCACTCCATCAAAGTATAGTTTCCATACTTTTTTTTTATCAGTGTGCTGGTCATCTAACTGCATCGTTAGATGTACTTGTATTTCTTCTACAATGGTCTCATCGTCCTCTAGCAACAGGCAAGAGAGGTCACTTTCTTTCCCATATACAGGAGAATTCTTAGAACCTTCAGCTGGGGTCACAGTTTTTACAAATCTTGACTCTCTGTACAACCTCCTTTCCTCGCCTCCAAAAGTGGGAATAGTGGCATAAGTTAGGTCTAATTTGATAGAACCCATCAATGACCACTTTGGAACCCCAATATCTAGAGAGAAGCATGTAAAATCGAGGAGGAATATCTGCCACTACTATGTCCATCACTACGATATTCATAGGGATCTGAGCCAGGTTGACCATCAGATCTTTTATCATTCCCAAAAATTTGACCCTCTTAGAGTCAAAGGAGTAAAGGTCCATGTAGGGTCTGGTGATCTGCAAGCCAAGTTGTTCCATCACAGCTAAGGGAATGAGGTTATGCGAGGCTCTAGAGTCCAACATAGAATTATGCAATAAAAGGTCATGAATTACGAGGGTCACATATAAGGGTGCATTGGAAGGATAAAGTTCTTTAACATGAGGCCTAAAAACAACTATTGGTCTTTCTTCTTGAAGGCTTAAACAATCATGGGTCTGTACTGAGGTGGATGGGAGCATGAACTGGGAGAGTTGGGCTTTATAATTGGGTTGTTTTAGAAGTTCAGTTAGGGGAACATGGATCTTAACTTTTTCGAGTTCCTTCTAAATAAAGACATAGTACCCTTTCCCCAGCCTCTAGGGAATTAAAAAAGTCAAAAGAAAGATCAGGAGATCAAATTTAAATGTCGAAGAAAATCTTTGAGTCAGAGTAGAAATTTCTTCTAGGTTAAGGATGTTGGCTCAAAAAGTTAGGAGATCAAATTTTAATGTCCGTAGGTTGGTCGAAGGAAAATATTTGAGTAAGAGCTCAAATCCCAAAGACCCCACATCCCAAAGAGCCCACATCCCAAAGAGCCCAAATAGCCCACATCCCAAAGAGCCCACTTGGATTAAATTTATACACCACTACTGCACCGAACTCCAACTAAACTACCGAAGGACCCACTTGGATTAAATTTACACAACACTACTGCACCGAACTCCAACTAAACTACCTAAGGTCTCGCCAACATCCTACTTATTTATTTTTGCAGATTGGCCCTTTTCTAAGCCTCCCAACTCCACCTCTCTTTCCTTTTCACTGGTAGCTTTTATCAGAACACGTGCCTTTTCTTATGGGCATTCCTTAGAGCTATTACACTCCTTATTTAAGGAGACTTTAATTTTGGATGCATCAGGATTCTGCTTCCCTTTCCCTTTTTCTAACACTGGGGGAATATCTTGGGGAGAAATTTTCTATTGTTGTTCAGGTTCCCTTGACCTATTTCCTAAAGATATAATATCATACTCTCAATGTATATATGCTTGCATGAAATCCATAAACTGTTTACAATAACCAGCTATGTCATCCTCACTTACTGCTGCTTCTCTATCATGACATATTTCTTTGTGAACCATGTTTTCTTGTTCTCCTTCAGAGAAGGAGGAATACGAATTTCCCTGCATCTCATGTGTATCCAGTAATTGTTCATCTGGATCATACTCTATATTTAGAGGAGGAGAGATCTAATAGAGTTGATCCTTTCTCTCCCTTTGAAGTATCTGCAATGGTGGCCTTCTGTAATTCAGGTTATAACTTCAATTGTTACCTTGAGAATTTTGTTTTAGGAGACTCTTATTTTCAAGCTCAACCTTCAACACCATATGAGATAAATTCTTAATGAGCTTATCCATTTCCTCCCACTTTAGATCTGGTAATTCTTTAGCTTGACCAGAGGAGGATGTTTCCTCTTTCCCCTTTTTCTTCTAAGTAGGTTCATTCTTTCCTCTTGACTTCCCTGCTAAGATGAAATTTTCTTCTACCTCAAGAGCATCAACTTGGAGTTGATCCAAAGTAAGAGACTTCCTCTCACTTGAGGTAAAGCCAAACTTAGACTCAAAGGCTCCCACAAATACTGCATGAGAAGCAACTTGAGGAGGCTTTATCTCAACTAGCAAGTTATTATACTGCTTATTGAACCTTTTTAGGAATTCTGAAATATCCTCTTCTGGCTTCTTCCTTATAGCATTGAACTGTATGAGGACATACGCATGACCTCTATTTTCACCTTACTTTTGTGTGAACGAGTTTTCGAGTTCTTCCCAGGTGGTGATGGATGAATTAGGTAGGGATTTAAACCATTTTCTGGCTTCTCTATCAAGGGATTACACAAAGAGTATCAGGGCCACATCCAGTTGTTCTACGTTTATATTCTCACCAAAAGCGCAAAAGGTTTCAATGTGTCTCTATGCAGTGTTTTCATCCTCCCCATTGAACCTAGGCAAAAGCTTTAGGTAGTCCTGGGGCATAGCACTTAGGGGTTGAGGTAAATCAAGAGGGGCATATTTATTTAGTAAGAAACCCATAACAACCATCTAGATTAATGGGGGAGGATTAAGGTTTACAGGAGGAAGTTGGGCTAAAACCACAGTGGTTGGAGTAACTAGACTGAGAGTAGGGTGATTCAGGATATGGTGAATATTATATTATCTAGGGTATATTTACCTTTTCCAACCTCAGGAGGAGAAGGAAATGAAACAAAAGGATTTTTGACCGAGATTTCTTCCTCCTTAATCTCTGATTTGGGGGCATGATGCTCTAGATCATCTTCTGTAGGGTATTTAAGGACTTTGGGAGTAAAATCTGACTAGTGAATGACAATGTGCTGGGAGCTGGATGACGAAGGTTCAAATAATGATGAGACAATAACATTGGTAGTATGAGTTTTCTCCTTCTAGACTCTCTTGAAAGTTCAACTTCTCTAGGTCCAATATGGATGGTGTTTTCTGTTGGAGGTATCTGAGCAAGTGTGAGGCATTCTAAAAGACATGATGATAAGCGAGAGTGGGAATTATGGAGTCGCCAATGTGATGAGGATGCAATTAGGATGTCTTTGATCACCTACACAAAGAGTGCTTGAATTATCATAACCCAGGGGAAAATTCCTTCAATAAGTCCCCAGAAATGACCCAAAAGATTTTGTCGCTTCTAAAGATAGCCTCAGATAGCTTATGAGACCAATGCTTGGAACATGTAGATTATATGTGTCTCATATGATTATCAAGAAACTGGAGACATCACATACATTTTTTTACATGTGTATACATCTATATATAATAATAAACAACATGGGTTGGTTCATTCATCAAAAGATATCAACCATGTATCTCGTGGTACTTATTCACACACAAAAAATGCCCAGAAATATATATAAACTCATGGAGGCCGAGCTGTTCAAGGACCTACAGTTCAATTAGTTTTAACAGAGTAATGAAAGAAGATGAAGAAACAAAGTAACTCATTATATTGAGCTTGATAACTACAAGAATTCTACACATATCCGAGCTAAAGATACACTGGATGGATGAAAGAGGAATGAATGTAATGATTCATGGAGCGCTATTTAAAGATATAATTTCTAAGGTTCACAAAGGCATAAGAATTAATAATTTAATACAAACGAAGTTGTGAAAACATAAGAAACATTTCAGGCAACTATGATAACATGAAATCAGGGAGGAAAAATGGATGCAATGGAATTTACATAGAGAGGCAACATATTGTAGTTCTCAAACGTGGAATCCCCACCATTTAATTAATATTCTGAAAGAAATGCATCTTGAAATCATACAATAAAAAATAAAATGGAATTCTTCTTGCAAAGTTTGAGCCTATTTTCTTTTTTTGTGATAGTATATATACCCGAAACGATCTCTAAATCATAGGCTGTTATCAAGATATTCATTCTTGATCTCGTACATGATTAAAAAAGTTATGAATCAAAATTTGAGCATGCGCTAAGGCATCACTCCCATAACAGAAAGTTTTTTTGAAATCATAACAACTTAAAGTAAATGTAACTGAAGAGTAAAAACAAAGGCCATTTCTGACAAAATAAACAAGATAATCATTGTTGATGAGAAGACATGGGCACTTGGTGTGAAGTCGAAGAACCCCGTGGGTGAAATAGTCAAATCATGGGAGGATTAGCGAACTACTTGCATTGTTGCCATATATCCAAAGAAGGTGGTGGAATAGAACTAAAATGATGGTAGAGGATTTGCAGATTGACCATCCTTGCATAATCCAGTTTGTGTTGAGAAATACTTCTAACCATCCCAAGAAGATCGAATTCCTTTTCCCAAAATTTGGTAATGGTTGATCCCTTAAGGATGATTGTTCTTTTAGGATTTGTACCTGTCTCACACATAACCAACGTTATCTTTTTCTTGTGTGCCTCCTGTGAGAGCAATTCTCCATGATCTCCCAAATAGTTAGGTAGGCTAGCCTCAAGAAGTTGATTGAAAGTGACATCGAAGTTCGATAGCTCTTTCTACAGCTTACTCAGACTTTGCTCTGCCTTAGACCTAGCTTCCTCCTTGGAGATAACTTTGTAAATCACAACCACTACTTCCACCCTATCAATATATCGAGAGACATGAGCTCTTGAGTCATCCTTTCATTCAAGATTTGGATGTATTTTTTGGCAGACTGGTAGTTGTTGGTACTAGTTTGTTTGTTGTTTTAGAGAGCTAGGGAATATTCCTTGCAGAGCTTCCTTTTCTCTTTTATCAGAACTAACTATTCCCAGCATTGGTCAACCCCCTAGATGATCTTATCCCATACCTCTTGCCTTGATTCTGTGAGTGCCAGATTCCCTTTTAGCTTGGCCTTTAAATCCTTGTTCTCCTAGGTTGCACTATGTAACTCTTGAGTAAGCTTATCGACGTTAGAGTTTGTTGTTAGGAGTTGTATTTCTTTCTGGGTCACCTAGGCTTTAGCTACATCTAACTCCCTCTGAACTCTCCCCAAATCATATTCAGAAAGATTTAATTATGTCAATGCCTTAGTAAGGTGATCAATGGGGTTTTGGGGATCATCTTGGACCACCACAGTACAGACATGAGAGTCAGATCGACTCTATAACTCATCCAATCTTCGTTGTAGGACTTCAACCCTTTCCCTACTTTCATTTAGTTCTCTGGACAACATATCCTTCTCTTTCTCACTTTGTATTAGCTCAGGAGTTTGAACATGCTCACTTCCTATCAGCTTTAGTTGTCTTCTCAAGGTTGAGATCTCTGTCTTGGCATCCTTCATCACATCTGCTACCACTGCTTCATCTATAAGATCCAATCCCATCTTTATGATTAACTCTTTATAATACTCCTTCTATTTGATTTGAGCCTGAGACAAGGCCTTCTCGACTTTCACATTCTCAACGAGATTATATATGTATTCTTGGGCTCAATCAATAGGCATTTGGTTCCTATTGATATCATTGTATAGCATTTCCCCGACTTGCCTATGGAGGTTGACCTTGTCCACTAGAGGGATACTCGTCAAGTCGAGAGACACATCTAGGTCCTGAAACTTGGGAATAGAAGGAAGGGTTTGGATAGACGGGTAGTTCAACCTAATATTCATCTCCTCTTTATCTAGATCTATAGCAACTAATAACCTAGTGTGTCTAGGTGTGACCTGTGAAGTCATGTCTTGATGCATCTTCTATTTTTCCCTTTTGTTCCTCACCTGTAAGTTCCTGCCCGATACCTAGTCTGTTCCTACTGCATAAAGACTTTCCTCTAATTTTGGAATAGCAATCTCAGTTGAAGATGTGGTTGAGACCTTTGAAGTTATTTCCAAATTAACCTGAAAGCCTAGGTTCTCTGTCACCTACCTTTGGAGCTGGATGCTTGGTTCTTCTTGTTCCTGTTCCTATTCAAGTTCCTATTCCTATTCTAGTCCTTGAACTTGACTTTTGGCTTTTTTATGAGCTGGTCCTTCTTCCATGTCAGTTGTCCCTGAAGTATCAACAGTCCTTTTTTGTGTCTTGTTCATGGCGACTAGGGATTTGGTCTCCATGTCTATATTCAGAGGCCATGAATCAAAGTTAGCTTTCCATTCGACCTCAGGCTTAGGATCATGCACATAGGTTGAGGTTTTAATATTTTCCCTTCTCTAAGAAGGTAGACCTCATGGATCATAATGCCATATTTGACCTTTCTTGAATTCCATGTCTTCGAGCATAGTTTCAATCATTTGAAAGGCTTATCTAGTATTTATCACAAAAGGACCTACCGACTGTCCCATTTTAAAGATATAGCCTTTCTTAGCTGGTAAAAAGTGGAGCAGATCCACATGCAGGATTTTCCTGATAAATTCAAGGGAAAACACTCTCATTGGTAGGAACACTGGCAAATGATAAGGGGGCAGCTCGCAACCATAAACCTAGATCTCTGTGTAATCCTCATAGAGGTACTAGTCTCCAATTGCAATTTTCTCATAAAGTTGGAGGAGCTCTTCTTACTTAGGGAAGATTCTAGGGGGGGATTTCATGAATGATTCAGTAGGAAATTGACATGAAGGATGAGAGGAATTGACAATAGCCTCTCAAGCCTGGGCTTTTCATCATAGAAACATTCCAGTCGAAGACTAAATTTATTTCCTTGTCGGGGGTAAATACATCCAATTGAAGTCATTGGATTTCTTCAATGTGAGTATATATAAACAAATAAAATAACAGTGAATAGTAACGGAAGCAGGCAACGGTTCTAAGGTAGCTGAAATGAAAATAGATGGAGTCTAAAAGGTACTCTAGGATGTTTAACTGGCATCCGGGCTGCTTCATCTTGTGCAGACATCCCAGAACCATCCTGCTTAATTTGCAGAGTAGATTTCTTTCCTAAAAGACCAATGATAGCAGTTAGGATTGTTTGAATGGAGGCTTAAATAGAGTTAGCAAGAGCTGAATGTCTGAAGGCAAGGCTCTGGCCTCGAGAGTGAGAATTTTCTCTAGGAACGAATTAATTTCTCTTGTAGGGAGTGCAGTGAAATATCTCTCTAGGCTTGAGTGGGTGAAGGAGCACATGGAGGGAGCTGCGGGGAAGTTGAGAGCTCTCTGAATTAAAAGATGGGTTATTTCCAAGATTATGTTCCCTGAAGTATAAATGAAACGATTCTTCTCAACTTGGTAGGAATCCAACAACCAAACTACAAACTCATGGAGATGATGAATTGGGGGAGCAATCTGGTAGTATAACCTAGAAGCCACAACTTGGAATGGGTCTTCATTCTTCACATGGCTCGAGAATATTTCATAATGGATTTTGGTGACGGAAAAGGGACAAATAGGGTCCATGATATGAGCCTATGTGTCATTAAGAGGATTGGTAATAGGGTTTTTAACCTCATGAGTGTTTGTGGTTGCATGGGCCACGTGTTTCATCCCTTCGAATAAAACAAAACAAGCAAAAAGGGAAATTGGGTGGTGGCAGGTTACCTAGAGCCTAAAGGGGAATGAAAGTGACTTGGGAGGGTGTCTGTGGTGTCTGGGAGGATGGACAAAAAGCTCTTGCGTAGTTGTCCATGTAGAATACTCCTTGACCTTGGTGAAAAGAAATCATTGTCATGTAAAGATTTTTAGGGCTCTATTTTCTTTATGTAGGGTTAAGGATATGTGCCCAAGTGGCAGGAGATGGAGACGCAAGAAGATGACACATGGAGGTGGAGGGTTGGCCAGGAAGGGTGAGGTATTAGCTCAGTTCATCAAACGACTGCTTTAACTTTACCTTTTACCTTTCACCTTTGATGCAGATGCTCCCACCTTGCAGATACCCTGAATCTTTCAACCACGAATGCGAGGAATCCACATGACAGGTGGTGCCTACTAGTTTCAGCAGGGTACATCATAGCACGGAGAAATCTCTGTGAAGGCCACAATCGCTCAGGGCCGTTGATCAGGTGCTGACTTATTCAACGTCGAGCCCTGTGGCGGTGTTAAACTGCTTGCGGTTATGCCATCGGAACTGCGTTTGTGCACGGCCACATGTGGGTTGTGGGGAAGGAAGAAACACATACTTTAACTGCCTTAAACTTTAGACATCGCTTCCTCCCGCATTACTAATTTATGCCTTATTTCTTTTCCTTAGGTCTGTATAGTTGCTTTATCCTCCTGTAAATGTGTGATTTTCACCCTTTGCAGGTTAGGGTTCTCTCTTCGAATCTGGTTTATGGCCTTTATGCTCGTGGCTTCTCATCTTGATCCTGAGAAGAAACCTTAGTTGTTCCAAAATTACAGGGTCCAAGGCTAACATCTATTTTAGGGTTTTGGGTTACAATCGTAGGCATGTCACAAGGAAATCTCAACCATAGTTGTTGGCTTACATGCATCAAAGGAACGATTGAAAGCTTCCAGTCACTTACGTAACTCCTCTTACATGCGAGTGAGAAGTTTGACTCAAATTTGACTGAAGACCAAAGTTGACTGCATACAGGAAAAGTTGTCTTTGATATATTCTGATGCTGGAAACATAATTATGAATGTTATTGGGTTGTTTTGTTGATGATATTATATCGGGGTCATTGTATTCTTTGTTGAACATTTTATGATAATCTAATAAAAGAATAATTTCAAAGGGTTTTCCCCCTTGTGGGGTTTTTCCCTGGCCTTTGACCAAACCTGGTGTCTCTTGTTGATGTGTTGATTACCTCCTTTGTCATTGCATTTATTTTTCTATCTTCAATTACTGTTGATTAATGGAAAGACTAATTATAATTGGAAAGGTTTCTAATTGAAGTATTTAATTGGGATAAATTAATTGGTACAACATAGAACAATCTAAAATTTACCATGGTTTTAGAGCTAAGGTGAAGGATAAGCCCAAAAGGACACAAGAATTGAAGAAATAATATTTGGAAAGTTGAAAGATCTGATCTAGCCAAGTCAAGATGTCTTCCTTCTTCAAAGAAAATGAGAAGTTGGGTGACTCATCCAATTTTGCTGCATGGAAAGTCAGGTTGGAGATCATAGCTAATAACAATGATGTTTTGGACTACATTCAAGGAAAAGTACCTAAGCCTCCAGAGAATGCTTCCGCTGCTGTCAAGAACAAGCACAAGAAAGGTGAGTTAAAAGCAAAGCAAATAATAGCTTATGGTTTACAAGATAATTTACTTGCATATGTTGGAAACTTGAGAAGGTCTAAAAGATGACATGTATGAAGTCAACAATTTGAATGAAATCATCTCCTTGAATATCAACTCAAAGACACCAAGATGAACAAAGGAGAATCTATGCAAAACTACATAATGAGGATATCTCACCTTAGAGATCAATTGCAAAGAGTTGGGGAATCTATTCCTAGTAGAGAATTGTTGATTGTGACTCTAAGAGGTCTCCATACTATTTGGGAAACCTTCATTACTATTATAAGCAACAACAATGTCCTCCCATCATTCGATGAAATTGTTGGAAATCTCACTAAAAAAGAATCAAGGATGATATCAAGAGGAAGGTTTCAAAAGCATGAAGAAGGAGATCCCACTTCATTCATCACTCATGACAAGAAGAAGAAGAAAGGAAAAGGAGGCCAATCAAATTCAAGAAATCCTCCTCCTCGAAATTCAAATAGAAGGAAATTTTATAGATCGAATGTTATAATTGTCATAAGAAAGGCCATTATGATCGAGATTGCCCCAAAAAGAACAATGGACCATGCTACAATACAACAAGCAAAATCAACATGTTCAATGATCAAATAAGGAGAGATGATTGAAGGAATGGTCACAATGGAAGAAGTAAAAATTCTCCAGGTATGAAAGCAATGTTGCTAATCAATATAAATATATTCTTAGTTCTACCCTTACTAGTTCATCTCCTCCGGATTCATGGGATAGTGGGATGGTTGATAGTGGGTCCACTCATCACTTCTCGGTTATAAGGAAGTTCTCTCTAATTTGGTAGAGAGGGAGTCAAATTTGAAAATCATCCTTGGGGACAACTCCTATGATCACGTTAAAGGTTTTGGGTCCTTAACATTTCATTTGAATTCAGGAGAATCTATTTTGTTTTTATGATGTGATGTATGTTCTAGGATTAAACAACAATTTGGTATCAATATCTTCTTTAAAAGACAAAGGGATGAGGGCTTCCTTCATCAGGGGAAAGGTTCTTATTTGGCCTGTTGGATCACCTATGAGAGATTCTTTCACAATGGGATGAAGATATGAAGGACTCTGTAGGGTTACTAGACGACCACTTCTAGCATTTGTCTATGATAATATTAATCTAAGTGAGCTATGGCACCGAAGATTGGCCCATATACATTATGATGCTCTTTTGAACTTGGATAAATTGGTCTCGTGGATTCCCAAGGTTCAAGCCCAACATGATGGAGTATGTCTAGGTTGTGCCAGTGGAAAGAAGACAAAGGGAATATTCCCCTCTAGCTAGAATAAGAGAAATGACATCCTCCATCTCATCCATTCTGACATATGTGGTCTGATGCCCATCCATTCTATTGGTGGCAATCTCTACTACATCACCTTTACTGATGACTTCTCAAGAAATACATGGATATATTATTTGAAGCATAAGAATGAAGCCTTCAAAATGTTCAAGGAGTTCAAAACTTTGATTGAAAATCAAATAGGGAAGAAAATCAAAATATTCAAGTTCGACAATGGTGGAGAGTACACATCAAAGGAGTTAATTGATTTTTGCAAGAAGGAAAGTATCAAGAAAGAGAGAATTGTGCCCTATTCTTCTGAACAAAATGGAGTGGTTGAATGAAATAACATGTCCATTATAGAAGCTGCCTGTGCCATGATCCATGATCAAAAGTTTCCAAAGTTCCCTTGGGGAGAAGCAACAAATGCTACCATATATGTTCAAAATAGGGCACCTCATCAAGAATTGGACAACAAGACCCCTCAAAAAGTGTTCATAGGTGTGAAGCCCAAAGTTGGTCATCTTTGTATATTTGGCTACCCTATATACTTTCATGTACCGAAGAACAAAATGAACATGTTGGAAGCCTTGAGAAGAAAAGGTACATTCGTTGGATATTGCGAAAATTCTAAAGCATTTAGAATATATACTCTTAGTCAAAGGAAAGTTGAAATTAGTAGGGATGTTACATTCAATGAAGATGCCACCCTTAGAAAAGCAAGGGACCTTCCCCTACATCCTCCTATTAAGAATTATAATGATGATATGAATATTTTAGATGGTCCTTCCATGTCCAAATCTGAGATAGATATTATTGATGATCCCATGAAGCCCATGAATCCCTTAGATTCTCCTCTATGTGACCCTCTCACCAAGAATAGGCCTATTGGCTTTGAGACACATTACAAGATGATGAGAGACAAGCTCCCATTCAAAGATAATTTAGAGAAAGGAAGAAGTGATGTAGGTATTGTTAGGGTCCTATAATTTATAGGATCTTAAGGTGATTGAGTATTTCATAGTTTGCAGATTTCATATTGTTCATAGATTTCAATATTCAATAGATTTCACAAAAAAAAAAGGAAAAAGGAAAAGAAAAGAAAAGAGGGTATTAAAAAAAAAGGAGAAAAAGAACAAAAGAAAAAAAAAATGAAAATAAAGGAAAACCCCAAATGTTGTTCAATTCTTTTTTTTGTGTAAGTCAGCATTTGATATTAACAAAAGAAAATATAGTACAAAACCTCTGCAACTGCAGATTACGGGCCGCTTAACAGCAGGCCTATCTTCAGGAGACTAAAATGAGTAGACAGAGAAACTGAAAACTAAGATCAGCACACCGCGCAGGGCGGCAGATAACCAGAACTATCAGAAGGACATAATCATAAAAATACTTGACAGAGAAGACACTAGACACCAAAAGGATCATCTTCAGAATCCCGAAGAGACCGGGCAGCCGGAAAGGATAGACTATCCACCTCGGCCCCGAAGAGAAGTTAAGAAGAGAGCAGTGCTAAGCAAGAAGAAACCAGAAGAACAGAGAAACAAGAGCAGCACCACGGATTCTACTCAACGTGGGTAGAATCAATTGTTCGGCCTTTTTTTCCTTTCTTTTTACCAACCTTGACCCAACCAAGATTACTCTGCTGGGCTGGCATGATTTGTAAACTGAGCTGGGCTGAAGGAGAGATCTCCTTGTCTGAATCCGAAGGAGATGATTCATGAGTTCTTTTCTGAGAATTAGGAGGGACAGTGGATTCCTCAGGACCAAACGAGGGCGCATCCTGTGCCAGCGTTGCGTCCATAACTTCCTCATCCTCATCCTCTTCATCTGAGCTGGACTCAAAAACATCCAATGGGGGAGGATCATGAGGTTTCCAGCTTTTGGATTTTGGCTTAGAATTGGCTTTCTTTTTTTGGGCAGGCATCGAAGGACACGAGCTCTGAAGGTGCCCTGTGAGATGGCAAATTCGGCAGCGAAAGGCTGTGTTCTCGAAATCCACGGTCTGAGTCCAATGGAAGTCTCCAATTTTGAGAATAATCTGATCAGGTAGACCTTTGCTTATATCTATTTCTGCACAGATTCTGGCGTAGGTGTATATGCCCTTTTCCCCTCTAGAGGTATCTGTATCAAGAAAACGTCCTAGAGAATTGCCTATTCCTTGAAACACAGCAAAGTGCCATAAATGCGTCGGGAGGTTAGGAAGTCTGACCCAGATGGGGAGTTTGGTGATAATTGCTGTGGAAGGATCGAAATCTGGGAACCAAGGGGTTAGGAATAAACCCGCTGAGTCCCAAAACCATGGGCCTTCAGTTAATGCTTTTTGGTAGTCCTTACTGCAAGCAAACACTACAATGAAGAAACCTTTTGAGCAGAGAAGAACCCTGCAATTTTTGGTCCAGTTAGAGTGAATCCATTGGTAAAGATCTGCTGTGCGTGGCCATAGCCCATTGAACCTGCAAATAATGCCAAGCTCTGCAAACAGTTGGTATTGCCTGTCCATCGTAGGATGCATTATTTCAATGGAGGGGGTTTCCTCCAGTTTGTCCACCAAAAAAGGTTTTGGAGCCTGATCTGGTGGAGCTGTTTTCTTGGGCATCTGAGCATGGACAACATCTTTGTAAGAAGAAGCTGCAGCTGAAGATGACTGTCCTACAGCTCCCCCTCTCAAACGAAGGGAAAAAATAATGGATGCATTTCTTTGAATGTTGTAAAAAGAAAGGGGATAGAGATCCTCCAGTTGTTTACCTTCGTAGAGGAGTCGTTGAGATGCCGAGGGAATCCCCATCTTAAGTTCCAGGATCTGCTTGAGGTCCTACACAAGATCTAAAGAGCTCACCCACTGTAGCAGAGTTTTGCCATAGAGGAGCACAATCAAGATCTGGAAAGATGCAAAGAAATCTACTTTCTGCTTTCCTCTGTAAATCTGAGACGAGAGGACGCTGGTACATGCACAGCTTGCTGAGGGCCCTAACTGTGCCTGTTTTTTATTTTCCTTCACAGGGCAGCAAGCGATTTTAATCGCTAAGTTAGGCTTGCATGGAGTCAAAGCCCCACTGAAACCCACGGCTCCATTTTCTGCAAGGTCGAGCAGAGGCCATACGGCAGTAGAACACTGCATCTCACGCAGGTTTCTCAAGACCTCTTCAGAAAAACCATTCTGTGCAAAGAATGAGATCAGGCCCCTCCATGAGACCAAATCTCGGTAAGGCATTTCTTCAAACACTTGCCTCGCATCCTCTTTGGATTTGATATATGAAGACATCCGTTGCTGGTCCAGGAAATCCACGAACCGATTCTCCAGAACCTTTAAGTTCAGTTCCTCTGCTTCACCATAGATTTGCAACAACTTAAAGAACCTCATCAGATGCCGCTGCTCCACTAAATTCAGCGTTCTGTCCTGGAAAATACTCGCATGGGGATCCGGCACCGGCATTAACCCTTGGCAGAGCGACGAGTATCTTATCGAGATTAATTTCTGGGTTTGGCCTGCAACGCGGACAGAGGACTTGCTCTCTTGCACAGCCGCAGAAAGCTTGGCTTCGAGGCGTAGTGCCAAGTCTTCAAGGCTTGCAGACCGAGTTGAACTTCGAGGCTTAGGCCGAGCCTTGTTTGCCAACCACTCATGAAATTGCTGGCGCCTGAGGCCGGCTTCTTTGAGCTTAGCTTCAATTTCTTCAAGACTGGATGGCGTCCTGGGCTTGTTTTCAGGCGCCTCCAAAAGGTGGCGTCTGACCCTCTTCGGCAAACTTTGAGGCGTCCCATAAGAGTCCGTCACGTCTACTTCAAAGGCAATCCCGGCAGCAGGGCTTTCGCCGCCAATACCCACAATATCCAGGCTTGAAGAACCGGCCATTTTTTTCCCTCTCTCGGCTCTCGCTCGGAATCAATTCAGAAATGTTGTTCAATTCATACATTCTAAACATGATTGAATAAATTTCAATTTCTGTTGATAGGGTAGAAAATAAAGATCTTCCAAATAGTTTAATCTTGGCAAATCAGTAGTTAGGTAGAAATGAAATTGGTTCAACTGTTCAATCTAGACCAATGGAAGAGATAAGTGATAGAGTAGGTTAGAAATTAAAAAAAAAAGTGAAGAAAGGGTCTGCAAATCCAAATGCACCCTGCAAATGCAAAAAAGAGGAAAAAATGTTAGATTAGAAAGATAAAGGGTAGGTAGGTTGAAAAGAATTACAAAGGAAAAAGACATGAAAATCTCTTTAAAGTTTTATGATATAGCTCATGTTTTTTCCTAATGTTGGAAAAAGAAATTAAAAATGGAAAGGGGTCTCATATCATTATTCCTAACTTTATCCTATACTCCTATACCCTGCTCCCCTATTAATTTTCCTACCCCACCACTCACCTACCCATCACATCAAATGTTACTCACCCCTCACCTCTCATCTAATCTCCACACCTGTCATACGATCCAACAGCCCATATGAATTTTCGGCCCCCCGTCACCCTCCAAATGTTAATGCCGAGGGGGGGGGGGGGGGTCCAAAATTAGTGGTTTCGGACCACTTATGTGTCACACTCTCAGGATTTCTCACCCACCCTCGCTCATTCCGCTTACTGCTCCAAGGCCCCCCCAAAAAATTGGTTTTCGCATTTCATCAAACCACTTTCCTCCGTTATGACCATTCACCAAGCCCGCCACCCCGCGACACCACTCTGTCCCATCTGCCTATCACCTCCATTCCCGTGCTATGTCGTTGCACATTCAATTGGCTGGACTGTTAGCCAATGGACCCGCACCACTTCAGGCCAATTCAACAGAAATGATATTAAAGCTACAAATTCACCATTTCCCACCCATTTACAAATTTTAATATGCTCTCTCTACTTATAGGTGCAAGTCAAGATTCATTCAGGAATACACAGAGAAAGCAATGAGCACGCTGAAAAAACAACACAGTTGCAGAAGGATCCCTTTTTCTGCATTGATCAAATATTACCCTTCTTGAATCCCACTTCTTATTCATTCCCTTTGTTTTTCCCTCTCTAAGTTCTCGTTTCTTCTCATTACTTTCTGTTGTAGTTCAACTGCAAATTCAACACAATTTGGTTTTAAAATTTGCAGAAGATAGCCATGCCCCCAAAGAAGAAAGAACTATAGGTGTCCAATCCAATGGTGCACCCACCAGTGGACTTGGACCACATTCCACTAGCAGATAGAGACTTTAAAATACATGAGACACCCTCAAAATTTGATTTGTTTGACATCTAATGCTGGTGGGAGGATAAATTTGTTGATGAAGTAGATGACATAGGGCTTTGGGACACCAATTTTCCTTTCTATATCTTTCCAAAAACCCATATCTGCCTAGAACTAGTCAGGAAATTCCACTCATGTTATAATCCATAGCAAAGGGCAGTGATAGCTGCAACAGGAGACATACTATTTACCATTCATGCCAAATCTATAATGCAGATGATGTAGGCTCCTATCATTGAAGGAACCACTCCCTTTTCCCATGAGATCCTCAGTGAAATCTATCAGAGGCTAGACTTCACCAAAAGAGCTAAAACCTTAGAGCTCTTCATGACTGAATAGATCCCGTTGCCTAGCAAGAATCCTCCTTATTCCTCCTCTGTTTTCCTTGATAGAAATAGGCATAAAGTCATTTTACTTTCATATTTTCTAGTCTATTATTCAGATCAGTGGCTTGATGAGGCTATAATAGGTTTCCTATCCATCTTATCAGCAGAATCAAAGCCCTCTATCCTATTCAATTTCATTCAATTCCTAGCAGATGCCATCCATGAGAAATTTGTAAATTTCATCATAGAGGAAGTGTTTCAGTACTCTTCAGTGTTGGTATATATGTTTGTTTATTTTCAAGCAGACAGATTTCAGTTTACAATGACCAAGTTAAATGAAGAAGGTGAACCCCAATCTGTTATTTTCTGGACCACCTTAGTGATGAAGGATCAAAAGGACTTCACCTACAAAACATTTGTAGAAATGTTTGTTCATCCAGCTATGATCCTCCTCAGTGTAACTGCAGAACCCAGAATTAGTGAAGAAATTAAGAGGATTATGCAGTTGACAGACCAAGCAAGAACAAGTGTTTGGTACTTGTACCAAAATTACACAAAACTAAGAGTATATGGAGGTGAGTTGGCCCCTTACAAGATGCCAAAGTTCCTCCCCATGAGGATCTTTGCACTTGAATATATCAGACAAATGATTAATGCAGATGAAATACATTTTGTAGCAGCAAAGAAAAAGTCACAATTTAGGATCAAATCCTAGATTGGTCCTTTCATTTGCAACAACAGGGCAGCTGGTGAAGAGGCAGACAAGAAATTGAAGGAAATGAAGTTCACTCATAGTTTTACATGGTCCTATGACCCATGGAGCATCATCTCCAAGAAGAGGGTAGAGAAAAAATCAACACCCTACATTCATAGTCAAAGGCCTGAAATAGAGAAATTTATGAACCAGATTGAGTGGATGCCTGACACACTGCAAGAGGCTGAGGAACAAGTAATTTCTTCTTCAAGTGCATAGACTCCTAGGTAGCAGGAAAAACAGGGTACATAAGACACATCAAACAAGGGCAAGGAACAAGAAAAAGGAGCAACTGGGAAAAGGCCAAGAGAAGATCAGTCACCAGGGACTAATACTTCTATGAAAGAATTCAAATTGAAATTTAGAAAAAGGGCCAGGAAGCACATGGACATAGGCAAGGAATCACCACAATGAATAGTTATTAATCTTAGTGATATTCTTGATTCATCCCCAACTAGAGGTCAATCTCTTCCTGCCACTCCAATCTTAGAAAGGCGGTAGGCTCTTCAAGTTTCCACATCTACCAATGTAACTGGAGGAAAGGAGGAGACCATCTTTGATCCGGATTTAAACAGGAACGCAACAAATTACAGAGATAACCATATACACAAAGATGCAGCGGAAATAATACTTCATTTCATTAATGGAAAATACTGAAATATGCTTACAAACAGAAATGGCAATAAACTAGCTAGGGCGATGGTAGCTTATCTCTGAGAAGAGATGTGATGGCTACATGCCTCTCAACTGTTCTGAACTGTATTACAATGAGGCTCGAAGGCCTATTTATTGTTGAGAAACAATGGAAAACCCTTCACATACCGAAACCTAACCCTAGAAGATGAAACACCAAATTGTGGGCCCCGTTTGGGTAAATTGGTACATCAATTTCCCGGGGTCGTAACTTTGGCATACGATCTCCGTTTGACGCGTACGATAGCTCGTTAGAAAGATCTATCCGAGTACTACCACTTTGGGGGGCAACATAGGGCTCGGTCGCCCCAGAATTCCAAAAAAACGTCGTTTAGGGCCTCAAAACGGCTCCGGAAGTTCAGGACCCGAAAAACTGCTAAAAATAGTAAACTGTGCTACAATTAAGGAAACTGAAAATGCTGAGAAAGACAATGGTGGGGGTCCAGGTGGACCTGGCAGGTGGCCACCAATATCCACCTGGATCATTCCTCCCCCCTTAGGAAGCAATGGTCCCCATTGCGTTGAGCTCCTCCATGAGATGAGGAAACCTCTGCTGAACTTGTTCCCTGGTGAGCCACTTGCCCTGCTGAAGGAGTTGGCCTGCTTTGACAACTCGATACAGTTGGATATGCTGTTGGCGAGTGTTCTTGATCTGTGTGTCCATGATCCGATCAGTTGCAGCTTGTTCCATGCAATCTGGATTTAATTCTGTGGGTTTGAGCTGTTCTGCAATGTCGGATGTGTCTAGCAATGGTGGAAAGTAAGGCGGTCCACATTGAACACTGGGTGCAGGCCAAGGAATGGGGGAATGCTGAGCTCAAATGCATTGTCTCCCATAGCCTTAGTAATGGTGTAAGGACCATATCGAAGTGGTCTCAATTTCCGATAGGCTCCAGTAAGGCGTTCCTTTTGCAAATGCAACCAGACTTTGTCGCCCACCTGAAACTTGTGTGGCACCCGTGTTGATCATGTCGCTGCTTGTACTTGGCATTTGATTTCTCAAGAATGTCATGGACCTGCTGGCGAATATGTTGGATGCGCTCAATGAAGCTGGTGGCCTTATCTGTTTCGGACTGGACATGAGCTGAATTCATGTGAGTAGCTGCAAGTGGCATGGCCACATCAATGGGGCATAGTGGCTGGAATCCTAAACCCACCTGAAAAGGGCTATGGCCAGTGGAGCTGTGAAGAGCTCGGTTGTAGCTGTGCTGAACATAGGGGAGGCTCTCGTCCCATGTGCGTGGATGCTTTGAGTTATACATGCGCAGAATGTGCACAATCATCCTGTTGACAACCTCTGTCTGGCCATCAGTTTGAGGATGGAAGGCTGTGGACTTCGTGAGTTTGGTGTCCAGCATTGACCAGAGACTGGACCAAAATGTGCTGAGAAACCGACTGTCCCGATCTGAGATGATAGACTGTGGGATCCCAAAGTGCACCCACACTCGTTCAAAGAAGAGTTTAGCAGTGGCTTCTGCTGTGATATTCTTCTTGCAGGCCATCATAATGGCCATCTTTGAGAACCTGTCGACGACCACAAAAACACAGTCATTTCCATGCTTAGTGGAAGGAAGGCCTGACATGTAATCCATGGAGATGGATTCCCAAGGTCGACTAGGGGTAGGCAACGGGGTATAGAGGCCTTGCTTCTTAATGGTCGGTTTGGCAATGGCACAGGCAGTACATGATCGGATGTACTTCCCAACATCCTGTCGAAGATTCGGCCAATAGAAATAGTTTTGCAGTACTGCCACTGTTTTCTCGACCCCGAAATGCCCAGCAGCCCGACTGTAGTGTGCTTCCCAAATCATCTTGGCACGCTCGCTTGAAGGAACACAGAGGTGACCGAGGTGGCATAATAGGGCATCCTGGAGGTGAAAATCTGCAACCTGCCGACCCTCCAAGAGTGTCTGGTATGTGTGGCCGAATTCTGGGTCGCTTTTGTAGAGAAGTGGCCAATCAGAAGTCTCGTGCCCGCAAGAGTTGAGCACGGTGGTTAGCGCCATGATCGGTGGTCGACTGAGGCAATCTGCAACATTATTGGTGCTGCCCTTTTTATACTTGATATTCAAGTGAAACTGTTGCAGGTATGTAGACCACTTCTGATGGCGATCATTCTGCAATTTCCCTTGGGTCTGTATGAACTGCAGAGGTCGGTGGTCTGTGTGGATGACCGTTTCCTTCCCCAAAATGTAATGCTTCCATTGTCGGCAGGCCTGTACAATGGAATACATCTCTTTATCATAAGTGGGGTACTTCCGGACTGTGTCTGAAAGTGTTTCACTGTGATATGCCACTGGATGTCCATGTTGAGTAAGGACTGCCCCAATAGCATAGTCAGAGGCATCTGTCTCGACCTCAAATGGTTGTTGTAAATCTGGTAACGCGAGCACTGGTGCCGTGCAGAGGCGATCCTTCAACTCCCTGAATGCCTTCTGTTGAGATTCAGACCAAAAGAATTTTGCTTTCGCCCCGCCCTTGGTGACTTGACTCAAGGGCCAAGAAATATGAGAAAATCCCAACACAAACCTGCGGTAGAAGTTGGCAAGACCTAGAAAGCTGCGGAGCTCTGTTAGAGTGGTTGGAGAGGGCCAATCCCGAATGACTTGGACCTTGGCTGGATCGACATGCACCCCCTGTTCATCAATGATGTATCCCAGATACTGAACCTCGGTCATGCCAAAAGTGCATTTCTCCAAATTGGCACATAGCTTGTGTTGCCGCAGTGTTTGGAGAACCTGTCGGATGTGGTGGAGGTGCTCTTCCCAACTCTGGCTGAAGATCAGAATGTCATCCAAGTATACTACTACAAAGGAGTTGGTGAATGGCCGCAAGATGTCATCCATTAGCCTCATAAAGGTTGCAGGAGCATTCGTCAATCCGAAAGGCATGACCAACCATTCGAAGAGGCCCTCCTTGGATTTGAAGGCAGTCTTCCACACATCTGAGGGTTCAATTGGTACCTGGTGATATCCTGACTTCAGATCGATCTTGCTGAAATATTTCGCCCCCTTTAGTTGGTCTAGGAGGTCATCAATCCGCGGGATCGGGTACCTATTACGGACAGTGATCTTGTTCAGCGCCCGATAGTCAATACAGAGTCTCCACGTCCCATCCTTCTTCTGTACCAACACTATCGGGCTCCCACAGGGCGAAGAACTCGGACGGATGTGACCTTTCTGCAGGAGCTCCTGAATCTGCCTCTTGATTTCATTGTTCTCCAGAACGGAGCGCCGATAAATTGGTCCATTGGGTAGCGGCGCACCTGGGGTCAGATCGATGGAGTGCTTGACTTGACAGTGCAGAGGAACCCCTGCCGGGGAGGTGAAGATGTCTTCGTACTCCTCCACAATCTTGTCCATCTGTAGCTGCCGTGCAGAGGAACCCCGTTTGGAGGCCGCGGCCACTGTCTTCTTCTTCCCTTGAGGGCGTATCATCAGGAAAACAAATTTCCTGGTTTTGGAAATGATCTTACTGCATTGTTTTGCAGTAATCAAAGAGATGGCGGCAGGTGGTGCTACCTCTGGTATCCTGAACAACTTATTTCCCAATGTAATAATAACAGCACGGGGCCTTGATTCATACACAGCATGTCGCTTCCACAAGTATGGTTGTCCTAGTAATACATCACAAACTTCAAGGGGAGCAATGTCACACAATACCTCATCCGTGAAGGGCTTGATGTTGTATGGAAGGCGACACTGCTGGCTCACGCGAAGATCTCGCCCTTGGTGAAGCCACCCAATGGTGTATGGTTGTGGATGTGCTGTGGTCGGTAAGCCCAACCGCTTCACGACCTCTGCCGAAATGAGGTTCTTTTGACTCCCGCTATCAACAATGAACTGTATCGGGGAGCCCTTTACCCACATCTGGGAGTGGAAGAGACGCTCCTCCTCCTCTGGATCTTCGGGTTCATTTTTCTGGATCTTTGCGGTAGCAACAGTGGCGCTGGGATCCGCATCAATGATCTGCTTCCCTTTTTCATACCCCTTATCGGGTTCTGACTCAGAGTCGGAACATGCATCTGATTCTGAAACCTTTAGCTCAGCCACCAGTGACTGCTTGGCCCGACACTCACTTGTGTTGTGAGTGGAGCTCTTATGGAACTCGCACCATTTTCCAGTGTCCTTTCTCGGCTTCGCGGCGTTGCTCTTTGCTTGCAGCTTCGGCTGGTTGTCTTGGGCTGTCCCGCCTTGGCTTTGTCCTTTGTTCTGTGGTTTAGGGGCACCTTTCCCCTGCTTTGGATTCGCAGATCCAAAGTCTCGCTTCTTTTGTTTAAACTTCTGCTCGACCTTGACGGCATACCGGTATGCTGCGCCGAGCGAGGGGATGTTTAGGAACTGTATTTCTTCCTGGATGTACTTGTGCAGGTAGCCACGGTATTTGAGTATCAAATGTTGCTCCGAATCCTTGATACCCAACTTTGTGCGAAGGGTATGGAAAAGATTGGTGAACTCCGGCACGTCTTGGTCCCTTCCCTGCCGCAGCGTGGTCCACTTTATGTATTCATCCTCATAGCTTCCGACAGGGTAGTACTGCTCCTTGATGGCATCCCGGAACGAATCCCAGGTGGGTGCGGCTGAAAATAGTGAGCCAATACTTTCATCCTTCTGCTCGCAGTAGGTTTCCCACCAGTCCTTGACGTGGGGGGCTGCTTTGAGAAGAGCAAAAACAATCTTTTCCCGACTCGAAAATTCATGAACAGAAAAATAACCCTCTAGCAGATTTAACCATTTATCTACGGCATCGGCGTCTATCTGACCCTCGAATATGGGGATTTCAAAATTAACTTGTACCTTAAAGGGTGTGGCGTTTCCAGAGGAGCTACTGGAAGCCGATGCGCCGCTTCTGGGTAGCTGCTGAAGGATCTGCGCAAAGCTGTCCATCATCGCGTTCCGTTGTCGCTCGAGCGCTTCTTCGAGCAAGATTTTGATGGGATCTCCTGCCCCCTCGTCTTTCTTCTCGTCCGCCATGGGAGGCCGTCGGGATTTGCGAGGCTGGTCTTGCAAAGGTTCAACCAGTTCAAGCCCTAACTCCTTATATCCCGACCTTGTTGGGGACATGCAAAGAAAAACAGAGAAAAAGCAGACCGCTCTGATACCACTGATCCGGATTTAAACAGGAACGCAACAAATTACAGAGATAACCATATACACAAAGATGTAGCGGAAATAATACTTCATTTCATTAATGGAAAATACTGAAATATGCTTACAAACAGAAATGGCAATAAACTAGCTAGGGCGATGGTAGCTTATCTCTGAGAAGAGATGTGATGGCTACATGCCTCTCAACTGTTCTGAACTGTATTACAATGAGGCTCGAAGGCCTATTTATTGTTGAGAAACAATGGAAAACCCTTCACATACCGAAACCTAACCCTAGAAGATGAAACGCCAAATTGTGGGCCCCGTTTGGGTAAATTGGTACATCAATTTCCCGGGGTCGTAACTTTGGCATACGATCTCCGTTTGACGCGTACGATAGCTCGTTAGAAAGATCTATCGGAGTACTACCACGTTGGGGGGTAACATAGGGCTCGGTCGCCCCAGAATTCCAAAAAAACGTCGTTTAGGGCCTCAAAACGGCTCCGGAAGTTCAGGACCCGAAAAACTGCTAAAAATAGTAAACTGTGCTACAATTAAGGAAACTGAAAATGCTGAGAAAGACAATGGTGGGGGTCCAGGTGGACCTGGCAGGTGGCCACCAATATCCACCTGGATCAATCTTTGACACTTTCAAGGAAATTAAGATCATAAATGAGATGTTGAAAAAGAGTACTTATGCTCAATTCTGGAGAAAAGTAGAAATTCACAAGGTAGACTCCTCTCAGCATTTTATTCAGAAAAAGGAAAAATGCATATGGCATTTTTGGAAGCACATATAGCAGAGCCTAAAACTACAGTTGATTAAAAATAGACCTCTTTTGAGTTTGATGCCAAGAACGTTCATCCTATTGATCAATTGGAAATGCACAAGCAAATAGGTGAAATGATCTCTTCTACTCTAACCAGTACCTCCATGAATTTGTTTAAAATGTAGGTGGCCTTGTCAAATGCCCAATCTCAACTAAAGATGGAAAATATTTCATCCCAATCAAAGGACAACAGAATTAAGTCTTTGGAAGACTTAGTAGTGAGAATTGGATATGATCCCTCAGATGTAAAAGCAGCAAAAGAAATAATTAAGAAAAAGGAGATGGATATAGCAACTTTGAAGAAGCAGCTCAAAATGCCTACAACACATGATCCCTTGACCAAAGAGATAGAGGAAACAGAGAGTCAGAAGGCTGAAATGATGAAATTAATAATGGAGCAGTCTCTCCAAATAAAACAAATGGAAGCAGAAATGGAGAAGATGGTACAAGAGAAAGAAAAGGTAGCAAAGTCTGCCAACACCACTATGGAGGCTCTTCCTCTTACAGCTATTCCTACAGCCACTCCAGCAACTACTGCTACAGGGATAGGAAGCAGTACAGAACAACTAGCTAGGTCCATGGAAGGCATGAATCTTCAGACTGAGGAAATCAAGAGACTAGAAACCCAAGTCAATGTTCTACAGGACCAAATCAAAAGAGCTGAAAGTGAACACTCAGTAGAGATGCAGAGGGCACAGACCTTAATTGAAAGGTTGCAAAAATCTGAAAAGGAATCATCCATTGGTAACACTCTAGGAAGGGTGAAAGAGATCATCTGGCACAACATCATCAATGGCATGAATGAAATCTGGCCCAACATCCAAATTATATTTGAATAGGAGTTAGTGGAAAAATCTAGAGAAGCTATTTCATCTACTAATATAGAGCTGGGAGACATGCCAGCAACAACCAATAGAATTATTAAATTTCTAAATTCAAGGAATAGGTATGAGCTACAAGAGCTGGGAGTAGTAGACAGGACAAAAACTATTCTATAGGTGAAAAAGGTATTGACTAAGAAGAACCTGAATGTACAACTTAAGGAAAAATGCCAGAATTTGGAGCTTACAGTGAACAGGTTTTTCAACAGAATTGAGCCTTTAACATAGAAAGGTCTCCCTTCTTTGTTTGTCATTAATGAAAAACTCATGGCCAAAGAAGATTATGTCAAGAGGCTCCAAGGCATAGCCCTGGATGTTGTGAATCTCTCCAACATTAAAGGTAGCATAACAGGAAAAGCATTACTGGAAGCTATCAACAATCCAATCTATATCGAGCATGAGCTGAAGCACAATTTTACAGTCAAACACAATTTTGCACGGTACATTGAAGCTGATGAAATATACCATAGGTTAATCAAGGTCAACATTCCAAATGAAGAAGCATGGAGTGACTTGTGTGATTACCAAGAGGAACAGGACAAGGATGATTGAAGAAACGGTGCAAAGCTGAGTCAGCACCTAGCCAAGTTAGCAAAGACACTACAACAAAATTAATTACTCAGCAACAAGATCCTAGAAAAAGAGGACCAGATGTCCAAGTTATCTCATCGTGGCCACTTCGTAGTTACACTAGCCAATTTTTCTTTCATTATAATTAATAACAAATTTCCAAGTGTACAAGGAAATCGTTGTAGGTTTTTGTTAAATACTTCATGCATTGGAAGTATTAAATGTTGGACCCGAGTTATTGAACAATCTTTCTTTTGGAGCACTGTAATTTTTGAGCTGGAGCATCAATAATAAAAGACTGTTTGCAAGATACTTGAGCTGTTTTTAACCTAGTGATGTCTTCTTTCTGTGTCAAATATATTCCTGTTTTATTCATTATGCATCATTAAATCTTATTGTAAGACATAAATTCTAGATTAAGATATGCTGTTAGAGCACCTTACTTCTATCTGTGTTTACAATCTAAATGTTTTCCTCTCATGTATGATTAAAAAATACTTAATTTCTTTTTAATCTTTACTGATTTCAATGTTCTGTCATCTCATTTTCCATTCTGTTTTTAGATCCAGTAAAAATGTTGGGTTGTGTTATATTATTTCCACGACTAGCCTCCCTAGTTAATTGGGTGGTTAGAAGGGGGGTGGAGCCCCCCCTTTGTTGCGCCAACTGTGCAGCGGGGTGTCACAGGGGGTTTGAGGGGGGTGGTTAGCCCCCCTCTATGGGGTCCAAGGTAGCACCCTAGGGAAAAAAATTTTGGACCCTATATTAGGATGGGTGGACCTACCTATGGTTTTGTGCATCATTTTCACACATGGTTTTGGACGTGATGTTTTTCGGTCCATTGTATTGGACGCTTCGGCATGTATAAATATGTATTAATATGTATTGTAACATTGAAAGGAAAATAATGAAAAATCAATCTGGTAGTCCCGGTTTTGGGATCCAAGGGAATATCTCTGTGTATATGTGTTTTGTGTGTTATGCTCTTGCATTGTTTATTTTCTGTGTTTTAGAACTCATGTGCATGTAACTTCTGTACGCGGTTAAAACCTACATTTGGTATCAAAGTTGTTTTGGCTTCAAGGGGATGCCTTTGTTGCTGAGGGGTTTCGCTTGGGCCTATGGTAGACCCTGTTCAGTGGGAGATCTGCGGGATAGATTCTGGTGGTGAAAGAAGATGGAGAGTAGTGGAAAGATAGAGATCGAGAAATTTAATGGTCAGAGTTTTGAGTTGTGGAAACTCAAGACAGAGGATCTGTTGGTGGATAAAGATCAGTGGATCACGGTAGATCCAAGTACTAAACCAACAGGAGTGTCTGATGAAGAATGGAAGAAGTTGGATCAGAAGGTAAAGAGAACAATACGACTGTGTGTCTCATATTCAGTATTACTGAATGTATAAGGGGAAGCTATAGCTAAGGCTTTGTGGAACAAATTAGGGACTTTTTGCCAATCTAAGCCTCTGGTGAATAAACTGTTCCTACGGAAAAGCTGTATAACTTGAGGATGAAAGACAAAGACTCAGTGACAGAGCATCTGAATGCATTTAATACTTTGGTAAGTCAGTTATTATCTGTTGATATTAAAATTTCAAATGAAGATAAGTGCATCAATTTGTTGTGTTCTCTACTAGATTCGTGGGATAGTCTGGTTATTGTAATAGGTAGAAATGCAACTCCCTTGCAATTTGATGAAATAGTCTCATCCTTGCCGATGAAGGAGATGAGATGGAAAAATATGGAGAGCTAGAATGGTGATGCCTTGTATGTACGAGGATGGCCCCAGAACATAAACAAAAATAAGTCATCGAGTGGGAGATCTAAATCTAGAGAGAGATCTAAATCTCCAGGAAAACCTGTAAATGTGGTGTGCTAGAAATGCAGAAAGGAAGGGCACTACAAAAGGGACTGTAAATCTAAAGCTCCTAACAAAGGAAAGGGATCTGATGATTCTCCTTTTGTAGAGGTGAAAACCACCTCAGATGAAGGTGGGGATGTGTACTTGGCTTCTTTAAGTACACATGTAGATCATGAGGCATGGTTGATTGACTTAGGTGCATCCTTTCACTTCACTCCCCATAGAGAGTGGTTCTGCGAGTATGTGAAATATGATGGTGGTGATGTGTTCTTGGGGGATGATAGGAAGGCTATAATTGTTGGTCACGGAAAAGTAAAGTTGAAGTTACAAGGTGGAAGGGTTAGAACACTTCCGAGTGTTCTACATATTCCTGCATTGGCGAGAAATCTGATTTCTTTAAGCAAGTTTGATGATGCAAGTGTAAAAGTAGTGTTCGAGAAGGATACCTGCAAGATGGTTTGGGGAGCACTAGTATTGATGGGGGGAGTTTAGATTGGAACTCTATACAAGATGAAAGGTAGCACTATTTTTGATGGGTGAAACAGTTCTGTGGTTCCTAAAAGTGGAGAAGAAAATCTAATGGTCTCTAGAGAGAAGACCACATCAAAGGCTTGGAAATATTGGAGAGAAGGGCCTTCAAATACTTCATGGTAAAGGTATGGGAGAAGGTATGAGTAATAGCTCTCTGGATTTTGATTTCGTGAAAATTTTGTATATGGGAAGCATAATCGGGTGAGTTTCCCTTCTAGTGGTAAGAGGGTGAAACATATATTAGAGCTTGTGCACGGTGATGTGTTTGGACCTATGAAGGTTCCATCACTGGGTAAGTCTGTGTACTATGTATCATTTATAGATGAATTCTCAAGGAATACATGGATATATTTCCTTAAGAAGAAATCTAAAGTCTTTGACAGGTTTAAAGAATTTAAGGCTCCAGTGGAAAACCAGATAGAGAAGAAGATAAAGGTGTTGAGGACAGATAATAGTGGAGAGTTTTGCAATAAGGAATTTGAAGAATTCTATAAGAAGTGTGGTATAGCACGACAGAAGACTACTCAAAACACACTTGAGAAAAATGGAGTTGCAGAAAGAATGAACAAGATGTTGATGCAAAGGGCAAGAAGCATGCTCAGTGGTGACGGGTTAGGACAGGAATTCTGGGCAGAGGCAATGGAGACAACATGTTACTTGGTCAACAGATCACCTTCATCAGTGTTTGAGTATAAGACTCCACAAGAGGTATGGACTAGTAAGAAACCCTCTCTTTCACATCTGAGGGTATTTGGATGTGATGCATATGTACATGTTCCAAAGGAGAAAAGAACCAAGTTGGATAGTAAATCTGAAAAGTGCATCTTTATTGGGTATAAGGATGGTTTAAAGGGTTATAAGCTTTGGAACCCAGTAACAAGGAAGGTTGTGTACAACCAAGATGTGGTGTTCAGAGAGGTGAAAGATGTTATTAAACATGAATTCCAACCAAAGGAACCTGAGAAGATAGAGTTTGAGCTTAAGGAAGAAGAATCACACTCTACAACAAAGGAGGAATTAGAAGATGAAGAGCCACAAACTCTGGGTGTGAGAAGATTAGTTCGAGAAAGAAGACAGCCGGAAAGATATAGTCCATCTACTTTCTATTCAAAATTTTCTTTATCCGTTACTGATTATGATCCCAGAACTGTGAAGGAAGCAGTAGATTTAGAGGATGGCAAACTCTGGAAAGAGGCCATGGTTGATGAAATGGCATCTTTGCACAAAAATGAGGCTTGGGATCTAGTGGAGTTTCCGGTTGGAAGGAAACCCATTGGAAACAAATGGGTGTTCAAGAAGAAGACAAATGTTGAAGGAAAGGTGGAGAAATACAAAGCACGGTTGGTAGCAAAAAGTTATTCCCAGGTGCTGGGAATTGATTTTGGTGATATTTTTGCTCCTGTTGCCAAGGTAGCTTCTATTAGATTACTTTTATCTCTTGCTGCTGCTTTTGATTTTGAGGTAGAATAGATGGATGTGAAGACAAAATTTCTTCACAAGGATCTAGAAGAGGAGATCTACATGAAGCAAGCTGAATTTTTTGCATTGAAAGGTAAGAAATAACTGTTATGCAAGTTAAAGAAGTCTTTGTATGGGTTAAAATAGTCACCAAGGATGTGGTATCAAAAATTTGATACATTTATATGGGGACTTGGCTTCATCAAAAGCAAAGCAAATCACTACGTGTATTTTAAATTAATTGGTGACCGTGTTATTTATCTGGTCTTGTATGTGGATGATATGTTGCTGGTTGGAAATGACAAATAAATTATCTAGGATTTGAATACCCAATTGTCCTCCAAATTCGAAATGAAAGATCTCGGTGCTGCAAACTGTATTTTGGGCATGGAAATTAAAAGAGATTAGGCCAAGAGGAATCTCTAGTTAAACTAGAGGAAGTATGTCAAGATAATACTGTAGAGGTTTAATATGTAGGATAATAAATCGGTGAAGGTTCCTATTCCTGTAGGTGTAAAGCTATCTGTCAAATAGTGTCCCAAGACACAAGAAGAGGAAGAGGACATGTCCCGTGTTCCATATGCAAGTGTAGTTGGTAGCCTAATGTATGCAATGGTCTGTACTAGACCATACATTGGACATGCAGTGGGAGTATTGAGTAGGTTTATGTCAAAACCAGGGAAGGAGCACTGGACAACAGTGAAGCGGGTTTTCAGGTATTTACGTGGCACTAGTGATTATGGTTTTTGCTACCAAGGAAGACTAGGATTGGATAGAGTGTTCGATATTCATGGATTTGTTGGTGCATACTGGGCTAGAGATTTGGATCAGAGGAGATCTACAAGTGGGTATGTGTTTAACCTATTTGGAGGTGCAGTCAGTTGGATGAGTAAGAAACAATCTGTAGTGGCACTATCAACTACAGAGGCAGAATACATGGCAGCTACTTATGCAAGCAAGGGAGCAGTTTGGTTGCAAATATTGTGTTTAAGTATGGTGTTAGTACAGGGAGCTATAAGGATAGACTGCGACAGCTAAAGTGCAATTTTCCTGGCAAAAGACCCTGCTTATCATTCAAATACAAAGCACATTGATGTTCAGTATCACTTTGTGAGGGATATGATAGAAGACAAAAAGGTGTTGCTGGTAAAGGTGGACACTTTGAAGAATACTACAGATGCATTGAAAAAATCTGTGAGTTCTGAGAATTTCTCTTGGTGTAGAGAAACAATGGGCGTTTTAGGGCTAGATAAATGACTAAGCTCTCAGGTGGCCCCTTATGGAATGAGAACAAGAAGTGGGAGAATGTTGGGTTATGTTATATTATTTCCACGACTAGCCCCCCCAGTTGGGAAAATTTTTTTGGACCCTATATTAGGTTGGGCATACCTACCTATGGTTTTGTGCATGGTTTTCGCACATGGTTTTGGATGCGATGGTTTTCGGTCAATAGTTTTTTATGCGATGGTTTTCGATCCATGGAATTGGATGCTTAGACATGTATAAATATGTATTGTAACATTGAAAGGAACATAATGAAAAATCAATCTGGTAGTCCTAATTTTGGGATCCAGGGGAAAATCTCTGTGTATATGTGTTTTATGTGTTATTCTCTCGCATTGTTTATTTTCTGTGTTTTAGAATTTGTATGCAGGTAATTTCTGTACGGGGTTAAAACCTACAAAAGATAGTTAGCTTTCCTTGCAAATGCTCTGGAAAAGTTGACGTTACAACCCAACCTTTGACTCCATATCCCAATGGAAAATATCTAAGTCTAACATGCCCCAAGCAAACAACCAAACAATCAAGCAATCAAGAAATAAAACCCTTCCACCATTATAGCTAGCCTAATACATTAAAACACTCGAAATAAAAATAAATATGAAAATATATAGAGAGAGCCCTCTCTGAGTCGAGGAGGGCTAGATCCTAGACTCCTAAGTGGTTTGATGTATCCTTTATGATTTTGTCTTGCCAATCTTAAAAATCATAGAGCGATAACAGGTACAAGCGATATGTTGCAACCATGAGCACTATGTTTCAAGACAAACATCCCACATTCGAAGAAGCCATAAAATAACAAGTTTGGAAATATGCTATGGCCGAAGAATATGAATCGATTATAAAGAATGACGTATGGAATGTTGTGTCAAGACAAAAAGCAAAATCCATGGTGAATTCAAAGTGACTATTCAAGATTAAGCATGGAGTTGATGGTAGCATTGAGAAATACAAGTTAAGGTTCGTGGCTCGAGGATTCTCCCAGAAAGAGGGGGAATACTATGATGATATATTTGCACCTGTGGCTCGATATACAACCATTTGTTTAATAGTTTCCCTTGTTGCAAGCCAAGGATGGACCCTACATCAAATGAACGTGAAGACTGCACTCCTCCATGGCATGTTACAAGAATAAGTGTACGTCAAGAAACCACAAGGATTTGAAGTAGAGGATCGAAAAACATATATTTTCAGGTTGAAGAAGGCATTGTATGGTTTTAAGAACGCCCTCAGAGCATGGTACACACACATATATATTTATTTGATGAAGTTGGATTCACAAGAAGCAATTCCAATCCCAAACTCTCCTTCAAGGTAGTCCAAGGTATGCTATTGATTTTGGTTTTATATGTTTACGATCTATTTTTGATAGGTAGTGAGCCCCTGATGATAAAGTGTAAAAGGGAGTTCACCTCTGAATTTGAGATAAAGGACATTGGACTATGCACCACTTCCTAGGCCTTGAGGTGTGGTAAAGGCCCATTGAGATTTTCCTTTCACAAGGAAAATATGTTGTGAAGCTACTAGAAAGATTTGGAATGATAGAATGCAAGTCACTACTCACACCGATGGAAATGAACTTCAAGAAGTTATGTGGAGAAGTTGTAGGACCTGATTTGGCGAATCCATCCGAATAAAGATAGTTGATTGGGGCTCTGATGTTCCTAGTGAACACCTGTGCAAACATATGCTATGCAGTGAACACGTTAAGTCAATTCATGACCAAGCCTCTCCATGCACACTGGATCACTGCCAAACACATTTTGAGATATTTGCATGGGACAATCACACTTGGTATGAGATATTTTGTTGGAGATGTTCGACTTCATGGATACATCTATGTTGATTGGGCATGAAATGTTATCGATAGGAAGAGTATGTATGGATGTTGTTTTACCCTTGGATCTTCCATGACATATTGGATGAGCACGAAGTAGATGTCTGTAGCATTGAGTACCTCCGAAGTAGAATATTTGCACTAGCATGGATAGTTGTGAAGCTCTTTGGTTGAGGAAGCTCTTTGGAGAGCTATTTGAGGAGGTCCTAGATATGATAGTGATATATTGTGACAACAGCAGTGGGATCCATCTAGCAGAGAATCTCGTATTTCATGACAAGTCCAAGCACATAGATATCTGATATTACTTCATTCGAGACATGGTGTAGACAAGAGCCATTAGACTCCATCACATATCGATAGATGAGAAGATTACAGATATTCTCACCAAGGATTTACCAAAAGGGAAGTTCTTAGACTTCAGAGACAAACTTGGACTGATGGACGTGACCCCTCTTAATAAGGGGCATCACTGATTGAGGACACTGAGCTAACTCTTCCCCCTTGTTTGGGCTCCTGGGGTGTGAAATTGAGATAGAGGGCTCCTGGGGTTGAGGGATCTCTATACCATAGGGAATCACCCCTATATGTTACCCATAGGGTTGTAGATGCTTCTCCCCTATCTCGGTATTTGCAAAGTATACCCCAATTGGCATCATACCCACAAGTTGGGCTTGCTAGGATTGTCTCTCCCCATCTAGTCAACGGGTTAAAGAGGCTTGGGGGTGTGATATCCTTACCTTTTGGTATGTTGGGTATCTCAACTAAGCTCGAATTTTGATGAAGGAGCTCTACCTCATGACTCTTAAGGGTCATTGTTTGAAAGATCTATAAGTAAGATGGGTTGAGATGTGCTCCCCTATATCACCTATTTCTTGATATGGGGTTAGAGATATTTAGCTCCCCCATGAGATTCTACGTTAAGAGATACTCCCCGATGTGGTTTCATAGTGAGATATGATCTTTGACGAGATAGAGGGTGGTATATTTTTCTCCCTGATGATTCTTATTCTTTATATTATAGAAAGTTTCAGCAAATAGAATTGAGAAGAGATGGGACATATGATGACAGAATGACATGTTGATCAATGGAAATATATTGACTAGTGGAATTCTACGTAGTTGAGAGGGGTGTTAAAAATATGCAACTACGGTCAAACTCCACTTTCAAAAAATTATTTGATGGATATTACAATTAAATTTAATTCCTCTTTTCAAGAGGATGAAAATCGACCCAAAGGTCACCCAAATCGGATAAGGGAAAGTGTACTTATGAAGGAAAACACACATATGCACATTTGAACAAGGCTGACCCTAAAGCAAATTGGACACCCTTGGAAGCCTATAAATACAAGTGACCTCAAGCTCATTTGGAAATCACTAAGAATCTTCTTCTTCTCTAATTCATTGATTGGTTCGCATAGGTCTGAGGTAAGGATGACAACAGAAGTTCACAAAGGTCCAAAATTACAGGGTCGAGGCTCACATCTGTTTTAGGGTTTTGGGTTACATTCATAGGCACATCATAGGGCAATTTCAAGCACAGTCATTGGCTTGCAGGAATCAAGGGAGCGAAAAAAAACATATAGTCACTCATACAACTCCTCCTTCATGCGACCGGGAAGTTTGACTCAGATTTGACCGAAGTCCAAAGTTGACCGCAGACACGAAATGTTGTCTCTGATATATTCTGATGCTAGAAACTTAATTTTGAATGTTATTGGGTTGTTTTGTTGATCATATTGTATTGGGCTCATTGTACTCTTTGTTGAAGATTTTTAGAAAATATAATAGACGAAGAATTTGGAAGGGTTTCCCCCTTCTGGGGTTTTCCCCTGGTCTTTGACCACACCCAGTGTCTTTTACTGATGTGTTGATTGTCTCCTCTATCATTGCATTTATTTTTATATCTTCAATTACTATTGATGATTGGAAAAACTGATTGTAGTTGGAAAGATTTATAATTGAATTATTTAGTAGGGCTAAAGTAATTAATACAACATAAAACAACATGAAAATTTAACAAACCCTACCTACAAATGAATTTTCTCCTACATAAATGCCACATATGCATTAAGTTTTGGAGCCCTAATGCGACGATGCAATTGATGTAATATGCAACGGGAAATCTAAAACCAAATTTTAACCCTATGTCTTACGTAGATATTTGATGTACCCTTAGTTTAATACCACCGAACCAACCTTAGATGTCACATAGTGACATAATAAACAAAATGTTTTCCTTTACACAATTTTTTTAACTATAATTTAAAATAAATAAATATTAATTATCATGTCTAGAGGTGTATTCTATAGCTCAATATGACGGTATTCTATAGCTCAATATGAGGGTGATCTGTGATTCTGTTCATGCTCAACATGAAGTTGAAACATGTCTCTTTTAAAATAAACGTAAAACAATCTAAATAAAAAATAATGTGAGTTGTAATAAAAAACAAGATGAATATACATGTGTAACATACCTCGGTAACCTCACATGAAAATGCAGGGAGTTAGAATTTTTTTACACAAATTACCCACAGGTATTTATCCAAATCACTATTCCAGATTCCTCATTAACTGTTAGATAGAATGTTCATTAATACATAAAGTAACTTTAGTAGAGGAATAGTAAGTTGCATAACCATTAACAACCACTCTTATAGTATATTAACATAAACTGTATGATGTAACATTCATCCATTTAATGATTCCTTTAACCACATTAATTAATCACATACTTTTATCAACATCACATTTTGCAAGAAATCAACATCACCGAACTGACATAATAAGCAATTACATCATTGAAGACCGATATACCCTGGAAACCTCGTAGGGTGAAAACTAGAAAATGTTTATTTTTATTATTAAATGCTCATAAGGGTGTTCACCCCTCATTCAATGGATTATAAGGGAGTCCATCCCTTATCCATTGTTATAAAATATTACAATGAAATATCATTAAAATGCAACATACCTAGCTAAAAGCTATTACAATCATCCTAAAATCATTTACCCACAGATCACCACTCTCTATATCCTTGTGGCATGATTGTTCCATCAGTAGACCATCCTGAAACTCGTACTCATCAACATGGACCATTAGTTCTTATCTGCCACAATGTTAAACATAGTTTTTCTTTTACAAAAATCACCATCCTTTCCTGTGATTGTTGTCGTCAACAAGTTTTGGTAACATGATTAGATAAAGTAATAATCAATCAATAATTAATCTTTAAAAGCAATCTCTTAATATCTATTCATGTGCATATATGAGATGTAAATATAATATCACAACATGGCTCTTCTAACAACATTGTGCATGTATAAACAAACATTTATCAAGCATGTCAAAATAATTACTGTGTTACTATGATCATTCTCTCACCAGCACAAGTTCATATCCAAAGGAAACCACTGTAACCATCCATTTCATTTAAAGAGCACAAGCAACTTATCTTTGCATTTTGTGCATTTAATTGGATAAAAATTATTCAAAGAGAGATAGCCCCTTAGCTTATTCTTTGTGAATGTAACTAAGTAATATTTTAAAGACATTAGATATTATTATATTACATAAAAATGCATGCCCCTTCTAAGGGAAAGCTAACATGATAGACATCATTATCGTGCATGCAAATGCAAGTTCCTTTTCGAAAATCATCTTTCCCAAGATAGAGTTATTTACAAAATCTATTTTATGCACAAAGACATGAATTGCTCTAAAACAATACTAGCGTGTTAGTAATTATTTGTTGCATGCATATATATGTATTTTACAAAGGAAAACTAGTGCATTTATTGCAAGTAATTACTTGTTTTACTTTCCAGGATCTAACATAATACTTATTCTTTTCTTCACACAAATCGATGTTTCTCTTTAAAATATCTAACACAATAGTTCTACAAAGCCATATTTCTCTTTAAAAGATATAACGCAATAGTTCTATTTTCATGCATGTAATCAACTATTGTTTCTATGCTTCTACATATGTGTTCTTTTCACATAGTTACTTTCAATAACCCAACATAGTTTCTCTCTTTTTTTTTTTTTATGTACAAAGTGTTAGCTCTCTGTATTTCCTAAGACTGTGAAAGAAATACAAAGGTAACCACAAAACCACTTTGAAAGTTGGGATCTAGCCCTGCCAGCTTCAGAGAGGGATCTCTCTTCCAAATTTAGATTTGTTTATATTAAGATATTAGGCTAGTTGTGAAAGTTCAAGGTTTGGTTTATGAATTGGTTTGGTTGTTTGGTTGATAATGTAATAGTACACCATTGGGTAATGGAGTCAATATACTTCGAATGTATTTATTTCAGCATTTACAACCATATTTAACAGGGAAAGGTAGGCTTATTTATTCAATATTAAATGTTTGATGATATAAAAAAAGAAGAAACTATTAAGGGTCCGTTAAGTAGAGATAAATTAAGAATTTTGTTACTTAACTTCAGTAGAAAACATTGATATTGTTTTAAGCTAGAACATGGTGCTATTAAATCAAATCCTGAACCTAATTTTCTTTAAAACAGTAGAGAAAGAAACACATATGAAAAATAGAGAAAAACACAATAACAAAAGAGAATAGTACTTCACCAAAAATCTGACACAGGAATCCTAAACAATCTTATGTATTACTGAAATGTGTCCACTGGAATTTGGTGGAACACCTTTACATCAATGGTCCTTTCTTTACATAAATATCAACCTCTACTACTTTGAATTATGAAGTACTTATAGGAAAGTAATTACAAAATATCTTTATGTCAAAAGATAAAGACATAATCGTAAAATATCTAAAATAAATTACATAAATAGTATAGAATTTTAGGAATTCAGAACTACTAGAGCTGATAGCACTATTGTCGAGGATGCCTGTTGATGATTGGTCCCAAAAAGGTGATACCTTGCTGTTTGAGATGAAAAATGTTTCACTAAAGTAATTCACACAAGTGATCCCATCGATCTTCACTGGGGAAAGAATGTTTTATTAGCTTTCTATATGTTTCATCAACTTCGGTATTTTTTCTCAAAGGTAGGTCTGTTAATTAAAATATGTTTAATCGCATGTTTCATGATGAGATCAAAATCTAGAGCCTCCAAGAGAGATTTTCCTATCATACTTCCTTTTACCCCTACAAGCTTGGATTTATCTTTGGCAATAGTGTAAATTTTTTTACTGTAGTCACTCAAACTGATTAGTCTGTCATTCAAAGCCACTAAACCCAACAGACCTCTCTGATTCAGTATATTAAACCTGGTATGAAATATCTGGACAATGGTTTCTAGAGTCTGGAATTTATTCTCTAATTGAACCATCAAGTTTCTCTTCTGCAAAACCTTCTTGATTTCTAAGATGGTTTTAGTCATATCTTCAATCTGTAACTCCTCTAATTCTTCTATAGTACTAGAATTTAGGGTTTTGATCAATTTTGCTACTTTAATTGTCTTGTCTCCCAATACTTCCCTCACTTGTTCTATCAATTTTTTTGACCTTTGTATCAACTCTTCTTGCTCGAAAATGATTTGGATTGATGGCCAAATCTTAGTTATAGATTGATTGATATTTGTCCATATGTTTTCCTTAGCCTGTGCTAGAGTTTGAGACATTGTTGTCTCACTCTCTAAAAACTCTATTCTTTGAGAAATCCTGTGAGATTTCTGCAATTCCACTATATAGGAGTTATCATTCTTCAACTTTTATTCCTATAGATTCTTTAACTATTCTTTCAACTTCTTAATCTCCTTCCCTTGAATGGACATCTCCTACATGTATTTTAGCAATTAGGTGACATAATCTGTAGTAGTTGTTGGTGCTGTTGTTGATGTTGAAGCCTCTATTGATCCTTCAACTACAATTGGTACTGCTATAAGTGGAACAATGGCTAGTTGTGAGGATTTCTCCTTCTCTTTGAGCAATTTTTCTAATTCCACCTCCATTTCTCTGATCTGGACATTTTGTTCAATTATTATCTTGAACATATATTCCTTTTTTCTTTTCCAGTTCTCCCATTTCCTTGGTCTGTGAATCCTCTGTAGTTGGAAACTTGAGCTGCTTCCTCAGAGCTGTTATATCTGCATTCTTTTTCCTTACAATCTCCTCTATTGCCTTTACATCGCTTGGGTCATAACCTAGTTTGATGACTAAGTCCTATAATGACTTAATTCTAGTATCTTTTACCAAAGATGAGATTTTCTCCAACTTCAATTGAGACTGTATGTTGCTGACGGAGGCCTGCAGTTTTGAAGTTGTCATGAAAGTACTAGTTAGAGTGGAGTATCTCCCCAGTTTGTTTGTGCATGTCCATTTGATCAATCCAATGGATTTTATTTGTGTCTAAGGAGAAGATTGTCTTCTTGTAATATGCTAGTGATTTAGGAAATGGAACCTATCCTTGCAAGAAATCCATATGCATTCTCCCTTGTTCAATATTAAAGGCTGACAAAAGTCTATGTTGGGAAGAAGCAGTTTTCTTCGAGAACTAAGTGTATGTGTTGGCCTTTAACATATCATTCTTCTGCTTTATTGCTTTGTACATAGCAACAATATTGGGCTCTATTTGGCCTTGAGCCAAGTTTATTGTCTATGTTGAAATTAGAGGATCTTATGAAGCAAAGGAAGATGAAGAGCCTACAAAATTGTCTTCTTGTCCTGTACCTGCAAAAATGTCTTCTGGTGTTGTCGAAACATGTTTACCAGTCATGACTGTAATAGTCTATCATTCTTCATCATGCACAAAAACTGGTTGTGGGTCCTTTTTAGGCTTCTTTGTATAAATTAAGAACTACTTGGCTTCAATTTCTGTCACTGGAGAAGACTCTTCTTCTTTGGGCCTTTTATCATGCTTCTCCTGAGGGACTGGTGTTTGTGAGGTGGTTGTAGATAAAATATTCTCCTCAGCTTCCTGCAAGGTGTTCTGCTCCCATTGACCTTTGTTCATAAACATCTCAATTTCAGGCATGGGAGTATGAGAATAATGAGTGGTCTTCTACTCCACTCTTAGACTGGAAATTATGCCGAAGGGGTAATAGGACCATGTGAAACTTAACTGAAAGTTCATCTTCTTGAAACATAGTTACCGATCAAACGAGAAAGTGAACTAGTACCCGTTTTTTTGAGGTAGCAAAAAATCACCTAATTTTGAAAAGTTGTAATGCCAGAATAAGATTTTTATTTTAGCATATTTTTAGCACTTTAAATTTTCTCATGTATCAAGTATGAACATTTTTTTTCGATGTTAGTGATTTTCATGCTGATTTTGAAAAGTGATGATGCAGCATCAACCCCTTTTTTTAGAGGGCTGATTTTTGACACTTTAATTTTTTTTTTTTTTTTTTTTTTGTAGCAAGTATGAACACCTTTTCTAAATGTTAGTGATTTTCATCTTGATTTTGAAAATGGTTGATGTAGCATCAACTCTTTTTGTTTAAAGGGCTTATTTTTTACACTTCAAATTCTGTAATGTATTAAGTGTGGATATATTTTTTTAAATGTTTGTGATTTTCATGTTCATAACAAAATATAAAAATAAAAAATATGACAAAAAAAACTCAAAATATATATATATATATATATATATATATATATAAGCACTCATAAAAATGTAAAATAAAACAAATAAAATAAAAAAAAATTAAAAATAAATAAAAAAAATTAAAAAATAAATAAAAATATTAAAAATAAATTAAAAAAAAAGGAAAATATTTCAAAAAGCATAAATTTCAAAGAAAAAATTTGAATATTAATCAAAAAAGAAATAATACATCAATAACGATTTTTTTAGGTTAAAAAAAAATTATAACCACATAATAATAATTACAAAAAACAAACCTAAAAAAAAAAAAATTGGAAAAAAAAATTAAAGATAGATAGCTATATATATATATATATATATATATATATATATATATAATAGCTTAATTTAAAAAATAAAAATAAAAATCATAAAAATAATAAAATTAAAATTAAAAAAATAAATAAAAATCAAAGTTCAAAAAAAAATTAAAAGAAAAAAAAAACAATTAATAAAACCAATAAAAAAAAAAATTCTGCCTCCCTGCCTGCGCCTGCGGCCAACCCCGCCTGGGAGGTGGCACACTTTTTTTTTGTAATTTTTGTTTTGTTAATTATTTATATTTATTTTTATTTTTATTAATTATTTTTACTGTTTTTTTTAATCATTTTTTTTTTAATTTCTGTTCTATCATTTTTTTTAATGTCTTTTATTTTTTTTAAATTATTTTAATTGTCTTTTTATTTTAATTTTTAATTGTTTTGTTTTGAATTTTTTTTTTTCAATTGTTCTAATTTTTTCTTTTTCTTTTTTTTTTTTCCTTTTTTTTATTCAATTTAATTTTTTAGTTATGTATTTTTTTTTATTTTAAAAAAATGTTTTGTGTTTAAAAAAACAAATTTTATTTTAAAAACGTTTTTTTTATATTAAAAAATGTTTTTTATTTAAAAAATATTTTTTTCTATTAATTTGTGTTTATTTTTACTTATTTTATGATATTTTTATTTTTTTATCAAATTTTTTATATTTATAAGTTAATTTTATGTTATTTTTTACATTTTTTAAGGTTTTTTTGTGTCCTTTTTTTATAGTTGATTTCTTTGACATGTTTTTAAGTTTTATTTTTTATGCTTTTTTCTTGTTATTATTTAAAAAAAAATGTTTTTTCATTATTTTTTTCTATATTTGAATTTTTTGTGTTTTTTTTACTGTTTTTAATTTTTTACTATATTTTAATTTTTTTTTCTTTTGTATTATTTTTTGTGTTTTTTTTTTTTTTTTTTTCAATATTTGAATTTTTGTTTTCTTTTTTATTATTTTTTGTGTTTTTTTTATTGTTTCTATTTTTTTTTTTCCAATATTTAAAATTTTGCTTTCTTTTTATTTTATTTATTTATTTTTATTTTATTTTTTATTTTTTCAATATCTGAATTTTGTTTGTTTGTTTGTTTTTTTTTTTTCTTGTATTTTTCATTTTTATTTCTTTATACATTGATTTTTTTTTTTTTTTGGTTTTTATTTTCATTTTTTTTTCTTCAAGGTTTGTGTCAATGCTCGTCTAACAACTTGGTCCCATTATGGGCAATTCGATAGTTGATTTTAATTTTTTTGTTATAATGAATAGAGTATGTCCCGGCAATGTATCAATTTCATGGTTGGTCTTTAAGTTTTCATTACAACGGGTCGAGTTCACCTACACCATGTGTCAATTTACTGGTTGATTTATAATTTTTTCTGCAACGAATCGGGTTGTCTTAGGCTAAGATTTTAAAATCGCTATATATTTTGCATTTAGAGAATAAATTACTCTTGAGTGTTCATTGTTAATGTTTTTTGTCTGCCTGATGAAACAAAAACATGTATAGTAACACTGATGAATGTTTAAACATTCATTCTGTTGTGATCTTGAGGAAATGGTCATGGGTGTTGTCTGCAAGGAATTGACTAAAATTAAATATTACGAAAGGTTTTTCTTCTGTGGAAAAGATGGATAGAAAACCTAAAATAGGTTCATCTACACATGTATTTGAGTGGTATCCAAGTCGACAAGACACTGATGACAATTTGTTTAGATTTTTTAGGAAACATAGAGGCTAGGTATAGTGGATTATTCTTTGGGAGTTGAACATCTTCTGGTAGGAAAATATCAAATATCCTAGCTCTCTGAGGGAAGGTCAACTTTTGGTAGAGTTCCATGAGGGAATCTATAGAAAAATGGCTCAAAGAGTCACTCTGGGGGATTTGTAGCATTTGGTTAATGGACTTTGGGGTTATGGTCAACAGAATTTCACCATTCTGGGCCACAATGGCTCTCTAGATATGAATATATTAGGATTGACACCATATGACAAAGTATGGGAAATGATGAGTATGGGAAACATGAATTGTGGCAAGAGGGATTCCCAGAGGTTGACTTCATCACTCTAGTCCAAAAAGGACTGTTTGAGCCAATTTTGCAATTCAAACAAGTGCAAATCACAATTGGTCTCTACAATTTTGTAGCGTTGATTTGCTAATGGTATGTGGTCTAAGTAGATTGTGAGAGGGATCATCAGGTTCTCACTGGTTTTATTTTACTTTCCTTTAGGTTCCATTGCTAAGAATAATGAGGAAAAGAGGTGAGGAGTTTGATCTTTTACCCAGGAAGATTTAAATGTTTGCTGAGTAATCTACTTGCTATGACAGCTAAGTGGTCGAAAATGGCTGACTGGAATCTATAGGGGTGACTGAGAAATTGAGAAGATGAGGTGGCAGTTTAAAATCGTGTACCTATTTATTTGAAATTGATGGGGAGGAGAAATGTGCCACTTTGGACAATTTGAGGGTTTTTATAGCCAAATTGGGAATTTTTCATTATCTCTGGTCTATTATGGAGCGGGTATGATGACAGGTGATGAACGTTTGGACGATAATGGTCGTCATGTAATGGGAAGAGCGTAATGGAAGGGGATATGCACCGTTCTATTGGAGCGGGGAGGCCACTTGGTGGAATAGGAGTGGTAGGGAAGTAAGGACATGGAAGAGGAATGATGTGATGGGTGTAGATAAACGTTGATGGGAGGATGAGCGGTTTTCGGGGGGGGGGGGTAGGTGGTAAGTAATTTGGAGTGGGGGGGTGCGATGTAACGAGCACCCGCCACGTATCATGGGGCCCAATATTGGGAATACCGCTTTTCAAACCCCCCTACTGATAAAGATAGAATGGGTAAGGGGGTCCAAACATAATTCCTTTGTCATTGATCTGGGTGGGGAAGACCTCAACCGCTGGATTGTGCGCGCCATATATCACAAGCTGACAAAAGTCTTTGTCACTTTCGACCTTTGTTATAAAAACCAAACATTAGCACTAGTGCATTATTACATATTAATTAATCATGTTTAAATTACACGATTAAACTAATTAAATTAGGATTAATCTACACTAAACATAATTAATTTAATCCTAAGGGTGTGTTTTGATTAGCAAGCCCATACAATTTTCCTAAGGTTGCTTCTGACCCTATTCGAATGCATAGTTATGCAATTAACCAAGTTTAAACACATTGGTTAACATTCCTCTAATCTACCTATTTATTTCAACTAAGATTAAGCTTAATGGTTGATTTATTATCTGACATATGGAACCTTTTTAACTTAGTTTAATCATGATTAAACAATATGATCAAACTATAGAATTTATTTCTATGTGGCATTTAAACAAGCTGCACACTTTTATTTGAAAACCTTCTAAAGTAATTTTAATGCATTTTTGATCTTTTTAGTGGCATTTCAACTTGATCACCTACATTTTTCATGGGTTTTTTTCATCCTTCCCTTTTTTATTCTATTTTTTCTTCCATTATTCTTTTCTCATATACATTTTTTATACCCTCTTTTCATCATTTTTTTACATATATATTTTTTTGTAAATCATTTGCAAAATACAATATTATATACAATTTCATCACATGAAATGAAATAACCAATCATTAACTAAAACTATGAATAATAGGACCCTAACAGTGGCTCTAGCTGGGGATGGCATCCTTCCTATGAGGTGTCAAGAATACTTGGATCAGTAGCATTGGTCCTTTACCTTCAGTTTCCATTCTGCATCTGATTTGATCTATTTATTGGTGTATAAATGGTAGCATCTTATCAGGAGCTTATGGCCTTCTCCTCGGGCTTCAACTTCTGATGGAAACCACTCACCTTAATAGTAGAAAAATAGAATGGTATGTACAATGGTTTGAGTGAAAAGTGATTTATGCTTGAGGGAAGTAATGTTTGAGCATTCTGCCATTTATAGGTCCACCAGGTAGCTCTGCTCCAGACATATCTTTCAGAAAAAAGGCATTGTTCCCTCTGTAAGCATCAATTTTGTAAGGTCCCTTCCACAAATTATCAAACTTTCCATGCTTACCCTTCTCCTCATTTCTTGAATCCCATTTCAGTACAATATCTTCTATTTGGAAATCATCAGCTTTGGTTCTTCTATCATAAATTTTCTTGATGTTCTCTTTGATGACTTGGGTTTTATTGTAGACTTCTTCTCTTGATTGTTGCAGTTGTATGGTCTGGTTTATTCTTCTCTTCATGTCATTAGGTTCAACTTGGGATTCTTGCAGTAATTTAAAAACATGGATTCCTAAGGATGTGGGGAAAACAACATTTATCCCATAAACTAGTTGGAAAAGGAACATACCAATGGATTTTTTGGTAGTGAGTCTATCAGCCCACAAAGCATTGATTAATTTGTTATTCCAGTACTTTCTGTTATCCCACAACAACTTCTTGATGATATTAACCAAAATTTTATTTGAAGACTCTACTAGCCCATTTCCCTATGGGTAATAGGAAGTAGAGTGACCCAATATTATGTTATACTTGTTGCAAAAGTCCACCATCTTCTTTGATTTGAATGCAACTGCATTATCAATAATTATCTTATTTGGGCATCCAAATCTAGCAAGAATGTTACCTTCCATGAATTTGATGATTACTGCATCTGTGGCTTGTCTTGTAGGTACAACTTCAATCCATTTTGTAAAATAGTCAGTGGTTGTAAGGATCCACTTATGCTGGGTTGAGGAACTGAGGTGTATTTCTCCAATGAAATCCAAACCCCATTGCTGGAAAGGAGTTTCAATTAATATGCACTTGAAGGTTAGGGGTAACAATTTTATTTTTCCTTCAAATATTTGGCATCGATGACATGTTGTAACTTTCCAATGGACATCTACAAACAAGTTGGGCCAGTAGAACCGAACCCTTAAAATCTTGCTTGTTGTTGTCTTCCAGTACAAGTGTCCTCCATAATCTCCTTCATGGAATTCCTGCATAAGTTTATCTGCTTCATCTTTTAGCACACAGTTAAGTAAAATTCCACCTACATCTTTCCAATATACATTATTATCCAAAATACAAAATCTCACAACCTTTAACTTAAGAAATTTGGCTTTAGTTTTAGTCAAACCTAGAGGAGCTTGTAAATTTTGTAGTACAAAGAGAATGTATTCATACCATGGAGAGGTAGAAAAGGCTTCTGATACCTGTGGAGTCACCTACTCTTCATGTTCATCCAGTTTAGCTATGAAATTTATATCAAGTGCATGGAAATTAGATTCTTCCATCAGTTTTTCCAATCCCTGACCTTTGATCAGCTTGGTAAGCTTGATTTCAAGATCATATTCCAACATAACAGCAATCCATTTGCCCCTTTTTCCATCAAGATCAGTTTGTGTCAAAATATCTTTTACAATAGCATTAGGGACATATGCAATTATATGGGAGTGTAAAATGTAAACTCTAAAGTCCTTTAGTGCTTTTACCAAGGCAAAAGCTTGTTTCTCCATTATATTGTATTTCAATGAAGCATCCCTTAAATCCCTACTAAATAAATCTATTGGTTGCTCCTGTCCTTCATTGTTCTTCTGCAATAAAACAATTGCAATAGTATGATCAGATGAAAAACAAAACATCATAAAATCTTTGGTGAAATCAGGACTAATCAATACAAGAGCAGTTATTAGAGCTAGTTTTACTTCGCTAAAAGATTTTCTGGCTTCAAAGTTCCATTTAATTTCAGTATCCTTTTTCAACATATTTGTAATGGACCTTAGGATTTCTGCTAAATTAGGAATAAATATTCAAAGCAAATTTACCCTCCCAATGAAGAACTGAACTTCCTTCTTATTCCTGGGAGGGCTAGTTTTGAGGATAGCTTCAACTCTGTTAGGATCAATTCCAATGCCTTCCTTGGAAATTATGTGGCCAAGAAGTTTTCCCTCTTCCAAACCAAATAGTGTTTTCTTGGGATTCAGTGAGATACCAATTTTCCTACATTTTTCAAAGACTCTTCTTAAATGCAGCAAGTGTTCTTCCTCAGTCTTTGAAAATACAGTGATGTCATCTAGATAAATGATAATGAATCTGCCAAAAAATCCATTGCCCTTTGGAAGGTGGCTCCAACATTCATCAGACCAAAAGGCATCTTTACATACATAAAGGTACCCCATGGTGTAGTAAATGTTGTCTTTTGTTGGTCATCAGGGTGAATGAAGACCTGGTTATAACCTAAAAATCCATCTAATAAAGAGATCCTACTCGGCCCAACTACATTTTGTGATATATGATCCATTTTTGGGAGGGGCTAGTTATCTTTAAGAGAGGCTTTATTCAAGTTTCAAAAGTCTACACATACCCTAATTTCTCCTGGTTTCTTCCATGTAGGTACTACGTTTGAAACCCACTTAGAATCTAAGAGGTACAATAATCTTGGCATCATATAACTTCTTAACTTCCTTTTCTATTAGAGGAAACATGGGTGTATTGACCATTCTTAGCTTTTGTTTAAAATGTTTATGATATTCTTTAAGGGGAATAGTACATTGAATGATGTTGGTGTCATAGGATTTTAGGTCCTCATAACTCCAGGCAAAAACATCAGAAAATTCTTTTAAAAGTTCAATGTATTTCTTATTTTCATCGTGAGTAAAGGATTTGGATAGTTTAATAATCTTAGGGCTCTCTGTAGTCCCTATGTTTCTTTCCTCTACCATAGCCCCTACTGATTCAATTTTGGGCTTTTTTGCTACATCATTGAAATCAAATAGATCTTCTAAAGGTGCTAGCCCCTTAGGCAACAAATTATACTTTAATTGCAACACTTCTAAAGGTTTTGAATCCTCATTAGCTTCTTTTAACACTAATTCAATCATTTATTTCTACATCATTATCTAAATCTATATGTGTACATTCAAATTCATCTTCTAATTTCAAGAAATTTTCAATTTTTTCATTGTTGCCAAAAACTTGCCAGTATCTGATGTTATCAGGCACAGCTGGCCCATGCTTAACTTTTACAACATATTTCCTATATGAGTGGGAAGGAATCTTGCAATTACTGACTGAAACAACCAAGGAAACTACTAAAATGTTCTGGTTTCAAGGTATCACAGACAAACCATATTCAGGAAAACATTGTAAAAAATCCAAAACTACATTTCTGTAAGCCCTTAATCTAGCGTGTTTTGCAGAATACTCACCCTTAATTTTTTTGATAATTAGTTGAGAATCTCACACAGAAATCCATTTTTCTCCTAGTTTATTTAGAATCTGTAGCCCTAAAATCAGTGCCTCATATTATGCAATGTTATTTGTGCACTGAAAATTAAGTTTGTAACCATGTCCTTCTACTCTGTTTGTTGCTGAGTTTACAACAAATACACCCGCCCCTACTCCATATTTACACACAACTCCATCAAAATTCCTATTCCACAAAGATTCTCCCTTTGGATTTTGTTCTTCAGTATCAAAGTTTATTATTTTTGTATTAGTGACTTTAGCCTCTAAGGCTGAAACTTCATTTTATACACAATCATCATTATATAAGACAAAAGAGTCCATGTCTGAATGTACTGAATAGAGGGGATAATTGTTAGGGTTATCTTGACTGTTGACCATGTACTTCATGAGTGTTTCCCTATAAAGTCTTCTAGGTTGGCCAAACACAAGAATGGTAGCATAAGTCATATCCATATGTAAAGTGCCTTACAACTTTGCTCCCCATGATCTAGACAATAACATCCCTTACTTTGGAGGTATGGATGCTACTATGATGTCCATAACTAAACTCTTCGAAGGTATCTGAACTAGAGTGACACATCTATCTTTTATCAGACCAAGACATCTAAATTTATTTGAATCAAAAGAGTACAAGTCTTTGTATGGCTTGGTGATGTCTAACCCTAATTTATCCATGATAGCTCTGGGCATCAAATTTTGAGATGCTTCAAGGTCAAGAATTTCGTTGTGTAGGATTTTGTCATGGATGTTCATGCATATGTATAAAGGTGGAATAGTTCCATCTTGAGGCTTACCCTCAACTTCAAGTCCAAACAAGAGTTCAGGATGGTCATCAGTCCAATTGACTGCGTCATGAATTGAGTCTTGTATACACTTTTGGTCATCAATTATGTTAAAGGGATGGGGACCTTTACCTTAGCTAGTTCAATTTCCATGGTAAAAGATGTCTTAGATCTATCACTTTCCTTGACATTTACATTAGGTTTTTCAAAAATTTCTTTTTGAGAACCAGGTTTTGTTTTACTAGAGGAAGGGGCATCATTTTGAGTTTTACTCAAAGAAGTTCCATTAGCTTTTTTTCTTCTTAATTTGTATTGTTTATGCACCTCCATATTGGAATTTTGATATCCTTGTTTATAATCTTCTGATTCTAATGGGAGCTCTTCTGGTTGTGAGATCAAAAATTGGTCTTGTTCTTCTTTGGCCAAGAATATGTGATGCATATCGCTTTCTTAAAATAGATTTATTTGATTTTCTTCTAGTTCTTTAGACAATTCAAGTTCTTCATCAGTATAATTTTGCTGAAATGGAGACCTCCATGGAAAATTTTAGGGGCTAGTATTTGGAGGTGGGTTAATTTTCCATGGATTTTCCAAAAAAAAAGATTCACCAATTTCCATTTTTTATAAAAAAGATTCACCAATTTCCATTTTTTATAAAATTATTTTACCTTAAAAATTACCAACATTATATGGAGAGTATATATAAAGTCATTATAAATTCAAATAAATTTACAAATACATCAATAAACATTTTATAGTTTTCATATTAGGGACTAGTGAGATTCGCCAATGTTTTTAAACTTCAAGATAATTTTCCATTCTTAAAATTTTCCTTGGAGGCCTCATTGGTTGTTGATCTCCAAGGCCTTTCAGTTCGCTTTGTTTAATCAATGGTGGGTTTCTCGTAAATTCAAAGTTTCAATTTTGAGGTCCTCCCTGGGGATCTCTAGGTGGTGTTCTATCTACCACTGTCATCCTCTCCATCATTTTTTCCATATTTTTAGCTATATTATTTGAATATGATGAAGAGGAGGCAAGTTACTCCTTGATAGTGACCCTTCTTTCTATTTTCAATTTATCTCTTTTGGCTAATAAATTAGCCTCTACCTTAACAACATTGTTTTGCATCTCTTCAAGAGTGGTTGGGTCTCTTTCTCTTAACTAATAGGCCATGTCTACATCAAATCCTTCTAGGAAATGAATAAGGGCTAATCCCGGTGGGGGTTTTATAGTAACTGGAATGGCATTATAGACACGGTTAAACCTAGCACAATAACCTTCAATAATCTCATTTGAAGACCTCTTTAAGTTTTTTGTATTCATTTAGAATTTGAAGGGGATTCCTTCTAGTTTCCCATCTAGTAAGAAAAATTTGGTGAAACTGAGGTAAATCAACTATGATCCTAGTTGGTAATGCCCTATACCACTTCTTTACTGCTCCCATTAAACTCTAAGAAAACAACCTAATTTTAACATCATCATCATCAACTTCTTCTAAGTTAGAGAAGTCATTCATTCTATCAATATGTCGTTGTGATGTTATAGGACCTGTACCATCAAATTGTGGAAATCTTTGAGCATAGTTCTATGGCATAGCATTTAAAGGTGCTTGCAATGCCAAAGGAGCATATCTGCCTACCATGGCTGGTATGTGAGGTACAAAAGGAACTACAATAGGTATGGGTATGGAAGGTATGAAAGGAGGTGTATGAACAGTTTGCTGTGTAGATGCAAGGATGGTAGGGATTGAAGATGAAATAGATGTAGTGGTAGGGATTGAAGATGAAACAGTTGGGATGGTAATGGGAGTAATTACTGGAGAGGTAGTGGAAGTGAAAGAAAATCCTAGGGGAACAAAAAAAACAAGAGTTTGGAAAAGAGTGGTATGAACAAGGGAAGTTTTGGGTGGGGTAATTTTTTTTAGAACTCTTAAGTGGTTCCGAGGATGAAGCAGTGGAGGAAGAGGATGCAGTTTTAGGTGACTCACAAGATGTCTATATGGCCTCATCTAGTTTAGATACCAGTTTCTCAAGTTTTTCAAATTGTTTAATGGTATCATCATCGGGATCATATTTATCAGTTTGAGTTTTTAAACTGTGAGATTTGAATATATTTTCATCAACCACTGTCTGACTTGCTTCTAAATAAACTATGCTCAAAATCTAGATCCAATCCAATATAAACTTCATCTAAATTCTCAAAACCTGTAGGGAGAGATTGAGCTTTGGATGGAGGGTTATTACTTGGCTTCCAGTTGGGATTTTCCTTCCAAGGATGAATTCAGGGTTGTCTACAAGCTGTGGGGGATTGAGATCTGGGTTGGCTCTAGTATGTATTCCTTCGGGAGCCAGATCTATTAAAAAATATGTACAATTATCAAACTTTATAAACTCCTATGAATAACAGACAATCTTAGCTCAGATCTTATAAATGGAAATTTTAAACACTAAGATGAAATTTTCTTTTTTGGGAAACTTAAATATGAACTAAATTTGTTTGTTTCCCCAGTATGGTCTCCCGAATGTTAGATGTATCTATTTCCTAAGACTGTGAAAGAAATACAAAGGTAACCACAAAACCACTTTGGAAGCTCAGATCTAGCCCTGCCAGTTTCAGAGAGGGATCTCTCTTTCAAATTTAGATTTGTTTATATTAAGATATTACGCTAGTTGTGAAATTTCAAGGTTTGGTTTATGAATTAATTTGGTTGTTTGGTTGATAATGTAATAGTACACCCTTGGGTAATGGAGTCAATATAATTCGAATGGATTTATTTCATCATTTACAGACGTGTCTGACAGGGCAAGGTAGGCATATTTATTGGATCTTATATGTTTGATGAGATGGAAAAAGAAGAAATGATTAAGAGTCCATTAAGAAGAGATAAATAAAGAATTATATTTCTTAACTTTAGTAGAAAACATTGATATTGTTTTAAGCCAAAATAGGGTTCTATTGAAACAAATCCTAAACCTAATTTTCTTTAAAATAATAGAGAAAAGAAACACATATGAAAAACATAGAAAAACACAATAACAAAAGAGAATATTACTTCACCAAAAATCTGACACAGGAATCCTGAAAAAGATTCCTTATTATTGAACTGTGTCCACTGGAATTTGGTGGAAAAACTTTACATAAATGGTCCTTTATTTACATAAATATCAACCTTGACTACTTCGAGTTATGATGTGCTTATAGGAAAATAATTACAAAATATATTAATGTCAAAAGATCAAGACAAAATCCTAAAATAACTAAAAGAGATTACATAAATAGGAATTCAGAACTGCTAAAGCTACTGCCACTATTGTCGAGGAAGGTTTTCATTGAATAGTACCAAAAATGTGCTTCCTTGCTGTCTGAGACGAAAAATGTTTCACTCAAGTAATTCACACAAGTGATCCCATCGATCTTCACTAGGAATAGAAAGTTTTATGACCTTTCTATATGTTTCATCAACATTGGTATATTTCTCAAAGGTAGGTCTATTGATGAAAATATGTTTAATCTCATGTTTGATGATGAGATCAAAATCTAGAGCCTCCTAGAAATATTTGCCTGTCATACTTCCTTTTACCCCTGTAAACTTGGATTTATCTTTCGCAATAGTGTAAAGTTTTTTAATGTAGTCACTCAAATTAACCTGTCATTCAAAGCCACTAAACCTGACAAACCTCTCTAATTTAGTAGATTAAACCTAGTATGAAATCTCTGGAGAACAGTTTCCAGAGTCTGGCATTTATTCTCTAATTGAACCATCAGGTTTCTCTTTTGCAAAACCTTCTTGATTTCTAAGATGGTTTCAGTCCCATCTTCAATCTATAGCTCCTCTAATCCTTCTCTGGTCTTAGAATTTAGGATTTTTTTCAATGTTTATGCTTTAGTTGGCTTGTCTCCTAACACTTCCCTCACTTGTTTGATCAACATTTTTGACTTGTATATCAACTCTTCATGCTCGAAAATGATTTGAATTGATGGCCAAATATCAGTTATAGATTCATTGATATATTTCCATATGTTTTCTTTAGCCTATGTCAGAGTTTGAGCCATCACTGACTCACTCTCTAAAAACTCTATTCTTTGAGAAAGTCTATGAGATTTATGAAATTCCGCTATATAGGAGGTATCATTATTCAATTTATGTTCTTGTAGATTCTTTAACTGTTCTTTTAAATTTTCAATCTCCTTCCCCCAAATGGACATACCCTGCATGAACTTAACCAATTCGGTGGCAAAATCTGTCGTTGGTGTTGGTGTTGTTCTTGATGTTGAAGCCCTTGTTTCTCCTACAACTGTAATTGGTACCGTTGTAAGTGGAACAATGTCTAGTTGTGAGGATTTCTCCTTCTCTTTGAGAAATTTTTATAATTCCACCTCCATTTCTCTGATTTCGAGATTCTATTCAATTATTATCTTGAACATATCTTCCTTTTTCTTTTCCAGTTCTCCCATTTCCTTGGTTTGTGGATCCTCTGTAGATGTCAGCTTGAACTGCTTCCTTAGAGCTACTATATTTGGATTCTTTTTCCTTATAATATCATCTAATGCCTTTACATCGCTAGAGTCATAACCTAGCTTGATGACTAATTCCTCTAATGACTTAATTCTAGTATCTTTTGCCAAAGATGAGATTTTCTCTAGCTTCAATTGTGACTATATGTTGCTGATGGAGACCTGCAGTTTTGAAGCTGTCATGGTAGTATTAGTTAGAGTGGAGTATAACATCTCCCTAGTCTATTTGTGCATGTCCATCTGTTCAATCGAATGGATTTGATTTGTATGAAAGGAGAAGATTGTCTTCTTGTAATCTACTAGTGATTTAGGAAATGGAACATGTGCTTGCAAGAAAGCCATCTACATTCTCCCTTGTTCAGTATCAAATGCTAACAGAAGCTTGTGTTGGAAAGACAAAGTTTTCTTATAGAACTAAGTTTATGTGATGGCCTTTAGCATCTCATTCTTATGCTTTATTACTTTGTACTCAAGAAGAATATTGGGCTCTGTTTGGCCTTGAACCAAGTTTGTTGTCTATGTTGAAACCAGAGGATCTTATGAAGTAGAGGAAGATGGAGAGCTTACAAAAATGTATTCTTGTCTTGTACCTACAAAAATCTCTTCTAGTGATGTTTAAATATGTTTACCTGTCATGACTATAGTATTTTGTCCTTCTTCATCTTGCATAAAAATTGGTTGTGGATTCTTTTTAGGTTTCTTTTTATAAATTAAGAACTATTTGGCTTTAGTTTCTCACTGGAGAAGACTCTTCTTCTCTGGGCCTTTTAACATGCTTCTCCTGAGAGACTAGTGTCTGTGAGGTGGTTGTAGATAAAATCTTCTCCTTATCTTCCTGCAAGGTGTTCTCCTCCCATTGATATTTGTTCATAAAATTCTCAATTTTGGGCCTGGGAGTATGAGAATAAGGAGTGGTCTTCTTCTATACACTTAGACTAGAAATTATGTCGAAGGGGTCATAGGACCAAGTGAAAATTAAGTGAAAATCCATCTGCTTGAGAAGTGTATCTGCCTTAGTTCCTGTTGTCCTTTTGTTGCATATAAATGCTCCCACTTATGTTTTGATCTTGAATCTAGCCTTCTTCTTGGCTTAGACAAAATGAAAATCATCCATATTGATGATTTTCCTAATATATTCCAATGAGAAAATTCTCATAGGAACGTATTTTGGCAATATGTATGGTGGCTGCTCACAACCATAGAGTCTGATTTCAGTGTAGTTATGGTACAACTACCAATCTCCTATTTTGGATTGATCACTAAGGTGTAAGGTTCTTTGAATCTCATAACCTATTCTAAGTTCCACATTGTTGTTTAGAAGACACACTGTTGTATAGATAAACTGATCAATGATGTCATTGAGGGTGAAATCACTTGAATTCCTCCTTACTAAAGAGGTCCACTATATAACTAACTGTGCATTAGCTTGATCATCCAATTTTTGCAAGGTTATTGGAAATATATATTCCTAATGAAACAAAAACATGTATACTAACACTGATGAATGTTTAAACATTCCTTCTGTTGTGATCTTAAGTAATTGGTCATGGATGTAGTTTGCAAGGAATGGATGAAAATTAAATATTACAGAAGGTTTTTCTTCTGTGGAAAAGATGGACAGAAAACCTAAAATAGGTTCATCTACCCATTGATCTGAGTGGTATGCTAGTAGAAAAGACACTAATGACACATTTTTTTTAGTCTTTTTTAGGAAACATAGGCTGGGTATAGTGGATTCTTCTTTGGGTGTTTAACATCTTCTGGTAGGAAAATTTCAAATATCCTATCTCTCTGAGGGAAGGTTAACTTCTTGTAGAGTTCCATTAAGGAATATGTAGAAAAAGGGCTCAAAGAGTCACTCTGGGGTTATGGTCAATAGAATGTCACCATTCTGGGCCACAATGGCTCTCTGGCTAGGAATATATCTAGATTGACACCATATGACAAAGTAGGGGAAAGGATGAGTCTGGGGGAACATGAATTGTGGAAAGGGGGATTCCCAGAGGTTGATTTCACCTCTCTCGTCTAGAAAGGTTTGTTTGCGCCAATTGTATAGTTAAAGCAAGTACAACTCACAATTGGTCTCTACAATTTTGTAGTGTTGATCTGCCAATGGTATGTGGCCTAAGTCAATTGCAGGAGGGATCATCGGGTTCTCACTGGTTTTCTTTGACTTTCCTTTAGGTGTCATTGCTCAGAAAAATGAGAAATATAGGTGAGGAGTTCGACCTTTTACCCAGGAAGATTTGTAATCTGCTCGTTGTGACAGGTACATGGTCGAAAACGGTTGACTAGAATCTAGAATGGTGACCGAGAAATCGAGAAAATGAGGTGGCAATTTAAAATCTTAAGCCTGTTTATCTGAAATTGATGGGGAGCAGAAAGGAACCACACCAGACAATTTGGGGGTTTTTGTAAGCAAATTGGGTATTTCCCATTATCTTTGGTCCGTTATGGAGCAGGTATGATGACAGGCGATGGATGTTTGGACAGTAACTATCATCATGTAATGGGCAGAGCATAACAAAAGGGGATATGCACTGTTATATTGGAGTGAGGAGGCCACGTGGTGGAATAAGAGTGGTAGGGAAGTAAGGACGTGTCGGAGGAATGACGTGATGGGCACAGATAAACGTTGGCAGGAAGATGAGTGGTTTTTCGGTGGGGGGGGTGTGCGAAGTAATGAGCGCCTACCACATATCGTGGGGCCTGGGATTGGGAATACCATTTTTTGGACCCCCTATTGATAAACATAAAATGGGAAGAGGGGTCCAAACTTAATTCCTTGCCCTTGATCCGAGCGGGGAAGATCTCAACCGTTGGATTGTGCGTGCCATATATCACAAGCTGACAAAAAGTCTTTGTCACCTTCGACCTTTGTTATAAAAACCAAACATTAGCACTAATGTATTATTACATATTAATTAATCATGTTTAAATTACACGATTAAACTAATTAAATCAGGATTAATCTACACTAAACATAATTAATTTAATCCTAAGGGCATGTTTTGATTAGCAAGCCCATATTATTTTCCTAAGGTTTCTTCTAACCCTATTCTAATGCATATTTATGCAATTAACCAAGTTTAAACACTTTGGTTAATATTCCTCTAATCTACCTATTTATTTCAACCAAGATTAAGCTTAATGGTTGATTTATTATCTAATCTATGCAACCTTTTTAACTTAGTTTAATCATGATTAAACAATATGATCAAACTATACAATTTATTTCTATGTGGCATTTAAACAAGCTGGACACTTTTATTTGAAAAACTTCTAAAGTAATTTTAATGCAATTTTGATCTTTTTGGTGGCATTTCAACTTGCTCCCTGCATACATTTTTCATAAGTTTTTTCCATTCTTTCCCTTTTTATTCTATTTTTCTTTTCTCATATACATTTTTTTAATACCCTCTTTTCATCATATATATATATATATATATATATATATATATATATATATATATATATATATATATATATATATATATATATATATATATATCATTTGCAGAATACAATATTATTTACAATTTCATCAGTTGAAAGGAAGTAGCCAATCATCAATTGAAACTGCGAATCATAGGATCCTAACTCAAAGTTCTCATGCACTTGTTTCCAAGAAAATATCATAACAAAGTTCTCATGCATTTGTTTTCAAGAAGGTATCATGATCATCATTTCTTTTGGGCATAAGAACTAAAATAATAATAATGTTAGTCTTTTATGCATTAAACCATGCAATTAAATCAAGCTATCCAACATACAACACACAAATCATTTATTTTAACCAACCAAAACATGTAACTTTTGTGCAAAGGGATTAGCACAATTGGCTTATCTTTCACCCACAAGAAAAGCACATTCTTTCCAAAGAAGATTCCTCTGACTTATATTATTATCTCTGTGCATTTGCTCTATTCATAGGTTATTTATTATATTTTCTCATAACTAAGTATTTTTTTTTTTAAATAACTCTCTTATGCATGAGAATCTATGGGAATATTTTCCATGGATTTATTAAATAACTAATCTTTACCAACACCATGGAAATATTTTACCATGACTAAGCACAAAACCCTTGTGTTATTTCCAAGAACACCACGAGATTTATTTATTATAATTAACCAAAAGTTCATAGTTACTTATCTTTTCTTCAAGAAAGACTTATGTCTTATAAACATTTGGTAGACGTTTCGAACCAACTAATATGGTTCATCCTCAGGACAAGGTTTGAAACCAGGATGGACCTTGTCTCAAGGATGAACCACATTCGTTGGTTTGAAACGTCGACCAAATCCTAACTATGTGATTAATCCGAAAGACTTATATCTACATTATGGATCACAAAAGTCTTAGATCTAACATATAGGTAGTTATTTTTAGACAAAACTACACATTTCAAAAGAAAATCTCACTTCAAAAAAAAAATAATATAATCAACTTTTCTCTTTTATTGTTCACCACCCATGAAAATATTTCACAAATTACCCTTTTCAATCTAGATTCATTTTCAAGAAAATAACTTGGATTTATTATCATTTCATACACTAGTACGAAATCTCTTTTTAAAAAAAGAGCATGCATCATATATTTTCTTACATAAAATGCATATGCAATGTTATATATATATATATATATATATATATATATATATATATATATAAGAGATAAACAAGGTTACTTATGTTTTACTCTATATATATATATATATTAAAGATAAACAAAGTTACTTATCTTTTACTGTTGCACATATATAAACTATAAACTTTATCTACATGCAATAGCATATAAACTACATGAATTCTCTGTATGCACATAATTTTAGAGTATGCATATGCAATATTATATTTATTTTTAAAAGACAATTAAAGTCACTCTCTTCAACTATAAGCTTTATCTACATGCAATAGCATATTTTCTTTATTAAGAAAACTAGCGTGAGTTCTCTGTATGCACATAATTTTAGAGTATGCATATGCAATATTATATATATTTTTAAAATACAAGCAAAGTCACTCTCTTCTTTTAATCTAAAAGATTTCATATGCAAATTCTACCTTCAGAAATAATGATAAAAGTACTTATCTCTTGAGCATAGTATCTATAAAATCGGTGTTGCTAAACAATAATGCCAATCATGGAGCCACCTTCATGGCATCTACACCTTCCTTGCAGAGAATAACTGAGGGTGAAAACCCATGGGTGGTTTACAACGTGCATATGTTGGTCTTGTCATCGTAAGCCCAATATAATCTCCATGCTCAAACTCGAACTCTATAACTCTAACTGATTCTTGATGCTACGACTCATGGAAAAATAACTATTTGTATTTCGTTGAAATTGTGTAACCTACTGCTTATTCTTTGATGTCAGTGTATATATAACTATAAACACACTAATTTTTTGATGTTTGTGTATATATAATTATAAACATACTTATTAGTGGTTACATAGGTTTCACTCACCTCTGGCATATCACATGCCTTCTTGGCATACTAAACAATACCCCTAATTTGACTACATATTGGAAAATACCTCTAAAAATCATATTAATTAACCCCTACCAATACCAACCTACATAATCTTCCCAATTGAAAACCCCTACTTTCACTAGATATTGTAGGTAAACAATACCCCTAATTTGACTACATATTGGAAAATACCTTTAAAAATCATATTAATTAACCCCCTACCAATACTAACCTAATACATCTTCCCAATTAAAAACCCCTACTTTCACTATATATTGTAGGTATGAGTTTTTCATTAACATTTTTTAAATCCCTTTATATTTTTTCATTAATTTTGAGTTCCATTTTTTATACCTACCAATACAAAAACCCTTCCCCCCCATATATCCCCCAATATATTATGTCATTTTTTCCTGGATATGTATCCCCCAATATATTATGTCATTTTTTCCTGGATATATATCCCCCAATATGAATGCACGTGATATGGTATTTCTCTTCCAGTAAATCCCCCTGTGTACAAACCATACAAAAACCCTAACGAACCCTAACGACTTCTTTATTTGTTAAATATGGTAAATAATGATATAATCATAAATTTCAATGCATTAATCACCATAATATTTCACCTTATTAAATTATAAATGTCAAACCTAAGTTCCTAGGCTACTGATATTACAAAGTGTTTAGATAGTTTTAATTAAAAGTATTATAACTCAGTATAAATGAGATGTGGTAAAAATAGGTCACTCTAAATTTGTTTCTGAAACTACAATTCAACATGAAGGAGAAGTGGTAAAAATATTTCACTCTCACTCTCTACCATAATAAAATATTTCAGCAAGAAAGAGATGTGGTAAAAATATTTCACTCTCGTTCTCTACCATAAATAAAATATTTCTGAAACTACAATTCAACATGGAGAAGTGGTAAAAATATTTCACTCTCACTCTCTACCATAATAAAATATTTCAGCAAGAAAGAGATGTGGTAAAAATATTTCACTCTCGTTCTCTACCATAAATAAAATATTTGAATAACCATGTAAAATAACTGAATTTTATATTAATTTTAGAGAAAAAATAAAGTAATTAAAATAATACTTATATTTTCACTTTTTAGCATAAGGAAAATGCATAAATTTTATACTTGTTAAAAATATTTGAATACAAAACTTATATAAATTGTTTGAATATCTATATTAACTAATTTATTTGTATGTCAATTTCATATAGATAAAAAAAATTTGAAAGAAAAAATAATATTGGAATGTTATATCAATATCTATATCCAGGTATATAATTGAAAATAGAAAACTCTAATCACTTTGTAATAAGTTCTTTTGAATTTAATAAAGACGGAAAAAGCTGTTGCGGCTTTATATGGGATGTTTTTGTTTTTGTTAAGTAGATTTTATGATATCTGGCTTTCCAATTTTCAAATAAAATTACATTCATAAATAAAAGCAAAAACAGTGGTATGGTACCGCTGGCTCTTGCTCTATACAAATATTATAGTATTTTCACCTTTCATAAAAAAAATTGGCCCAGCATCATAAGAAAAAACGTTACACATCAACAGAATCGAGTTTGCGCTCATCACTAGAGCGAATTCACGATCGCCCCATGCATTGGAGAACAAACAAGCAAGCAGTGTTGGTGTGATTTTAGACCTAAGACTCTTGTTTTTTCAATGTACGTTTGACAAGAGATTGTGGATTGAATTGTTTGGAATTAATAATCTTCGACTTCCCTATATCGTTTTCTCTAACGAATTAGTGGGCCTCGATATAAATAGATCCAAAGTGTTGTTACATGTTAGATCCAGATATATGTATTGAAGATGTTAATAGATTTCCTCCTGTGAACGCACAAGGAAGGCAAAAAAAACTACTTTAACTTATGTTGATTGCATATATTAAGAATATATTATGGTAGGTAAACAATTAACCTCTCTCCTCTTCTAATAATCAGCAGATATTTTGATTCGAAGAAACACTCAAAATCCCTATTTTAACATGAAACTTCCAGAAGTACATTGCAACTTTAAAAATATGGTTTCCCATTGAGACCACTGGGCGTCATTTTGATGGTTGTGGATGAAATTCTTTAGGTTAAATATCTGTCAGTATCTTTATGTCAATGTCCGAGAATAAGGAGAGAGGCCAAACATGTTCAAATAATAATAATGTAAGTTTGGATCATTGATATTATACGGGAGTTTGGGAGTTTTGGGTTTGGGACTTCTATCCATCGATAATCTACTACCGACATGCGGAGGTGTGAAGCCACAGTCTTCCTTGTCCGAGCAGGTCTTCTCATGGTCGACGAAGGTCGAAAGCACCAGATCTGTTTCAAAATGGGGAACGCAAATTGTGAAATCATTTTCATATGAAATATTGAAAAGAGGGGAATGCAAACAGTGAAATAATTTTCATATGAAACATTTTACGATCCATCCTTAGAGATGAACAAGAAAATTTCTCAAATATGTGAAAGAAACGGTGGCGAATATAGTCAAACCTCGTCTTCTGCGTCGTAAAAGATTCTACACAGGACAAAGCAGAGCTGGATCTCACGAAGTCCTTGTTCCCCACAAGAAAACTTAAAAAAAAGGAACAGGCACTTCGACTTATGGATTTTTTTATCCGCCGTGTTGAAGCGATTCGATCGTCGTGTTGAATCTTTTGCAGTTGCCCAAGATGAGAGAGCAAGAATGCTTCCTTGAGTAGGGAAAAAACTGGGTAGTTTGAAAAGTTAGTTATGACAACAAGATCTTTGATCCAACGGTAGCAATTATTTGAAGTGTTGAATCTTTTGCAGTTGCCGAAGATGAGAGAGCAAGAATGCTTCCTTGAGTAGGGAAATGGTTGAGTAGTTTGAAAAGTTAGTTATGACAACAAGATCTTTGATCCAACGGTAGCAATTATTTGAATTTTCTAACATCAAATCAGACGGAGCATAATGATGAAAACATATAGCGGAGGGAAGTTCATTCCAGAGGGAAGGCCTTACAGCATGATTAAAATAAAATTTGATAAAAAAATAATATATTTTATAAGTTTTTTTTATATTTTTTCGTCTTTTTATTCTTTTTTTATTTTATTTTATTTTATCTTATGGTAGATCATGGAGAAATGTAATTTAGGAGAGAGTCAATTCTCTTTAGATTAGGAGAGAATCGATTCTTTTTAGATTAGGAATTAATTCCTATTTTATAGATATCTGTTCTAACTTCCCTTGAAAGGGTCAGTGGTTGAATTTGTGAATTCCCTTTTTCAACTGATGTTAAAACTTAAATTCCATTTCAGAAACTCCCATTTCAAAAACAACAATTTCTTTTTGAGTTTTTTTTTATAATTGTGCATATGATGCAAGTTCTTATTAATTATTATGTCACAATTGTCTTTGATACCATTACATTTGGTAGTTTCTGAGTTGCTCCCATTTAAAAACAACAGTTTCTTTTTGAGTTGTTTTTTCTAATTGTGCATATGATGCAAGTTCTTATTAATTATTATGTCACAATTACCCTTTGATACCATTACATTTGGTAGTTTCAATTGAGAGCGACTAGATGTCAATATGGGCCATGTATTAGGTCTGTAATTTCACTGGGTTGTGCCTGAAGGATGCCCCTAAAGCAAGCTTTGCTGGTGATTTGAGCTAAAGAGAAGCATAGATTCATCATTCAACAGACACCTGTCAAGCAAGGTTTAAGCACGATTTATGCTTGGAGAGGAGCGCATTCAACAGGCTTCCTAACATACTGGATTTGATTTGTTTGCGGATTCCCAATTCCTGGTATGTTTTCATATTCCCAATTTATGAATGAGTTACTTGTATGAGTGTTAGTAAATGTGCTAGTGACTTGGAGGCAAGATACTAGTTTGCCTCCGGGTAATCAGAGATCAGAACAGATTTATCTTTGTTCATCATAAGTCTAGATGCCACCTCAAATCTGGAAAGTATGTTGTGGAAGGTCTGCAGTTTTCTTACCTTATTTTTCCAGAAAAGAGCAGGTCATCCACAAACATGAGATGTGAAATACCAATGGTTCTTATTGCCCTGCATCTAGCAATTAGTCCATTTTCTCTAGCCAACTGAATGCCTCTACTCAGACCATCGATAACTAAAATAAATAGTAACAGAGAAGGTGAAATGTCTTGTTTTAGTCCCTTGTAGATTCTGAAGAAATTAGTCGGTTTTTCATTGATGAGTATTGACAATTTTGTTGAGGAAATGCATGCCATAACGTAACAAGATTCGTCCAGATCCGTATAGCAAGCAAGGCTCTATGATCTGTAAATAAACATGTACTCATTTTTAATCAATCAATATCATATTAAGAAATGCCACCCAATTGTGACTTCTCCCATGAATATTAAAAAAATCAATATAATCCTATTAATTAAAAAAAAACATAATATATTAAAATGGTGTGACCAATCAACACTGATAACAAGATATAAAATATAAAATAACGCAGAAAAGAAAGGAGATACCAAAAACATATACACCTTTGTACACTCTTCTGTTGAATCTTAAACCTATTTAGAATTTTACTGAATTTTTTCATTCATGCAATAAACTTAAATTTGATTGAGCTACTTGTATATTGGCCTAAACATTATGGTCACAAAATTTTCCTACAAAATTAATCCTTATCTGAACTAGAGCAGGGAGATAGGTCTCCTAGCTGTCCATTAATGGTAAATGCATCTGATATATTAGGTGTCGCTCCTATCAGACCTGCCTTATAAACAACATCCATGGGGTTGTTGTTCCACCATTCTCCTATTACTCATTAAAACACATGTAAATTAATCCTAAACCTGTTTAGAATTTCACTAAACTTTTTCATTCATGCAATAAATTTAAAATTGATTGAGCTACTTGTATATTGGCCTAAACATTCTGGTCAAAAAAATTTCCTACAAAATTAATCCTTATCTGAGCTGGAGCAGGGATATAAGTCTCTTGGCTGTCCATTAATGGTACATGCAGTCGATATATTAGGTGCGGCTCCACTCATATCACCAATACTATTAATTATTAATTTCTCAAAACTAATGAGGACTGATCCCCACAAACCAACTGGTCTATACTTTATACTATGCCCATAAAAAAAATTATGGGCATCAAAAATGATTTTGTGAACTATATAAACCTATTGCACTCACCTAAAATGATTGTAGCTTCGTCTTTGGGTTTAGGAAAAGGATATGAGCTGCCCTTCTTCGGATATATCACAATTGCTCCATGGACCATAGCTCGAAGCCATGAGACATGAGCGTGCCACCTCAAGGTTTCTTCCTGATCAACAATGATGAATCTGTATGTGTAACTTCCACCCGGTTGAATTGGGCACTGTGTAATATACTCACGTCCATCGGCCCAACCTGTATGTGGTTGGTGTATTCCATTCTGCCATGATTGAAATATCTGTCACTCTCAGCTTTACATTATTTCTTTCATATAGGCAAAGAGGTAGGTTAACACCCCAACGAATTACCCTTTTCCACAAGTTTAAAATATTGAGAGGTTAAGAAGTCGATTTCAAGGGATATTCAGCATAAAGTATTCTTGTTTGCTGAAATTATTTTTGTTCATTGAAATTATACACAATACTTATTTATGCATAATTTGAGATTGCACATATCAAAGGCAATAGGGACTTCGAAAATGGCTAGATTCATTTTTACAATCAATATCTGCAATTTTAATAGATGGTAGATTTGAATTGAATCTAATATTCCAGGAATCTGTAATGGATATAAGTTAATAGATGGTAGATTTGAATTGAAGTGGATATTCCAGGAATCTGTAATAGTGGTAAATAGTAAATTTGAATTGAATAAGATATTTCATAAATCTGCAATCAATATAAGAAATTAAATCTCCAAAAATCTGCCATTGAAATAAGTTAGGTGAATTTGAATTAAATTAACTTCCCAAAGACTGAATCACCATATTCCAATTAAGGGATATCCAAAAAATGAGAGCAGAGACAAACCAATGAATAGTGGAATCCCACTGTGTCCCCGTTGCTTACAAAGAGAGTTGGTCTTGGTAACTGGCCATTTACAGTGACGATACCGTGCATCTAGCATAATCTCTGAATAGGGGTGATTTCAATCTACTCCAATAAATTGAGATTGTAACAATATAATGAGATGAAATTTAGTTGAAATCATAGTTTGATATATGCCCATTAGTTTATTCAGCTCCTTTCACTTAGAAATATTATATAAAATTTTCACAATATATCAATAGAGTGTTACTAGAACGAGAAAACATCACAAATAGCATTACAGAGTCATTGTTCCAAACAAAAGAGCTATGAAAAACATACAGTGAAAGTATGATAGTGCATGTGTGATGAAGAATTTCTATGGACCAAATAGTTTGCAACACCCACCACTATGAGTATTAGTAACCCAACTGAGCATCCTGTCCAAAATACTTGTCCCACAGGTATTGGGATTCATACAACCCCATCGTGAGTTGAAGCTCAGTCTCAATATTCAGCGCGTAGTGTTAAGCCGTAAAATTTTTTCAAGCGATCTGGTTGTAATCACTTGACGGGGCAGGAAAATAATGAATGAAGATTGGAGATTTTAAGCAGGGTACGAATATTTGGTGATACAATCCAGATCAACTTCTGTAATGCCGTAGGTTTGCCATCTATGTTACAGACAAAAAAAAGAGGGGTTGATAAGTGGTCCAACATAACTTTTTAACAGGGAGCACGTTATTTCTATCTTAATCTAAACTTTTTAACAGGGAGCATGTTAATAAATGGTATCTGTATTTATTATAATATAGTTTTATAAATAATACAATTTTATACAAGGTGGCAAAATTTATCATAATTTAGTTGTCAAATTAGAAGCCAGGACAACATCTCTGGCTACAATTCTCAAACACAGGTTGACTCATCACAATTATTTAAGGAAAACCACGCCACCTGAAATAACCTGCTGGTGGTCCTTAAGGGGTAGGCTTTCACCCCTGCTAGATGCCTCTGGGTCTGGGGTCGTTAACCTCTTTCCCTATGTCCAAAGAAGACGAGTTCTTACTCAAACAAGAGTAGTTTTATGGCATACTCCAGGCTCATTATTCATCATATTTACTCTTAATTTCTAGTTTATTTATTTTTATTTTGGTTCAAGGAGTATTTTAAAAATGGATAAATAAGAAAGAGGTCAATTTATTGTTAGTTTCTTTATTTATGGACAAGAAAAAAATTCAATAATTTGATCGGTTTTATAAAAAAAATTACTATAATTTAAATAAAAATAACCATTTATTAATAACTTTAACATGTATAATTAAAACTTCTACCAGGAAAATGTATTTTTCAAAATTACAAATTGTAAGGATAAATAAAATTGTAAAAATAAATAGGATATACATGTGTTGTGCAAACATTATTCCTTATTCTTTTTATATGTATTAGTGGTCCAAAAGCACACAATTATAAGATTGATATATATAGATAGGAAATTAGAAAAAGTTGGACTAAAGAGACATTAGATTTAAAAAATAAAAATGTTTTATATTTATAAAGATTTGTTCCGAATTTTATGTGAATTTTTTTAATGAAATGTTACACATATGTTATTAATATATATTTATATGTTATTAATATCTATTAATAAAATATATAAAGTTGGAATAAAAATATGTAAATGAGAGTAAATGTTTTGTTTAATTTTAGATTTATTAAATATTGGTTATAAATTAATTATTTAAAAAAATTATAGAGGTTTTTTTAATTTTGTGATTTTATTTTTATGAATATTTGTTATATTGTAGAATTAGTTTAATGCCTAATAATATATTGGTGATAATTTTGGACTAAGTTAGCATGCATATATGATATAATTTTGGACTAAGTTAACATGAATCTATGATATAATTTTGGACTAGGTTAAGATGAATTTATGATATGTTTTTAATGTATTCAAGTGATTTTTTTATTATTATTGTAATATTGACATTAAAGGTAGATGAATTTTTTTTGTCATTTTTTCAAGGAAAATTATAGGAGCTAATGTTTCCAAGTAAGCTAATTTTCCATGGTTTTCTAAAAAAAAAAAAAGATTTGCCAATTTCCGTTTATTCTAAATATGATTCACCTAAATTTTATATTATAATTTTAATTTTTTTTATCTTAATAACCGCCAAAAATTTAGAGACTATAAAATCATTAAAAAATTTAGTATTCTTACAAAAATATTGCTAAACATTTTTTAGCTTAATATTAAGGATTAATAAGATTTTCTAACATTTTTAAACTTGGAAAATTTTTTCCATCCTTTAAATTTTCCATATTCAGTTTGAAGAAAATTTTCAGTATTTTTGTACTCATTTTAATTTAGACACATAATTCATACATTTAGTTAATTCAATTTAAATGCAAAAACACCTCATTCTCCTAGTTGCAATTAAGCTTAATTTATTCAATTTATAAGAATTAATAATAATTTCAAATGAGTGGCCATTAATTTTGCTCATACATTTCTGTTGACTATGAATGTATGCTCCAAAACATAATATCCCAAAGTCTAATTGGTGAACCGCAACCAAAGAGATACATTGATTGATTTAATAACAATGCAATATAAGAGATTTAAAGGGACCAAACATTGAAAGATTATCAATTTCATTAACATTGTATCCCAAATAAATTATGTATCCCAAACTCTAATTCATGAAGCTAGACCAAAGTGATACATAGATTGATTTAATAATAGCACAATATAAGATATTTAATGGGAACAAACATTGAAAGATGATCAATTTCATCGCCAATAATGTTAAGGGTAAAGTGATTTAGAATCAATTGTCTCTCATAATAACTTATTTTGAAGATAAAAATTTAGTTAATGAAACGAACATAGAAGAATAATGAGTAAAAAGAGAATAATAAGATGTAAGTGGAAAAGATTTAACAACGATTTTTTTTTTTTGTTTTATTTTTTTTAATATGTCAATCATCTTTTTAACTAAATGTAATATGGATTTCAGTTTTATAAATCAAGAAGTAAGAAAATATTTTTTTTAAATCTTTGTAAATTAAACAAAGAAATTTAAAATGTTATATTTTAGAGTAGAAGCACAAGTTTTTGGTCATGATATACAAAGAAATTTAATTACACTAGAAAAAACTCACACTCATGAGTGCATTGATTATTGTTCATTCACTTTATTTATTTTTACAAAAGTATAAACAAGCATTTTGAAAGATAAAAAAATTGGAAGTTATTCAATCAATAAATGTATTGTTTAAATCCCTATACAATAAAGACATTGATCAAAGTATGTCTACATATATTTTAATCCTAGAGACGTCTAATATCACATGTTTGCAATAGTGAAATGAAAAATGTTAATTTATTATAGAGAAATCCAACATACGAAAAACAATAGATATAAATCCATATAAGACAATAATAATTAATAAGATATAATGAGTGATGGCTTTACAATGCCATGTGATAATATGTTTATATGTGTTGACTAGTCAATATTATGTTCATTATAACAAGTTGACTTGAGATGCAATGGAATGATTTGAAACATCCCAAACCATTGTACATTGTTCAATGCATTTTTTTACTGTATAAAAGAAGGATAAATAGATGAAGAAAAATATTCCACTAATAAAGGCATGTAACAACTGAGAGAGCGAGAGGCATTTGTTGTTTTTATTTTCCCAAAGCAAAACACACAATAAGAGTAATTGAAACAATTTAAATGCACAATATTTCATGTTTGTAATTTTATTTGAGATGTAATTATAACCATAACATTGAAATGTACACATAGGCATGTCTGTAATTTTATTTGTGATGTAATTAGAACCATAACATTGAAATGTACAGTTGTTGAGCATTGAAATGTGGACTTCTAGTTGCCCACCTCCACTCTCAACCATATATAGTTGTTAACATACATAACAATCATGGAACCATGCATGTGAATATTCATGGTTATCCTAATCATCTAGTGTTAGCAGTGTTGGGAGATAATCTTGTGTGATTTTTATTCATTATTTATTATCCAGCCGCACCACCTTGTACAACTGAATTATCTTGCCAATTTCTACCTTCTAATTCTGGGTGGGTGTAATTCAACTGCTCAACATCAATTTCTTCATTTGAGACAAAAGGAAGCATCTTCATGCTCTTCTCTAATTGGAAGTGTTTGTCAACTCTTCTCAAGAAGTATCCATACATGACACATGCTGCATAGACTTGCCCCACTTGAACTGCCAACTGCTAGTGTGCTTTGTGCATCCCCTTTTTTGTGATTGTTTTCCTTGTGAATCGTGATGCCTTCTACATTACAATTACTGAAAAACAATTTGAGATATTCCTTGTTATAGAAGAAATTTCATTTTGGTGATGGCAATGTGCATAACCTTCCATGAAGATCAATGTTAATTTTAATTTTCAATGATCAACAAACCTATGTGTGTGAGATCTATTTGTTTCTTTTCATTAGTTTTCATATGAACTTTGTTGTATATTGTCTTATTTTCAAATAATATTATGTATTTTTATCTTAATTTATATTTTTATATTTCTTGTTTTGTTGATTATAGGTATAAAATTCCACCTTCTGGTCGCCCCAAAAAGTATCTAAAACAACTTTCACTTTTTGATGCATTTGGTATCTCTCAATGTTCTAATCAATTGCAAATTTATGAAAATGAAGTATATGATCATGTGGATGAGGACCATGAATCAAATAGTGCCGAACTTCTTGAAGAGGAACCAACATCCAAGAGGTACAAAAGAACATTCAAGTCCAAATGGAAGATGAGATTTCCATGGGCTTATGTTGTAAAAGATTTTAATGGTGTTGAAAGGATAAAATGTTCATGGTGTGTAAAATTTAAAAGGGAAACTCCATTTGCTAAAGATGGAAGCACAACCCTTCAAGTTAGTGCTTTAAACATACATGCAATGTTAGAGGCTCATAAATTTTCTTTGCAACTTGTAGAGGGAGAAAGTAAACAGAGTACTCTTCCAATTACAAAACATGTAGAACTAATGGTTGATACTCAGAAAGAAAGAATTATATCAGTTATTGAGAACATGTATTTTGTTGCAATACATGGTTTACCTTTCGAAGTATATAAGCTAATTTGTGACTTGAATAAGTATAAAAACACTCCTCACATGCGTCTAATAGATGAATACTCAGCATATACAAATATAGCATCTGGAAAAGACTTTCTAGAAGTTGCTAAGGAGGTATATTGGAAAAAATTAAAAGATGAGATTTTCCAAAGTCCATATTACTCAGTTTTAGTTGATGAAAGCACTGATCGAACTATGGTGAAACATTTGATTGTTTATATTACATATTTGACCAATGAAGAAAGAGATCCATGTGCTACAAAATTCATACAAATGCTACAAATTAGGGATGGAACATCACAGTCTATGTACAATGCTATGACATCTCTTTTAGAAGACATGAATCTATCCATGTCAAAGTTAGTTGGATTTGGATCTGATGGAGCATCATCCATGAGGGGTATTCGTGAAGGTTTATCTACTAAGCTTCGTCGACATGCCCCTCATTTAGTAGAAATACATTGTATAGCTCATCGAGAAGCATTAGCAGCAAATGATGCTTTATCTCATTTTGAAGAGTTGCAAGCTATTGATAAGTTTGCAAACAAGATCTATTAATGGTTAGGGAAATCTACTAAAATACATGGAGAATTGAAAGAGCTAATGGAGCCATTTCAAATCACAAGGCTAGAAGTGTTACAAATTCATCATATTAGATGGCTTTCTAGAGGAAAAGTCATCGAAAGACTTGTTAAGCTCATGTCTGCTTTGTTAAGGGACTAGGAGTTAGTGGAAAAAAGAATGTATGAGATGGCTACAATATTTCAAGTTCAACTTTGCTTCCACTTACTTGAAGATGTGCTTATTGAGTTAAATAATCTGAATCAAAAGTTTCAAGAGGATCATGTTGACATTACATCTATTAGAACAACTTTGGATATCACTATTAGCTTGCTTCATATGCGATTTCTAAGAGGCACATTTGGGGCAGGTGCAATGCACACATTATCCTTTTTAATTAAAACACAACAAATAACTCTTAAGATTGCAGATTGCATAGGTATAGTACATGTACATGAATTGAGGTTTGAGAGTTTGCCAAAGTCACAAAGTTCATGGACACTAGATGATTGCATTACACTGGGAAAGGCTTTTGTAATGAAGGTGATTGACTCTCTAAATGCAAGGTTCACAGATTTACCTATTTTTAATCCAGCTAAGTTTTTTAGTCCTCGTAATTATTATGAGGATATGGATGACAGAGACTCTCAAACAAGAAGATGGTTGACATGTTTATGTGAAAAATTTAGTGTTGGGGGCTTGATTGTTGTGGAAAACATTAAATGTATGGGTGAAATGGATGAATTGATATGTACTATGTATAAATCTTACCCAAAAAGGCATATGTTTGGAGCATGGGATCTATGTGGAGGTGAAATTGAATGATTTGAAGGATTTCCATGCTTAATGTAGCTATGGCAAGCAATTCTTGTTATTCTGGCTAGTACAACATTTTGTGAAAGAGGTTTTTCAAAATTAAATCAAATAAAAATGAGGATAGGTCAAGACTTTCTTTAAAAACATTGGATATGTTAATGTTTATCTCTCTTAGTGCACCTCATGCTCTAAATGAGGTAGATTGGAATGCTATTTATGATGAATGGAAAGAGATGAAAACTCGAAAGCCTCTTCCACTATGAAAATAGATTGAAAGAACTAGTAAGTTTTACTATTTATTACCATCATTCAAGTACTCTTTCGAGCACTTGAATGAACCATTTTGGTAAGTGAAATTTTTTAGTTTTATACCATTTGACTTTTGTAAATGAAAGCATAACCATATTTTTCAAGTTTGTATGTGAAGTTTTTCTGACACATTGAGTGTAATCATTGCAGCATATTGCACAAGATATGTTAAGCTGGAGGACCACAACTGTCAAAGTTTTATAACTAAAAGAAGAAGCTATCTTACATCAATTTTGTGACCAATTCTAGGGACTCTAGTTCCAATAATTTGAGATGTGCAAATATTGAAAGTATCAGCTTTCGAAAAGAGTTTTAATAGAAAATAGAATAGTGATTTGGCCAAATCTGAAGTTTATAAGCTAGAATTACACTGATGCCTCCTATATAAGCTAGAATTTATTTTTAAATTTTTAAATGATACCTTCCATATACTTTTAATATAAGTATTTTTGTTTCTTCATATTTTTATTTTTATTTCAATTTCATTAAGATGTAATTATTTCTATATGTTTATTTTTTGTTCATAGTTTAAATTCATATGCAGTCTCCCAACTATGATTTTGTCCCTATAGTTGGTTCAATTGTGGCTGAGTTCAATGCTTGTGCAATATGATCTTATGTCGTCACATTTGTCAATCACACATGTGTAAGAGTAATGCATTTACTAATGCAGCCTTTGATGTAGTAGTATCTTTTTGTTTATGAAAAAATAAAAAGAAATTTGAAAGTAATTTACTGTTGTCAATTAAATTGTTTTTTTTTATAATATTTTTCATTATGGAAGTGCGACCTGAATGTGTTCCCTTCTAAATGAAATTAATACCTGCCCTTCAAATTTGATCACTGGTCGTAATAGCATAAACAACTCCATATACTTGCACAGTGACTTTGTGTGGACTTGCGTCTGCTTCGGTCTTCCACAATTTCACAGCACAAGCTAGAGGCAATGGATCTAACTCTAATCTCAACCACATGAATTTTCCATGAGTGAAATGGCATCCGTCATTTAATGAAGAAGGAAAATTAAAATTCCAGAGCTTGAAAGCAATAAAATCGAGGTCATTCAAGTCGTCGACTAGCTATGAGGCCTGAAGGCTAGGGATCGGTGGGTGAATCACTATTTTTCATCGACACCTCTTGTTATGTCAACACCTGTGCAACCTTTGAGGATGAGAACCATAGTAATATTTGGATCTGGAGAAAAAAGTCCAATAGTGCCTACTCAACGGTGGGTTGGAGACTGTTGGAGGTTGAGCGAAGGAGCCCGTGGTAAGGAGCCCATGTGATTTGCATGGTGAGAGGCCCAATGTGAGTTGTTGCTACCTGCATCGATAAGTGCACTTGGTCAGTGGTGAGAAGAGGTCATAATATTTTTTAGTTTGTTGGCTACATTTGTAAAGAGGGATCATAATGTTTTTTTTTAAGTTTTGGCTATGATATGTTGGGGACATATTTGTATTGGGCATGAAGAAAATTCATTACGAGCATAATTGCAAAGGGGATAATTTTTTAATTGAATTTAAAAGGGGTTCTTTGAATTAAATTGAATTGGGGCATATTGGCATGTGCAATCAAGATTTCATTTTTTAGAAGGTGCCTTGAGATCATGTCTTGTGGATCTGGGATAGATCTTTTTTTTAATTGTTGGAGGTCATTTTTTTAGTGTCAAGATGAACAACCAGATGGTAGATGCTTATCTGAATGAGAGCAATAAGCTCGATGGTTCCCATTACACCAATTGGAAATTTAAGATGTAGACCCTGTTGGAGGGGAAAAATGAATGGGTGATTGGAATCGGTGATGAGTTGAAGCCGATCCTAGCTACAGGAAAAATAGTAGAAACAATCTACCACTGGGAAAAGAGGGAGAATAAGGAAAAGGTGCTGCTCAAAATTTCTGTGAAAGATTGCATTATTTCTCATATTCAGGAATGTAAATCTACAACAAACATCTAGACAACTCTTAAGGATATGTACGAGATCAAGAACATAATTTTCCTATTGTTTCTAAAGAGAAAGATTCTCTCCATTAAAATGGAGGATAATGAATCAGTAGAAGCATTCATCTCTCGTATCAAGGAGCTCAAAAATAAGTTGGGCGACATTGGCAAAACAATGTCAGACACTGAACTGGTCATGATTACCATGAATGGTATGAATGATGCTTATATGATGTTCATCATTGGGTTGAATGTGAGAGAAAAAGCCCCCAAGTTTGAAGAATTGTCAAGAATCCTAACGCAAGAGGAGGAAAGGTGGATGACCCTGAAACCCAGAGTTCATGCCTTGATCTAATGGCAAAGAGAAAGCCCTTCAAAGGAAAGGCAAATGCAGCACACAAAAGCAGAGGAGCCCCACAAAGAATGTTGCCTTCATCTCAAGGTATGCCTTCCAATAGAAATGATTCAGCAACCAAATATTTTTATTATCGTAGAGCTAGTCCTATAGCCAAATATTTTTGGAACAAGACGTTTGATAAAGGTCAACAGAAACACAAGAACCATGCATGTCATTTTGTTGACGAAGATCAGAATTAGAATCTCAGATTGTTTGTATCTGATTCTGCATTTTCTATTAAGGTTGATGAAGCAGAAACTTGGTTTTTCGACTCACGAGATTCCACCCACATGACAGGAAATAGGGATTGGTTTGAAAATTTCAAAGAGACCAATAGTGGAGCAAATATCTACCTTGATGGTGATAAAGGGTACGAAATCAAAGGATATGGTAATGTTCCTATCATTTTTCCTGATGGAAATATTAGGCATATTCAAAATGTAATGTATGTACCTAGAATAAAAAAGAATTTGATCTCTATTTCTATGATAACATATTAGAATCTTAAGGTAGAGTTTTTTAAATCTTATTGTGTTATTAAAGATCTGTTGGCTCGTATGAAGTCGACTACATCAGGTGTTCATGTGGGAGGTCTGTACAAGCTGAATGTGAGAAGTGCACCACACCAAGCCTTGACCTCATCAGTTATGATTGCAGAAGATTTATGGCATCAAAGATTCAACCATATTAATTTCAATGACCTGCAGCTACTTCAAAAACGAGGTATGGTAAATGGTCTTCATGTTTTAAAGAATGTTCATGTTGATTGTGAAGCATGTTCTCTTGTGAAGATGCACAGAGATGAGTTTCTTGTAAATGTAGATAGAAAGAAGAGAGATATACTAGAGCTAGTGCACACTGATTTATGTGGGCCAATGCAGACGAGGTCATTAGGAGGTGCCTATTATTTCTTACTATTTGTTGATGACTGTACGAGATTCACTTGGGTATATTTTCTCAGAAAAAAGAGTCATACTTCTGAATAATTTAAAGAATTCAAAAGCATGATTTAGATGCAGACAAGAAAATTAATCAAGATTCTCCGCTCGGACCAAGGGGGAGAATACGAGAAATATGGTTTCATAAAATACTATAAAGACCATGGGATACTTCAGTAGTTCACAGTACCCCACACTCCTCAACAGAACGGGGTTGTAGAACAAAACCCTTGTGGAGTGTGCTCGCAACATGCTAAAAGGTAAGAATCTGTCTAATGGATTTTGGGCTGAAGCAATAAATACTATTGTGTATTTGAAGAATAAGAGTCCAACAAAACATCTTGATTTTAAAATTCCTTTCGAAGCTTTACTAGGTTTTAAGCCTACAGTTAATCATTTAAGAGTTTTTGGCTCCAAAGATTTTTCTCATGTTCCAAAGGAGGATAGGAAGAAACTGAATTCAAAGTCCATTAAATGCATTTTTGTTGGGTATTGTACAAAGTTTAAGGCTTATAAATTATTTAATCCCTCTACTCATAAAGTCTTTGCAAGTGGAGATGTAGTATTTCATGAGCAAGTTAATGGTGGAAACCATGGGAGTGCTAATGAAGAGTGCACATGCCTTTACTGATGGAAGAAGGGAGTGATGAAACAAGAGACAACCATGAGAAACAATAACAACAATAGTAGAAAAAGGAAGTGGATGGTACAAATGTTGTATCCATGCCAAGCCCGCCAAGGGATGATAAAAACAAGTTTGAAACCACTCCACCACTCAGGAGATTAGGTAGGAAAATTTCATTTCCAACAAGATATAAGGAGATGCTTTTATAACTAATATGTTAAATGTTGTTGAACCCTCTGGTTATAAAGAAGCTAATAAATATAGTGAATGGAGGGCATCCATGGAAGAGGAATATGAATCAATACTTAAAAAGAAAACATGGGATCTTGTTGAATTACCTAAAGGAAAACAACCCATAGGATGCAAATGGCTATACAAGCCTAAATTTAAAGTAGATGGGAGTATAGAAAATATAAAGCTAGGTTGGTTGCAAAGAGTTACTCGCAGAAAGAAGGTATAGACTATGAGGAAACCTTCACCCCTGTAGATAAATTAAACACAATTAGAATGTTAATTGCTTTAGCTACCAAACATCATTGGATGATACACCAACTAGATGTGAAATATGAATTTCTAAATGGGGAATTAGACGAAGAAGTGTATTCAGTGCAACCTAAGGGGTTTTTTAAATAGGGGGAAGAACATTTAGGCTGTAGATTGAAGAAAACATTTTATGGACTAAAACAGGTACCCAAGCAATGGTCTGATCAAATTGATTCATTTTTCCTACAACATAGTTATAAAAGAAGCAAGAATGACCCTAATCTGTATACCATGTTTGGCAAAGAGGGGTGAATTGTTTTGATTTCTTTATATGTAGATGATCTTATCATTACAGGAAATGCAGATAAACTCATTAAAGAAATAAAAAAGCAGATTTCACAGGTTTTTGAGATGAAATACCTTGGAGAGATACATTATTTTTTGGGTCTATAAGTCTAGAGGGATTATGACCAGACTTTTTGATCACACGGTAAGTATGTCAGGAGTTTACTGAACAAGTTCAGAATGGTTCAATGCAAAGCTGCAACAGTGCCTTTACAATAGAATACCAAACTTCAGAATGATGATTGTTATAAGGAGGCAGATGCAACACTGTATAGACAATTGGTTGGGAGTCGAATCTACTTAACTAGAACTAGGTCAGATTTGGCTTATGTAGTCACTGTATTGAGCCAATTCATTTCAAAGCCTCTTGAGAGTCATTGGGTAGCAGCGAAATGCATCTTAAGGAATATTGAAGGAACCTTAGACTATGGTATTAGATATACTGATTCGTGTTATGATAAATTGATAGTTTTTTCAGACTCCGATTAGGCTGGAAATGTAGATGACAGATGATCCTTAACAGACTATGCATTCAACACAGGGTCCAGGGTCATTGCATGGAGCAGTAAAAAGCAGAACACAGTATCCTTGTCTTTAGCATAAGATGAATATCCAGCGATGTGTGCAACAACTTGTGAAACAATTTGGTTGAGGAGACTTCTCCATGATGTTGGAGAAGAACAAAAGGTTGCAACAGTTATCAAATTTGACAACCAAAGCTCTATCAAACTTGCAAATAATCTAGTATTTCATAAAAACACAAAGCACATTGATACACAGTTTCATTTTGTTAGGGAGAAAGTTCAGTCAAAGGAAATCCATATTCAATATTGTAATACATGTGACAATGCTACTGATATTTTCACTAAGACTCTTGGTAGAATCAAGTTTGAATTGTTTAGAGAAATGTTAGGAATAATTGTGAATCCATTACTCCATTATGGGGCAGTGTTGCAGGTAATGGAGAAATTTAATTTAGGAGAGAGTCGAGTCACTGGAGCCTTAAATTAGGAATTAGTTCATATTTCCTAGGTATCTGTTCTAACTTCCCTATTTGCATTTTTATTATATATTAATGATTTGTAATGTGATTAATGTAGAGAATTTGGCCGAGGCACTCTCCAGGTGAATCCCTCACTTGAGAGCTTCTCAATTTGATTAATAAAGTTGGTTCTTCAATTCTTAACATATCTATGGTCATGCATGGTGTAATTTGATTAATCCCTCTTCTTGTAGTCTTTCTTTTCTTGGATTTTTGAGTTTTCTATTTCCCTTTGACAATTTGGTGAGTACAAGCAGCTCAGGGGTGAAAAAGGGAGAATGGTCCTAATGAACCTTTTAGTTTTAGAGTCCTAGATTTGAGTTTTTAGTAAAAAGTTAAGTGAAATTTATGCAAAATTATTTCTTAGAGAAATTTAATGAGAGATACAAAATGTAGAACAAGAAGTCATGGTAGAAAGATATTTCACAATAGATGCAAAGGTTGAAGAGGAGGTTGGAGGTTGGTTTCTAGATATAGGAAACACTAAAACATGACAAACAAGATAGATGCAAATTTTCTACATATATTGGCAACTAAAGACTATAAATGGGAAAGTGTTGGTTGAATGTTCAAATACCTAACATAAAATTTTACTATGCATACACTAAATGCAAAAGAAAACAACAAAGTTTATGCACCCGCAAAAAGACTTGTAGAGATAGAGATTTCTACTTCAAAAGTGGATAATGAAGTTCCTAATACAATTCAAGTGGACTCACCTCTAGATAGATGATACTTCTTTTATTTTATTTTTAATGTATAAGAGTGTTTGTAATGCTGCAATCGGTTCTTAATAGATCTTTAAAATGTTTCAAACTTTATCATTTATTTGGTCATTAAGTTTAGATAGTTTATGTAGACAAAAATTATAGTGCTATGCTATTTCTCTTATTTTCTTGGTAGAAAACCAATAATCATAACTCTCTCTCTCTCTCTCTCTCTCTCTCTCTCTCTCTTAATTTAAAATTTACTTGACTTAAAAAAAAGAAAATTTCACATAGATTTTACATTAATAAATAATTTCACACAAGACAATAAAATTTACAAAAAAAGAACTAGTTTTATTAATGCCTAAATTTTAAATTAGATATAGATAACTATATTTGATTGAATAAAGCATATATATTAAAATTAATAAATTTGTGAAAGATTTTAGATAAGAAAATATATTTCCTTTTCACATTAAAATGAAATGTGAATATTGTAATATAATAGTGTGTAGATATTTTGGTAAAAAATTGATTCTATGTAAGACAATGATATGAAAAGTGAATGTTGCAAGTAATGTGTAGATTTAGTAGGAGATTATGTAGTGTTATTAATGTTATGTTATACTTTGAAATTCATCTTGATCAAAACTATGTCAATTTCATCTTGACGATGAAAGGAGTTACACATATCTTTTAAAGTAAACAACACATTGTTTAAATGTTTTAATACTTGACAATCAAATCTCTAAAAATGCAAACTTAAATTAACATATTTTTTTTATTATTAATAGTATTTTAAGAACCATGTATTTATATTAAAAAATTAAATAAATTATACCTTCTTTCTTAGTAAATACTATAAACCCCACATTATGGATACAAATTCAATAAAAAATATTTTATATAATATTACAAATAATTTCAATACCGTTCATAATATTAGTATATTATAATTATAAATAACAATTAAAATATTTTTTCCCAAATAAAAATTATGAAATTTTAATATACTGTAATTATAAATAAAAAATTTAATTAAAATAAACAACCACACTCTATCTATTTTAGAGAGATTATCCACACATCCTAAATTAATAATTCTAATACGGAATTAATGATTTTAATATTAAAGAATGCTTTACATCTCATCATCATTTATTTAAAGTTGGATGGACAATGAACAATCACACTTACATATAATTTACATATAAATATAGAATAAATTATATATAAATCTTAATATAATATAATATAAATATAATCAGGAACATAAAATTTTTGCAATGAATAAAGGATATGTATTTTTATAATGCAAATGAGATTATGGAATTTCACTCTTAGCTCTATACGAATAAAATCAATATTATAATTGGCCTTAAATTAGTAGAGATTCAATTAAAAAAAATTAATTGGTTAAGTACTATGGATTCATTTAAATAATTTTTGTTTTTTCTGTTATTTTAAAAAATTTAATATTATTAACAATTATATATTTATATATATAGAGTTTGGGATAGATGAAGATTAGGTGTTTTGTTCGAATACTCTTTAATGTGAAGTTTTTTATTCAATTCTTAGCCTTGCTCAAAGTGCATGATGAAGATGTAATCAAGTGCATGATAAAGATGGAAGATGTAATCCTGCCAAGCTATAGCTATATATATATATAGCTATATATATATATATATATATATATATATAATTTGTTAAACTTAAATATAAAATTAATTAAAAACAAAAACTATAAATTTTTTTACATTTAAATATTAAACGTTAATTTAGATTATGGGTTTTTTCAATCCAACACATTTCAATTTTAGGTTGCCTCATTAATATAGGTTTTTTGAAATAACTTTAATCTAATTATCACAAGTAAAATAAAGTGATATTTTTTTTTTGATAAAATCATAAATTTAATTTAAATTATTTAAAATATGTTTTTGAATGTATAAATAAATTAGACCACTTAAAAATATCTAAAACATTCAATTTTTTTTGAGATTATATCATTCAAATTTAAAATTTATAAATTCAGTAAAAATAAATAAATTATAAAATATAAATAAAAAATCATTTAAACAAACTATAAAATAAAAATAAAAATAAAACTTCAACGATATATATAAAAAAAAATCATCGAAACAAACAAACTATAAAATATAAATATAAATTCAACTTCAAAAATATAAATAAAAAAACCATTTAACCATCAGAGTACTGCATAATCCAATGAAGACCAAAATCCAATCAGTAACTTGCTATATCCCTATGGACATGCGCCGTCGCCTCATCCGACAGTTCTTCACAGATAACAAACCAAGACTTTTCTCGTCTGCAGCAGATCCTGCGCTGTTTGCTTATTGCGAGTGCTTGCCTAAGCCGGTGCATGTGTTCATTCTTGATTATGGTCAGTAAATAGAATCCTCCAGATTTCTGTTTTAGCAGACCTGCTATCTTTTGTCAGGAAGGCTGTACGGGTTGATAAAATGTAAAATGTATGTTCTGCATTGTCTAATCTGCCATGGATGGTTTAGGAATTCGTGTCTAATCTGACATGGATGGTTTAGGAATTCATGAGATTGATGGTTTAGGAATTTGTGTCTAATCTGACTGGGATGGTTTAGGTTAGGAATTCATGAGATTGAAGCCTAATCTAAGTATTATATGGTATATTTGTTTTTATTGAAATTAGTTTTTTTTAAGAAGAAATTTGATTGTGGAAGTGTTTAAATTGTTTTTATGATGAAAATAGATTAATACCATCACGAACACCTAGACACCCATCACAAATACTTAGGCATTCAAAACCCTGAAACCAAACTTAACAGTTATAACTAAAATTTTAAAAAATTTCCACCCATCACAAACACTTAGCATCCAAAACCCTGAAACCAAACTTAACAGTTATAACCAAAATTTTAAAAAATTTCCACGCGACAAAATCAAACAAAAATTCTTATTGTTTTACAGCTGAAATTATGACCCGTTTAGACAATGGGGAGTTCATATATTGTAGTCTGCAATCAAACAATAATTCTTATTGTTTTACAGATGAAATTATAACGCGTTTAGACAATGGGGAGTTTATATATTGTAGTCTGCAATCCTTTGTCAGGCAGGCCCTATACGCTCATGAAAAGTAAAGGGCAGATGAATGTTCTGCAGTAACTAATTTGATATAAACGGTTTTTGAATTAGTGAGATTGAAGCTTAATGTTGTTATACTCTATGTGTATTAGTTTTGTGGTATATTTTTTGGTTTAATTGCTTAGAATCTTACAGGTATTTGTTTGAATCACAAGTTTGAGTTGTGAACTCTCCACAATTGGATTGTCCAATAGATTTTTAAGGGTGCTGAATCCATATATGTAATAAAAACACTAGTTTAAATAACAAAATTCAAAATGTACTCAATATTTTTTTGAATGGATTATGGTTAAAGACATCTAATAATTAGACAACCCCCTAATGCTATGTGCAAGTAGTAGAGATGCAGTAGTAAATTTTCCAATAGAAAAAGACACTAATTACTAGAAAAAATTAGTAATACCAAGAGAAAAACCTTGGAGTAGTCTAATTCTTAGAAATTTTTGTCTTTCCCATTGAAATTTGAAGATACAATGTTTTGACAAAATCATAAATTTAATTTTAAAATGTATTGTTAAGTGTATAAATAATTCCTTACTCTGAAAAACCCTTAAATCACTCGATTTCCGCAAATTAAAATCACTGAAATTTCAAAAAATTCGTACTAAATTTAAACCAAAATTAAATTGCCAAAGAGAAAAACATCAGAATACTCAACCCTGACCGTGAGAGTTCATGTATTGCAAACAATCTGCAACTGAGTACCGAGTAGTGGAAACGATGGTCATGGCAGATACATATCAATTAGAGACGCGCTTTGTTTGCTTGGCAAGGTGACATCACGCTTGACCGCAAAACTCTGACAGCCCACGCATAGTTTAAAAATGTAGTAAATTGGCTCAGAAAATAGTGGATTTTGTGGTTAGATTTCGGTAAAATCTAGAAAAATGTTTTGAAAATACTTGGTAAAATGTTCCAAAATTTCCTCAAAGGCTAAATAGCAATTCAATTAGAATTGAGAAATTCTAAATGATGAATGATAAGAACCGTGTACAACACACTTACATGTCACAATAAGCTCTAAGCAATGCGATAAATGTAGCAGCACTCTCGGATAGATTTATAAATGCGTTTACCGAGGTTTGAGTTGGAATTCTACTAACCAATCAACTCGATAATAATTTCACTGATTTTAGTGACCAATTAACTCAATAATATGCATTTACGGAGGCTTGAGTTGGAATTCCACTAACCAATCAACTCAATAATAATTCCACTAATTTCACTGACCAACTAACTCAATAATTCTTGGGAGTGACAATATCCTTTATGTTAAATAATCCTTCAAGATTGTTATAGTATATTGTATAATATGTAATTAGTTTTACATGTTTTTTTAGGTTAATAAGTTATTGTTGTGTCTCATAACTAGATTGCATGTGTATAAATAAGTAATTTTGTCATTAATATGACGTTTTTTCATTGTGTTTTTCATTGTAATATCAGAACCCTGTTTGAGTTGTTCCTAAACTCCATGTATGTGAAGTCTGTGGCGTAAGGGAGACGCCGAGAGTGAAGACTGTAAAGATAGAGTGCAGTAAAAGGTTAATCCACTAGAGCACTGAAGTGGGATGCCCAAACTATTGACTCTTTGTAAGTTTTATATCTTTCTTTTATGATGAAAGACTATTGGAGAAATTCAGTAGCATAACCTTTTTTTTTTAACATATCGTGGGAAGTTAAAATACATGTTGGAGTTTTGAGTGCTTTTTGTTCTCAATAAAAATTTCCAATACTGAGTTGAATACCAATAATTGATGGATTATTTGCTAAAAGTATAAGTTCCATGTGGGCTGATTATTGTTTTAATTTTTGGAGGCTTTATTTTCATTTACTGCACGAACTTGAGTTTACTTATAGCGAAATTTTGAAAAATAGTAGAGTTTACTTAGAGTGAAATTTCTGAAAGATGGTATTTACATTTACGTTAGTAAACAAGAGTTTAATCACAGTGAAATTACTTAAGGATAGTATTTTCATTTACTGCGATAAATAGGAGTTTAATGACAATAAAATTTCTAAATGATGGTATTTATATTTACCGCAGTAAATAAATTTCTTAAAGATACTTAAAATGGAGTATATATATTTTGGTGACTTGAATAAAACCTTTAATTGAAGAGTGGTCAATTTTCTCGCGAGTATATGTATATATATATATATATATATATATATATTGATGGCTTAAATAAGAAATTTAATTGAAGAGTAGTCAATTTTCTGGTGAGGATGTATATTTTTGGTGGTTTAAATTAAAATTTTATTCGAAAAGTTGCCAATTTTTTGGTGCTTTGAAATACATATTTTTTTAAAAGGCCATTCGTAAAATAAAATTTATTTTTGGAGGCTGATAAGATTTGAACCTAGCTCTTTTCTAGGCTATTTTTGAAGCCTACCACAGAACAAATACTTATTTAAATAAAAGGATAAAGGGACTTATATTTTATTTAAAGGGTATTGCACATATTTGAAGATTTGAAAAGAATTTGAAGAATTTATTTGTCTTCAAAAACAATTATGATTTCAATAGTCTCCATAATTGAAGTTGTTCTTAATGGAAAGGAAAATTATCAGGAGTGGTTTAAAAAGCTTAAAAGTGCCCTTGCTTTTAATGATTTGTGAAACGTTTGTCAAGGCAAGAAGGATAGTGATGGAAAAAAATTGCACTAGAGCCGCCTGAGAATGAGTAGTATGCAATTTGGAAGACAAAAGATAACAAGGCATATGCATTAATAACTACATCGGTGACAAAAGAGGTAAGCAGATATATTGTTTCTTGTGGTACTGCATTCAAAGCATTAAAGAAGTTGACAAAATTGTATGATTCACACTCAGAACTCGAAATTATTTAGTTATTGTTAAAGTTGTTTAATTTGGAGATGAAGGATAATGATCCTTTGAAGATTTTCTCTGAAATTAAATCCATTTTTCATGATATAGAAGCCACTAGAATTAAAGTAAATTTACAACTGACAACTTTTATAAAATTCCTTCGCCCTATCTATTCAAACTATTTGGAATATTTCCAATCTAGTGGGTAGCTAAAAAACATTACATTTGTTAAACTAGTAAGAAAAATAGCTGAGAGAGGAATAGCCTTTGGGAAGAAAGAGGCTCCACCTAACTCTAATGTAGAAACTTTGTGCCTTGCACAAAAGGATTAGAAGTCTCATGCTGAAACTTCTAGAGGTGATAAAAGTAGTAGAGGTCATAGTAGGATAAATTATAGAGGCATGGGGGGCAGAAATAATGAGGGCGACAAACAAAAAAATGATAGATAGCAAAGGAATTTTAATGATAGACTAGCTATCAAATGTTTTAGATGTGGTAAAATTGGTCATACTTCTATTAATTGTGAAATCCATTGGGACAAAGTTAGTGAAAGGAGAGAACAATTAAATGAAAAGAAAGATCAACCACTACTAGATAAGGGAAAATCATGAGTCTGTAAATTACATTGTTTCTCACTATAATTTTAATATGAATGATGTTTTCAACACTGCATTTTCTTCATGGTGAGATAGTTGGATTTTGGATTCAATAACCACTTGCCATATGACATTTAGGCGAGATTTTTTTGAAACATTCAGTGATGATATTGATAGTGTTATTTACTTTGTTGATAAGTCTCAAATTAAACCATCTGGCATTGGGTCTATTCGTTTGAAGATACCGAATTTTTTAGATAATGTTCTACAAGATTTACTTTATATTACATAGTTTCAGCGAAATTTGATATCTCTTATCCATATTTGGCAGAAGGGGAATTCTATTCATATATTTGATGGAATCATCAAGATAAGAAGAGCATCTGATCATGCAATTGTTATGATCCGTGTGTAAGAAGGTACACTTTTAAAATTAAATGGTACTTCTTCTATTAATTCTCATGAAAATTTTGTTATTTTGGCGCAACAAAGTGATATCCTGTTTCTGAGCTTGTTGTGGCATGCTTGATTTGGTCATATCAATTATAGCAACATCAAAATTATGAAAAGATATATTAAATGTCTTCTAACAATTCCAAGAAATATTACACTTTGTGATGCTTGTATTATAGAAAAGAGTTGTAAACATTCTTTTCATAGTTCTTCCTTTAGATCTTCACAAAAATTAGGTCTCATACATTCATATTTATGTGGACCTATGCTTGTTGCAACTGCAAATGGAAATAAATATGTACTGACATTATTGATGATTACTCGAGAATAAGTCACAAGTGTTTGATGTTTTTTAAAATTTTCATCTAATGATTAAAAATGAAACTCAATAAAATATATTCATTCTCAGAACTGATAATGGTGGTGAGTACACTTCTCGTGATTTTTTTCACAATATTTGAAGGACAATGGAATCAAACATCAGACTACCATACCTTGTAATTCACAATAGAATGACATTGCACAACGTATGAATAAAACTTTGCTTAATATGGTTAGATCTATGATGTTCTTTAAGAATGTTAAGTTGATGTTTTGGGGAGAAGCAGTGCTTTGTGCAACTTATATTCACCATCATTGTCTTTCTTCTGTCATCACTAATAAATCTCCTTATGAAATGTGGTATAATTGTTTTCCTATTATTCAACATTTTAGAGTCTTTGATTGTCTATGCTATGCATTATTTCCTAAACATCAGCGCAACTAATTGGGTGGTAGGAGTCGAAAATGTATTTTCTTGAGATATTCTTCTAGAAGTTGCAAACGTAATTTCTTGGAACATTTCATTAGTTGTTAATAAGTTATATGAAAAAAATGAATAATTGAATTATATCTTTGTACGTTACAACCCCTCGACAAGAAATGGAAAATCTAAGACCTCTAACACCTCTTTTCCAAAGAAGGGAAATTGTACGTTAGCAAACACTATGTATCTTGCAACTATTTATCGCCAAACACTTGCTAACTTTAACAAATACTATATTAATGACTATCCCTCAAATTCCTTGTGTATGGACTCTTACCATCTTTTGATTTTGGAATGTTTTGTGGTTTTGGGTTAAGTTCATTTACCAACTACATGAGTTAGTCATGTTTTAGGGGACCAATCCACCAATGGTTAGTATCATTTTGTAATTTATTGTAAAGTGGTCTTTTATTTTTATTTTTTAATTATCGAAAATAGAATAAAAAATTAATTAAAATAGAAAAGGAGTATATTAAAATAGGTGTAACATAACTAAATAGAAAGCATACAAATAAAACGATTGTGTAACTTTACACAAAAGTAGCATTTTTCATGAGTTTCATTAATACGCTGGTAAACATTTTATAATTATTGTATCTCATTTTTTATCGCAAGAATATTATTTAAATGAAACATTTAAGATTTTAATTATTTTAAAAAGTATAAGAGTTAGGGAATACATGGTGGTTGTTACCTTTTTCTTAATTTATATCGGAAGGAAGAGAATTCAGTTGTTTATTAACTATATAGTCTTTCAGTTGATGTACCGTTTCTTTCTCATTGAAATTTATTGGAACTATAATTTGGGTAATATGAGAGTACCTAGTGGTGTCAATGGGAATAATAATATATAGGTATTACAATAATGTGAACAGAATGTAATGTTCCTAAAAGTTTTGAGTGTGCATAGTTTAAATTTAGTCATATTGCTATAAGAGAATTTAAGAGAATTTTTTTGGAGGTAAATTGTATCATAGTTGTGAAATATCCAATGTTTTGAGTGGAAACTCCATTCATTATTAAAGGTATAAAAAAGCTTTGATGATAAAAAAAGTGTTGATAAAAATAAGGGTTTTCTAGAGCATATCTTGTGTTCATTGTGGTTGGTGTGTGATTGTATTTTTATTTTTCTCTATTTTACACATTTTATCTTTTACATGCATAAGAAGAAAATAATTATTATTATATACGGAATCTAGGAAATTAACTCTCATAGTATAGACTTTAGTATATTTTTATCAGATGAGTTGTGATGAACTGCTTAGTGGAATATACATGGTAGTTTACAGATTAGCTAGTGATTTGCATTTATTTCTTACATTACTCAATAATTATTCATTGTCACTACTTAGTGATTATTCCTTGCCACTACTCAACATATATTCCATGGTACAATTCAACAATTATTGCATGATCTACCATAGGATTGAAATATGTATAAACTATAAGTCCCAAGACATCAAACAAAGTTTTATAATCAATATCTTGATGCTCACTAAATATGACCTACGATGATGGATGCAAAGGTTACCACTATAACAACAAATATACTAACCCTCGCTTGCAACCACTAGACAAAAAATTATTATCAATTAACTAACACTCACCAGATATGACTTACAACTAGTGTAGATCCATCTTAACTCTATACCTATCATGCATCGAGATGGATCAAATCTGTCAAGTCACAAATATTTCCTCAATTTGTTCTAAACTAATTTTTTTCCATCATTTGGTACTCGATCCTTGTTAGTGGATGATAGATTTAGAGTTAACCAAGTTAGTCTCAATCAAGTCAGGGCTTGAGCTAAGGGTAGGAGATAAATAATACATGCATAAGCCATAACAATAAAACCCTGAGGAAACTTGGTAATTCTATCAAGTGAAAATGGAGTACAACCCAAAGGTTCAATTTCTTCCCATGGTATCATGAAGTTGTCTTCTTACTATTTAACAGCCTCTGATTATCCTATTGTTAGATGTTTTCTGAGATGGATATACATAGGTTCTTGATGTGTGTGTGTGTGTGTGTGAACCCATAATGCACCATTGAAATCATTTAACCCCAAACCCTTGAGGTTGAAAACCTTTCCTCATGCTTTTCTAATTAAAAGATAAAAATTACATATAAGGAGTTGATCCCTCATGGCACTTCATATATATATATATATATAAACGACACACCATTGAAAAGTTAAAATAATACGAAATTTTTTGATCTCAACTGCTTTGAGAGAGAGAGAGAGAGAGCATTGATATTAAATAGTTTACTTAAAGTGGACATTGAATTTTTGTGTATATAGCTCACATTGAAATATTTATTATTGTTAATATTTTTTTAAATGCAATATGTAAACTCCAAATTAAGCATTGCAGGAATAACACATCTCCCATATAGTGTGAAGTAGAACCTATTAGCCCAATACGATATTTTTTATTTTCTCACAATCTCTCTATAAAATTGATATAAACATTATTTTACTTAAAGTAAGCATTGAAATATTTTATATTAGGCTAATATCTTGGTGAATGAGTAGTTGCATTAATTCTTCTAGTTTAAAGGCTCATGGTTTTGGTAGCTTATGGTATTATGCTTATGGATTGCATGTAATCAATCTTTGAAAGGATTGGGATCTTTCATTTTAATGTTCTTGTAGAGTTGAAGGCTCACTTGGTCACATTGGTGGGATTTGGTGAAGGGGACAATGAAGGCTTGTTTGGTCAAATTGGTAGGATTTGGTGAATGGAACAAAGGTATCTATGTCTAGTTTTTAGCTTAAGGGTTATGCATGGTAAATTTATTTGTGCATGTTTTTTGTATTTTGTTATTTCCTGTTAATTATTTCTCTATCATTGTTTATTCCTAGCCATTGTTGGAACTATGGTTGTGAGCTTAACATTGTAGCAACAGGATATAGATATGCTATTTGTTGGAAACACCGAGAGTGGGGGTGAATCAATATTTAATTATTTTCAATTATTTTTATCTTTCAAAACACTTGATGCACATAAAGCATGAAACACAAAACTTTACATAAAAAGCACTTATACATTTTTTCTTTGTAAATATTTTGTGAACTTCCTTGTACAAATTAATAATCAACTTACAAATTTCTTAGGAACCAACCTATAATAGATTTCATTATCCTAACTAAGCACTAACTCAACAAATCTTAGCACCAACGTACATGAGACACTAATTACCCTAGTTGAGCACCAATTGACCAAAATATAGGCACCAACCTACGTCTTCAAATTATTCCTTAGTTCTATCATCAATAAATTATGGTCCTCAATAATTTCTTCGGTGAATTTTCATCTAAATATGCAAGCCTTAGGTTTATGCCTTCAAGCTTGATCACAACCACTTGACCTATACACCTTAACTTTGTTCTTTTCAACTAGGCTTTTTGACTTGGCTATTTAGACTTGATCTCCTACATGTTAATTCTTTGTATTTGATCAAAAATAGGTATGCCCATATGGCACTTCAACTTCCTTAACTCTTTCTATTCATTGTTGAATTATCACTGCTTAGGCTAATTATATGTTCAAAGAGAAGGTTTTCCCACCTGGTAGCTTGTAATCAAAATTGTGGATTTATTTATGGTACATAAGACTTTTAAACACAGTTGGAACTAAACTTTTTTTACAACCTTTAATGTCATCTTCATATGACCTATCAACATTGGCACTACAAACTCACCTTATGTTTCCCACAAGCCTACCACAAAAATTGTCCATGATAGCCCCATTATTACTACACCTTTGCCCACAATAGGGCTTGGTACTATCATCACCTTAACATCAAAACCAATTTAGGTAAAAAAATACCTTAACAATTGCTTACCCAAAAAGAATCGACCTCCAAAGATCCCTATGAAAGTTCTCAAGCAAATTTTGGATACATTAAAAATCATAACAAAACTTGGCCTATAACAAGACTGCAACTTTTCCCATAAACCAAACTTGAAATTGACGTTCAAAACACTAGAAACCAACCTTCAAACCAGATTTTAACTTGACCTTCAATGCACTATAACTTGGAAGTTAAACCATGCTTTAATTCGACCTTCAAAACTCCAAGACTTGACCTTCAAACTAGGCCTAAAGTTAACCTTCAAAAACTAGAATTCACTCCCCATAACATACTTGAAACTTGGCCACAATAGGACTAAATTTCATCCCTCAACAAGGCTAAACATTTCCATAAACAGGACTAAAAATCAGCCTCTATAACAACTCAACAACTCATCTTCTAACCAAGACAAAAATATATTCCCAAAAAGTGCCAAAAAACCTTCCAAGAATGTGCCAAAATACCTTCCCACAAAATACCTCTTCAAATCAGCTTCACTTCACTTGGTTCATGAGGTATGAACCTTAGAACTGCTCCTTCAATTTCTTAGACAAACCTGTATTGGATGGAGTAAGTGAATCCAAGGTTCCTCCAAATAATGCCTATATATAGTGCATTTGACCCCCAAAAGTAGGGTCGTGTTATGCACTAGCTGGGTTGATTTGCCCACTAGTTTGGTTGACTTGTGCAACTAGTAGAATGTATAATGAATATTCAAAAAATCATTTCTCCTCAACTGTGAGGAGTTAGAGGGAGTGAAAGATACCTTTTAAAATGTCTTGGAATAAGATTTTCAATATTATATATTATGCTCCCATTTGAGCTATGTAATTGGAGTATAAATGCATCCAAAGATAGGGTATCTAAATAGGGCAGAAAAAAATACAAAAACAATATTTCTAGAAGGTGTGCAATATATCTTTGAAAAGGTCTCGGAATATGCTATTCGACTATATAACTTTATCTTTCATTTGGATGTCTTTTGACATCAATAAAAACCATTTTTAACACTACTACATGCGGGTCTAAACTTAGAAATTTCTTTGAAGTAGTGGAATGGATTGGATGTGTTGGTGGAGAGTGTCTTTGTGGATAAGTGTACCAAGTGTTTCAACTTGGAGGTTGTATTGAAATATTTAACAAAATTCCTCAATTAGATGATGTATCATGGATTGTTATGATTGTAGGGTATTCACATAATGGGTTTACTAAGGAGGTTGTGAGGATTTATCAAGTAGTAGTGATAGAATTAAAAGAAGCAATGCACATTATTTCCATGGAGTGATGAAAATGAGAACACTAACCAATTATAATGAATATGATTTATTTATTTATTTATGTTATTTACATATGAATAGACATAGTCTAAAAGTAGACCTAAGTGATAAAGGGGAGATGTGTGTAACACCATCCTCCCACATTTACCCAAGTTAACTGACCTACCGGGGTAAGCATGTGACGAAGAGTTACTATGATATGATTTAATTCCCTAAGTATAGTTAAGGAAGTGAAATCCACCAAACATAACTTTCCAGACCTCCCTCAGGTGCTATAGATCCCCCAGGAGCTAACGAACCATCCTAGGTGCCAACCCTGAGTTAAATTTCTATTTAAATCAACTAAACCCAATCGCTCCCATGACAAACCCACCATGTGAGTGTAACCCTCTGGTATCTCCCACAACAAGGCCTCCATGCGACTGTGGAATTTTTCACCTAGTTTTGTGCTAGCGACTGCGAGATTTAAACCACTTTTTCAAGCTAGTCTCTAGACCACTACCCAAAACTTCATAAAAATTTCCAAAACAATGAATGAAAACAAGAAAAAACCTTTAACACAAAATTTAGACAAGAACTTGACCTAACCAGGCCTATCAATGACAAACATTTCATCAAACACATCATGAACATATAATCTATAGGTGATAATTACATATCTAAACATAGGGAACTCAAACTTATTTGAGAAACATCAATAAGGTCTGATGCCCTCTCACAATAGCTACATTATGATCTATTAGGTCATTCATTCATTAACATTTAATCTGCTAACCAAAACATGATGTGATCCATAACTTAAATCTATCATTAACCATGCTTGTAACCAACACATAACCAGATAAACAAAAATAATAAAACAACCATCATAGCCACATAATAACAAGTACATTTACACATAAAACATAATAGGAAAATATCTCTTATTAACATATGCAAATCCAACCAAGTCAGGGACTTCCGCATACCACCTGACCATAGATTGGATTGAACCAAATCTTTCTTTTAGCTAATCACCTCCATGCCATATTCCAAGCATGAATGTGGGATCTCTTGGAATAAACCAAGAAAACCAAACTAGGGCTTCCAGAGGCCAAACCACCTCAACCCTCAACTAGTGATTCCACCTCACGGTCGGACATTACTAACCATCACCCGATTGGTCTCTATCCAAGATTTCCAGGGCTCTATAGCATTTGTTCCAACCTGACTTACAGGACTAGTAACTCAACCCACAACTGTGGCTGGGCTCTAGAGTGTTTTTCCAACCAAGGCTCCAGGACTAGTAACTCAACACACCAAGTCCTCTAGAGCGTTTTTCCAACCAAGTATTCCAGGACTAGTAACTCAACCCAAGTTGTTACATGGCTTCTAGAGTGTTTGTCCAATCAAGGCTCCAGGAAATAATAACTCAACCCACAACCATAATGAACATGAGAACCAACCAGAATACAAAAAGGTAAAACCTATAACACGATGGCTATCTAGGAAATTGAAAGGCTAGGGAAAACCACTTTTAATCCATGCAATACTCCATGCTAATGACAGATCATAAGAAAGAAACCCTTTCATGTACCATGCATGCCAAAGCTAGCAAGGAATCCATACATCCAACTTGATTCCTGCAAAGAAATCTAGTTGTAGCTGATGATCCCACTATCCCCTTACATTTTCTTGATTTTCCTTTTCCTTCTTACTCCAAATCCAAGGTATGCCAATGTACTCCAAGAATACTCAAAGTGACCAAGAGTATGAGGGAAAGAATAGAATGAGAGACCCACCCCAAAACCTGTTAAAAGGCTATGAACTGATCATTAAAAGCCTTTCTAGCATTGAGGCCTCTAATTTCTTCACTTTCCATTATTTTCCTTCATTTCCCTCCTCACATGCAAATCTGTGACCTTTAACCTTCCTTTTCTCCTATTTTCCTTTATTTCATAAATAAATACCAATTAATGCCTCTTTTCCTTCACCAATGCCTTTACCAATTTCCTTAGCCATAATAAACAAAAGTGACACCCACTAGGATGTTTTTCCCACCATTCAACTTGGAATATGTGTCATCTGACCTCGGTCTTATATATTTTTACATGAATCTTTAAACTGGGGCTATTACAAAACCAACCCCCTTGGGGGAACATCGTCCTTGGTGTTCAATGACATCTATAACCAACAATACCACTGAAAAGCAACACATACTACCCGTGGAGCTTTATAATACAACTCCTTACAATATTTACAATATCATCAGTTGAAAACATGACAATCATACTGCTTACTGGAGATTTATAACATAGCTCATTATAATATTTACAATAAAAACCACATATATACTCATACACATTTGCTTCAATGAACAAATAAACATAATTTTTATGGAGCTTTATAAATCCAGCTCGATACAATATTTACAATAATATACATATATACACATATGCACATTGGCTCAACTAAAAAATAAAAGGGTATGATACCTGCATCAACAACAAGGGAATCAAGAGGCTCACACCTCCACCCTCAAAAGTAGTACTAGGATTCACCTCCTCCCCAAGAAGTCCAAAATCCACTACCAAATTCAAACCTACATCTAATGTCCAACACTACAATCCTATGCCACTTGTCCTCTCAGTGAACAATTACCAACTCATTGTTCCGGGGCACACTTCAAATGTTCATCTCATTCCATCTAACAATGCTAATGACCAAAATCAATGTATTCTCCGACCTTCCCTTCTCTGCTACATAGTCCCTCGGGAAATCCATTCACCCCCTTCTATGCAGTCACACACCTTCCAAGTTCCGTGGGCATCCCCTTCTCTATTACACAATCCCTTGGGTGACCCCTCCCTTGGCAAGGTTTCCTCTTATCGGAAGGTCCAAAAAAAACAAGGCATATCCTTGCATCAAAACCATCATACCAGTCATAAAATTCCCATGGAAATCAATGGACATTATTGGGTACTAGTGACCCACAATGGCCCTTCTCCTAAAGTTCTTTAGCAACATACTACTGCCTATTCAAATTCCTTTTGTTGTTGCTGCTAATTCTTGCAGTTAGTTTCAACCACCCAAACAAGGCATTTCCATTATTTCCCATACCAAGAACATAATTTCCATTAGAGTCAAAATATATTAAAAATAAATTCACATCATACCTCATCAGTGGCCCATCAATAAGGTACACTTACAATTCTGTTTACTTCCTGTCAAAACAAATCAAACTAGGTGTTTTATCAAACAATCATGTATAAACATATCACATCCAGTTAGGTCAAAATGCAACCAACATAATCAAAATCAGATATCACATGTAACCATCATAAATCAAAGTCATACATCACATGCATAATAAAAATGAAATAAAATATTGATAGTTATCCTTTAATCGGTCCTTGCTTCTACCTTTGTTATTTCCATACACACACTGGATCAATTTCCACACCCGACAAGCACCCAGTTCCTTTACTTCTCTTCAATCATGTACACATACACATAGTGTTTATCACATGGATACAACCACACATGCATACAACACCACACAATACATTCACCTACACCCGAAATGCAACACATACACCTACACTTGATGTACAACAAAATACATATACATACACAAGTACACCACAACGAATACACATGTCACAATACAATGACTACACAATACACATAACATAACACCACATGTACTCAACACAACATGTACGACGTGTACACGATACCAAATGTACATAGTTCCACCTACACAACGTGTACATCTCACATCATGTACACAACACTACTTGCACAATGTGTACATATCACCACATGCATGACATATTGATTTTTGAGTAGCTTGGGAGGTACTCCAAGCCCTAGGGTTCGAGGATTGGAGGGAAAAGTGCAACAAAATTCACTTGTGGGCTTGGAACCCAAGAATGGGGTCTTTTCACCCATCATGATTTTGGCCAATTCCATGGAGAACTTTTGACATGTGATGGGATTAGATGATAGAGGGTGGAAAGGAGAATCCAATGCTTTGAGAATCATTGACTTCCAAGTTTTCCTTAGTGAGATATGAATTTTTTTATTTTATAGTTGGGTTTGCACATGATTCTGGGTTGGCTTGGTGTTAAGAAGGAACGTGGCAGTTGTACAAACCCCATGATGATGTTTGGAGGATTCCTCTCTATGTGTATATATATGAGGTGAGATGCGGTCATTTCCTAATCCATTTGTGCAACACAAGGGCAATGTAGAATAGGAAAAGGAAACTCATTAGACAAGGAAGAGACCTCTGTTTGGTTGTAGGAGAAGAGGAAGACCAGATATCTCATCCTACAGGATAACCGAGGAGTTGGGCTTGAAGGTCGAGTGTGATGAGGGGTTAACGTAGGTCTGTTGTGGCAGAAATGAGGTAAGGAAAATCTATTTTGTGTGGGCCACTCGTACAAAGGTTGTTGCAGTAATTTGCGAGCCTTACCACCACAAAAAAGTCATACGTGGGTGTGTTTTGGAGCATATTCATGCCTAGACCAACACCACATAAATAGGGGTGACTTCTTAGGTGGGTCCATAGTCATTAAGCATTGTTCAGGTGATGTTACAGTGGTTTTTGCAGTGTGAAAATTCCTTAACTAGGAACAATCAAGGATAGTGTGGTGCAACAAACTTGGAGGTGAGTTTTTCTTGTGTTGTATCTGTGTTTTAGGATCAATTTGGATAAGTCATTTTAGAATCCTTTTGGTGTCATTTGGAGGACTTTTCTTGGAGGTCAAAAGTCTATCCTAGGAGCAAAACTTGTAGTGAAGGATTGGGTGCCATTGATTTGGTGGGGAGCAGTGTGTTGGCTACCCAAAGTAGCCATAGACAAGTAGTCTTGAAGTGACGAAGATAACTAAAGACTAGGTGAAGCTTGGAGCCTTATGCATAGCTCTTTGATGGACAAAAGAGGCTACTAGAAGGCAGATTGGAGCTCAAGTATTGGCTAGCCTAGAGAGCATATTCAATCAGCTAGTGTACATGCAGCAGAAGTGACTTGTAGCATTGTGAGGTGGCATCCCGCTTAGAGTCTCTATGTGTTGTCCTTTGAAGGACTAAGGGGCAACTAGAGAGAAGTACGGACGTGAAGGACACACAATACAAGATACAACATAGAATTTGCAACAAAGATTGTCATTGTGTCTTTTATACCATAGACTATTGTATTATTTAGATTGGTTTAATATAATGAAGATTGGGTTGTACATTTTTGTACAATATTTTGCTAAAAATTGTCTATACTTAAGCATTTGTGATTTACTGCTTTATATTTTCCATTGTGAAAAGCAGTTCTTGTTGAGATTCTTGGTTTAGTAGCATCAGAGATTTTAAGATTCTAATCTAGACCTAACATCGTGGAAAAACAACATGGTATCAAAGCGTGTCTGAGCTACTTTGGAAGTTAGTGAATCGGAGTTGTGCACAACGAAGTACAACTTAAGAGGGATTTGGTCACATTTTAGGTGACAATGTTGAAGTTGCAAGATGGTATTCAGTATGAGGATAGATTCGAGGGGTTGTCCAACTATAGTCCATGGCAAGAAAGGATCAGGCTAGTCTTGGAGGTCAACAAGATCTGGGAGCTTTTTGAGAAAGCCATCAAGAATTCAATTGACCCAAAGGAGCTGGAAGTGTATGAGGATTTGGATATGAGGGAAAGATTGATCATCCTTGATGGTGTGAAGGATTCCCTAATACCTCATTTGTTTGGGAATAACAGTTCACATGAGATGTGGATGGATCTTCAGAATTTGTTCCAGAATAAGAACGAGAACCAGATATTGGTATTGGAGGATAATTTGAAGTCCACCAAGATGATACAGGGTGAAGGAGTGACTTCGTATTTGATGATATTATCTCATGTCAGAGATGAGCTTGCTATCGTCGGTGTGACAAAATTTAGATATGGTGAAGATTGCTTTGAAAGGGTTCACCGAGGAATGGAAGCCCTTCATCAAAGGGATTTTTTCCAAAGAGAAGTTGCCAGACTAGAATAATATGTGGGATGACTTAATTCAAGAATAGTTGCGAGACGAGGATCTTCATTCAAAGAACATGGCTTCAAATGATGACATGGCACTTACAACACGAACGAAGGGTAAGGAGAAGAAGTACTTGAGTCGTTTTTCATCATGATGTCCAATGAAGAAGAAGGGAGATTATGAGAAGAATAAAGGAAAGTATGTTGCTGGTGTTTCCACTTCTGCTAAGATAGATTCTCTCACTAGGAGGTTGGAGGAGGAGGAGTTTGTTATGATCTCTCATTTCTTGCAGCAAAATATCGATGAGGATGGATGGTATGTGGATAGCGGTGCGAGGAAACATATGATAGGGTCATAGGAGGTTTTCAAGAATCTAGTTGAATGGGACTTGAATTTGCACATGGTGTTGGGCAACAAGAGTCAGAAGGAAATCCAAGGATCAGGAGTTGTGTCATTCAGAATGGAGATAGGATTAGTGATGTGGGTCTAGGATGTACTGTTTGTACGAAGACTCAGATATAGCATGATTTTTGTCTTCATGATTGGGAAGAAGGGGTTTGAGGTGTTGTTCTAGGATGGGAAGGCAAGACTCATGCCTAAAGGCTCTAGCTCCGATGGGTTTTTACTTGGAGTTAGAGTACATGGTCTATATAGGCTAACAGATAAGCCTATGGATCATGGGAGGAAGGAGGTGTAGCAGGTGCAGGTGCATGATTCATAGGAGAAGGTACAGGTTCCCAAGAAGAAGGTTCAGGTTATAAAGGCTCAAAGGGAGTCACGTTCTAGTGGGATATTGTAGATTCAGAGGGAGACTTTGCAGCCCAAGAAGAGTGCATGGTCAATGGGAGGCAAGGGTGATTCCACATCTGGCAAGAAGGAATCATGGAGGGATTGGAAAGTGATACAGGAGAAAAATAAGAAGCAAGATGCTTCTAGTGATAGTGACACTTCTGAGAGAGGTGTAGTTCATGCTTTAGGGATTGCTACAGTGGTGAGCGCCAAGAGTTGGGCGAGTGTTGCGAGTAGTGATGATGATGATGAGCTACTTCCTAGTCTTGGAAGTACCTCCCTCGCTAAGAGGAAGTGTTGATTTTTTAGTAGCTTGGGAGGTACTCCAAGCCCTAGGGTTTGGGATTGGAGGGAAAAGCATTGCAAGAGTCACTTATGGGCTTGGAACCCAAGCATGGGGTTTTGTGCCCATCATGATTTGTGGAAATTCCCAAAGCACTTTGGACATGTGATGGGATTAGATGATAGAGGGCAGAAAGGAGAATCCAATGCTTCAAGAATCGTCGAGTTCCAAGTTGTCCTTAGTGAGATATGAATTTTTGAAGTTTATGGCTGGGTTTACACCTGAGGAGTATAGGTCAGCTTGGTTTTAAGAAGGCAGGTGACAATTGTACAAGCCCCATGATGACGTTTTGAGGAAACCTCTCTATGTGTATATATAGGAGGTGAGATGAGGTCATTTCCTCATCCATTTGTGCAACATAAAGGCAGCGTAAAAGAGGAAAAGGAAACTTGTTGGAGGAGGAAGAGACCTCTATTTGGATGCAAGAGAAGAGGCAAACCAATGAGGATGATAAGGGCTGCTTGGGGGCCTTTTTGTGGCTGCATGGAGGGCTATCTCATCCTATAGGAGGGCCGGGAATCTGGGCTTGAAGGACGAGTGTGAAGAGTGGCTAACACAGGTCTGTTGTGGAAAAAATGAGGTAAGAAAAATCTATTTTGTGTGGGTTTTTGGTATAGATGTTGTTGTGGTAGGCCGCAGGCATTACCACCACATAAAAGTGCATGTGTGGGTGTCTTTTAGAGCAGATTTGTGCCCATAAAAACAAGGCATAAATAGGGGAACCTTCCTAGGTGAAGCCACAATCATTAAGGGTTGTTTGGGTGATGTTACAAGGGATGTTTCAATGTGCAAGTGCCCTAACTAGGAAAGGTCAAGGACAACATGGTACAATAGACCTGGATGTGAGTTTTCCTTTTATTGGATCCATGTTTTAGGATTAGTTTGGATCAATTTGTTTAGCATCCTGTGGGTGCCATTTGGGGGAATTTTTATGGAGGCCAAAAGTCTATCCTAGGAGCAGAAATTGTAGTGAAGGATTGGGTGCCATTGATTTGGTGGAGGGAAGTATGTTGGCTACCCAAAGTAGCCCTAGACAAGAAGTTTTGAAGTGAAAATTATATCTAAAGATTGGGTGAATTTTGGAGCCTTATAAATAGCTCTTTGAGATTGGATGAAAGGGGCTACTAAAAGGAAGATTGGAGCTCAAGTATTGGCTAGCCTAGAGAGCAGATTGGATCAGCCTGTGTACATGTAGTAGAAGTGACTTGCAACAGTGTTAGGTGGAAACCCTCCTAGAGTCTCTCTGTGTTGTCCTTTGAAGGACTAAAGGGCAACTAGAGAGAAATACGTAAGCGAAGTACCAACAGGAAAATATAAGACATAGAATCTGTAACGAAGATTGTCATTGTATCTTGTATACCATAGACTATTATATTATTTATATTGGTTTAATATAACGAATATTGGGTTGTACATTATTTTACAATGTTTTGTTAAAATTGTTTATGCTTGTGCATATGTGATTTACTGCTATATATTTTCCATTGTGCAAAGTAGTTCTTGTTGAGATTCTTGGTTTGGTAGCTTAAGACATTTTACAATTCTAATCTAGACCCAAGATCATGGAAAAACAATAGTGTACATAACACCACATGTACAAAATGCCAAATGCATGGCATGTACACAACACCACATGCACACAACGCCACATGTACATAGCCCCATATGTACAACACCGCATATGCAACATGCTTAAAGCACGATATGTACACAACACTGCATATCCAACATGCGCACAACACCATATGTACACAACATTGTATATTCAACATGTGCACAACACCATATGAATGAAACAATCATATCCAACATGTACACAACACTATAGGTACAACATATACAACAAATATAAAAAAATAGTATTGCACATTCAGAGACCACACACTGACTCTACTAAGAAACCATGCTTCTAGTGTCATAATACTATTCATGCTTGTCCAACATTCCACAGACCGCACTGCTTTCATTCTGTTGATGTATCCTTAGCATTACGTGTTAAATCATAAACATAGGCATAATATAAACACATAATTTCAAAAAATATCCACATGATATTGAACTCGTATATCTGTTCGGGCTACTCTTCCCACTTGATTCCTCATAAACCAAGAACCCCTTCATGTCATTCACCTTCATAAGCAATCATTTGTCCACAACAATGATTCATGATGTCCTTGTTAGACAATGACATACATACATACATATATACATATAAACATCATCATAAAACAATCATGATCCCTAACAACTGTCTCATACAACAACATACAAGCATACATGTATACATATAAACATTAACATAAAAAAATCATGATCACTGATGTCCCTATCAATCAACGACTTACATGCACACATATACATATATAGACATAACCATAATCGTAATCACAACATAGTTACCAGATATCATAAGATCAAGGTTAAGAGAACTCCCTTTATCCGTGCACAGCATGCATAACATTGAGAAGAATAGTTCCCAATTTAGCCAAGGCATCTGACGCCTCAAATACATTCGCTTTACCTTTCCTATTACCTTTCTCATGATTGTCATGTCGTCATTCATTTACACCAATGGACCTAACCAATCCAAGTGGTTGTCATATTTTTGCCTTTAACTACCCTTTACTCATGCATTAGGCTTCATTCGAGTCTTGCATTACCTGTAGGGTTTCATTTATCTCATCCCAAGCTCCATTAACTTTCCTTCTTCCCCAACTAATTCCCAATACCCTCAAAGCATAAAAGGCAAGAACAAGAAGGAAACCATGAGGCACCAATAACATTATGACACCACAAATAAAGTGGTATAGTCGTAAACTAGACATAAACAATGCCACAAATCAAGCAGAAACAATGTTGGAAATAATACTGAGAGGGGGGGTGAATCAGTATTATCAGATCAATCAAACTTTTTCTATTTCATACTCAGAAACATATACGCTACTTCAATTAAGTGAACCCGCGTGTACACGCTACTGTGTCTAATGAAACTCGCGTATATCCAGAGATCTTATAATTCAGTTATCTTAATCTTCAGTAAATGCATCAGATCATTATTAAGCATATTAACAGTAAACATGTGCAGAATAACAGAACAGAACATCACACAAGAGCCACACACATGAACACCATGATATAAGGTGGAAACCCAATGTGGGTGAAAACCACCTGCTGCAATTCGTCTCTTTCTTCTTTAATAAGAAACTTCTTTTACAATGCACTGGTGCAGTCATTTACCAGCACGCAGGCTGCAACCTGCAGAGGGCTACAACCCTCATAGCTCTTGTACTAGCCGATCCATTTACTAGTACGTAGGTGCCAACCCTACAGAAGGCTACAACCTTCACTCGTTTTCCAGCTGCTCCTGGAAGGGAGCTACAACCCCCCTTGGCTCTTGTACTGGCTGATATGTTTACCAGTACGTAGGTGCCGGCCTACGATCTTCCCGGGACCACGTTTCATCAATTTTCATACTGGATCCATGAAACAATCACCATTGTAGAACAACCTGCATCATCAATCACTGAAACACCCAATTCTGAATCACTGTAACCCTGTCAACAACAACCAGACAACATAACAACAACCAGATCCAACTTCATCTTCAAATATCATACTTCACATTGTATACGCTACTTGGATGAACCCAACCTGCGTGTATACGCTCTTTTACCAAAGCCAACCCGCGTACAGATCTGCAAATTCTAACTTATAACTCTGCAGCTATATCAGACATCAAAACATACCCAGATCATAATAATAAACATGCGTCAGTAGATCTAGTCTATCCAGAGTCAAACCATATGAAGATAATCATTCCAACCCTTGAGATCTCGTTCCATCATTCATCATCCTCCACATGAGTGAAACCTTGGTTCAGATCACCAACCCATAACCAGCACTTGGATCTCACACTTCCTCAGATCTTCATAATTCATACACATCTTTTGGCCTAATGATCTTCTCCTTATATAGCCTTAGGCCTTGTTCAATACCAAGAGCCAAAACCATAGTAACCCAATACCATCAACCTCGAAACTAGGGATCAACACGTTCGTCGAGACATAATGGTCCGAAACCATAGGCACAACTTCCAAGGACTAACCGCCATGGACCAAAGGTACTTTTCCACATACACGCGCTTTTTCTGAAGCCAACCTGCGTGTACACGCGACTTGGTCTTAACAAACCTGCGTGTATGAACTTCCTTGGCAAGCTGTACTAGGATCTGTCTTCTGATTAAGTTGCCATCTCCTGTACCAACTTCTGAGCATCTGTACCAACCTCTGAGTGAGTTGCCATCAAGGACAACACTTGAATCATAATGCCAACAATCTCCCCCTTTGGACTTGATGGCAACCACCACACCAAGTCACTCTCCCCCTTTGACATCAAGGGCAAAGGGTGGACCAAGATATTCTCTTCTTTGGTATACCTTCTGCTATCCATACTCCCCCTGAGTACCTGCTGAAATCTCCAAATGTGCTCCCCCTTTGTGTATGCCAAAGTGTACCAATCTATCCATCCTGCTCTTGCTGAATTGTGCTGTTCATGCTCCCCTTGACTGTAGGCAAGATCTGCAAAAGATGTTCTTCAAGAAGAACAAAGACTTATACATTATAGAAGACCTTCCTATCACCAAAAGACTCAATACATACATTTATCACCCAAACTGGTGGGGATATACCAATATTGACTCATCCACCTAACCATGTGGAGATACATTAAGATAAGACATGAACGTTACATCATTCATCCCAGGCATAGTGGGGAAACCAACATAGGCCGTTACATGACCTTGACACCATAAAAGAGATATCACAACAGAGATACATGCTGAAGTTTCTGAATGGGCTCCAAGTTGTATCAATCCATCCATGCTCCCCCTGAGTAGATGCAAGTTCTAGGACCAGCAATTCATTCAAGACCATGACTATCATTCATCATATATCAGCCTGCAATGCCATTCCTTTGATCAAACAACAAGATGTATCATTTAGCTTCATAGACTTTATCAACAACTTCTAACCATAATGCCAACAATGCATTATTTGAATTATATGCTCCCCCTGAGCCTGTACCATCTGTAGTTAGATCTGATCATGCATACACCAATAATAAGCATCAAGATCTCATCATCATCAAGTTAGGATTAAACACTTCTAACATCTTACAAGTATCAAAACATTTCCAAGCATCCTCAGCAGACTGTAACTGTTAACCAATAGAGCATATATTGGACTGGATCATATCAGACCCCCTTTTTTTTTGAGTCTGTCCCCACTGCTTTTTCACAAACTGACATATACGCGACTTTGCAGTGTGAAACTCGCGTATATACGCGGCTTTACTTCATGAAACTTGCGTATGAGAATTCGAACACTGAAGTTCTATGCCTTCAGCTCCCCCTGAGTCTGTTATGTCTGTGCTGTGCTGAGTACCCTGTGCTGCGCCACATCTTTCTGGCTGAACTTCCTTCTTCTTCCATATCTTCAAGCATGTTGATGATTTCTTCTTATCATGAGCTTTGTTCCTGCAATCTCTTGCTTTATGTCCAAACTTGTTACATGCATAGCATCTTACATGTTTCATATTCCTCTTATAGCAATCAGCAGCTTTGTGGCCAAATATATTGCAAGAAAAGCAATATCCATTAAAGTACCTTGAATGTGATGATCTTTCTGTACGATGGTCTTGAAACCTTCTTCTTCTACATATGGCTGCAACATGTCCAAGATTATGACATACATAACATTCAACATTATTCAGTGGAGGAAACAATCGTCTATCACGTCCATAGTTAGGAGCAAAGAATCTTCCTTGAGGATTTTCTTTCCTTGGTTGTTCCTTGTTGGGCATTTCAGATTTCTCATTAGAGTTTCTTGCCTCACCTTGTGAACTAGATTCACCTTCAACATATCCACGAAAACCAAGACCAGTCTTGATAGCAGGAGATCTTTGACTATTAAGAATATCATCCAAGACTTTAGTACTATCTTGAAATCGTAAAAGCTTATCCTTTTCTTCTATTTTACCTTTCAAGATATTTACCTCAACTTGATGTTGTTCTTCCTTTTCAAGACATTGCTTCTCCAAGGTCTCTTCAGCTTTCCTTCCTTCATCCAACTGATGCCTTAGTTTGAGGATCTCGTTTTCTTGCTCTTTATTCAGTGCTAGCAGCATTTCTCGAATTCTGGAGGCACATTCTAACTGATCTTCTAATCTGATCATTTCTTCCTTGAGGGCATTCTCCCTTTTGCTAGGTAGATCTTGTTGATCTATGATTTGATCTGATGCTTCATTTGCTTGTCCATCTTCAATCTGAGATGCTTCAGGATCTGAACACTTGCTTCCACTCAACGGCAGGTTGTCATTTTTCCTTTGAGCTGTCTTCTTCTTCTGACGTGCTTTCTTCCCCATTGTTCTACGAATCTCCTTCAAGCGATCAAGCTTCTCTGAAGGACCTGCTCTGATACCAATTGTTGGAAATAATACTGAGAGGGGGGGTGAATCAGTATTATCAGATCAATCAAACTTTTTCTATTTCATACTCAGAAACATATACGCTACTTCAATTAAGTGAACCCGCGTGTACACGCTACTGTGTCTAATGAAACTCGCGTATATCCAGAGATCTTATAATTCAGTTATCTTAATCTTCAGTAAATGCATCAGATCATTATTAAGCATATTAACAGTAAACAGGTGCAGAATAACAGAACAGAACATCACACAAGAGCCACACACATGAACACCATGATATAAGGTGGAAACCCAATGTGGGTGAAAACCACCTGCTGCAATTCGTCTCTTTCTTCTTTAATAAGAAACTTCTTTTACAATGCACTGGTGCAGTCATTTACCAGCACGCAGGCTGCAACCTGCAGAGGGCTACAACCCTCATAGCTCTTGTACTAGCCGATCCATTTACTAGTACGTAGGTGCCAACCCTACAGAAGGCTACAACCTTCACTCGTTTTCCAGCTGCTCCTGGAAGGGAGCTACAACCCCCCTTGGCTCTTGTACTGGCTGATATGTTTACCAGTACGTAGGTGCCGGCCTACGATCTTCCCGGGACCACGTTTCATCAATTTTCATACTGGATCCATGAAACAATCACCATTGTAGAACAACCTGCATCATCAATCACTGAAACACCCAATTCTGAATCACTGTAACCCTGTCAACAACAACCAGACAACATAACAACAACCAGATCCAACTTCATCTTCAAATATCATACTTCACATTGTATACGCTACTTGGATGAACCCAACCTGCGTGTATACGCTCTTTTACCAAAGCCAACCCGCGTACAGATCTGCAAATTCTAACTTATAACTCTGCAGCTATATCAGACATCAAAACATACCCAGATCATAATAATAAACATGCGTCAGTAGATCTAGTCTATCCAGAGTCAAACCATATGAAGATAATCATTCCAACCCTTGAGATCTCGTTCCATCATTCATCATCCTCCACATGAGTGAAACCTTGGTTCAGATCACCAACCCATAACCAGCACTTGGATCTCACACTTCCTCAGATCTTCATAATTCATACACATCTTTTGGCCTAATGATCTTCTCCTTATATAGCCTTAGGCCTTGTTCAATACCAAGAGCCAAAACCATAGTAACCCAATACCATCAACCTCGAAACTAGGGATCAACACGTTCGTCGAGACATAATGGTCCGAAACCATAGGCACAACTTCCAAGGACTAACCGCCATGGACCAAAGGTACTTTTCCACATACACGCGCTTTTTCTGAAGCCAACCTGCGTGTACACGCGACTTGGTCTTAACAAACCTGCGTGTATGAACTTCCTTGGCAAGCTGTACTAGGATCTGTCTTCTGATTAAGTTGCCATCTCCTGTACCAACTTCTGAGCATCTGTACCAACCTCTGAGTGAGTTGCCATCAAGGACAACACTTGAATCATAATGCCAACAATCTCCCCCTTTGGACTTGATGGCAACCACCACACCAAGTCACTCTCCCCCTTTGACATCAAGGGCAAAGGGTGGACCAAGATATTCTCTTCTTTGGTATACCTTCTGCTATCCATACTCCCCCTGAGTACCTGCTGAAATCTCCAAATGTGCTCCCCCTTTGTGTATGCCAAAGTGTACCAATCTATCCATCCTGCTCTTGCTGAATTGTGCTGTTCATGCTCCCCTTGACTGTAGGCAAGATCTGCAAAAGATGTTCTTCAAGAAGAACAAAGACTTATACATTATAGAAGACCTTCCTATCACCAAAAGACTCAATACATACATTTATCACCCAAACTGGTGGGGATATACCAATATTGACTCATCCACCTAACCATGTGGAGATACATTAAGATAAGACATGAACGTTACATCATTCATCCCAGGCATAGTGGGGAAACCAACATAGGCCGTTACATGACCTTGACACCATAAAAGAGATATCACAACAGAGATACATGCTGAAGTTTCTGAATGGGCTCCAAGTTGTATCAATCCATCCATGCTCCCCCTGAGTAGATGCAAGTTCTAGGACCAGCAATTCATTCAAGACCATGACTATCATTCATCATATATCAGCCTGCAATGCCATTCCTTTGATCAAACAACAAGATGTATCATTTAGCTTCATAGACTTTATCAACAACTTCTAACCATAATGCCAACAATGCATTATTTGAATTATATGCTCCCCCTGAGCCTGTACCATCTGTAGTTAGATCTGATCATGCATACACCAATAATAAGCATCAAGATCTCATCATCATCAAGTTAGGATTAAACACTTCTAACATCTTACAAGTATCAAAACATTTCCAAGCATCCTCAGCAGACTGTAACTGTTAACCAATAGAGCATATATTGGACTGGATCATATCAGACCCCCTTTTTTTTTGAGTCTGTCCCCACTGCTTTTTCACAAACTGACATATACGCGACTTTGCAGTGTGAAACTCGCGTATATACGCGGCTTTACTTCATGAAACTTGCGTATGAGAATTCGAACACTGAAGTTCTATGCCTTCAGCTCCCCCTGAGTCTGTTATGTCTGTGCTGTGCTGAGTACCCTGTGCTGCGCCACATCTTTCTGGCTGAACTTCCTTCTTCTTCCATATCTTCAAGCATGTTGATGATTTCTTCTTATCATGAGCTTTGTTCCTGCAATCTCTTGCTTTATGTCCAAACTTGTTACATGCATAGCATCTTACATGTTTCATATTCCTCTTATAGCAATCAGCAGCTTTGTGGCCAAATATATTGCAAGAAAAGCAATATCCATTAAAGTACCTTGAATGTGATGATCTTTCTGTACGATGGTCTTGAAACCTTCTTCTTCTACATATGGCTGCAACATGTCCAAGATTATGACATACATAACATTCAACATTATTCAGTGGAGGAAACAATCGTCTATCACGTCCATAGTTAGGAGCAAAGAATCTTCCTTGAGGATTTTCTTTCCTTGGTTGTTCCTTGTTGGGCATTTCAGATTTCTCATTAGAGTTTCTTGCCTCACCTTGTGAACTAGATTCACCTTCAACATATCCACGAAAACCAAGACCAGTCTTGATAGCAGGAGATCTTTGACTATTAAGAATATCATCCAAGACTTTAGTACTATCTTGAAATCGTAAAAGCTTATCCTTTTCTTCTATTTTACCTTTCAAGATATTTACCTCAACTTGATGTTGTTCTTCCTTTTCAAGACATTGCTTCTCCAAGGTCTCTTCAGCTTTCCTTCCTTCATCCAACTGATGCCTTAGTTTGAGGATCTCGTTTTCTTGCTCTTTATTCAGTGCTAGCAGCATTTCTCGAATTCTGGAGGCACATTCTAACTGATCTTCTAATCTGATCATTTCTTCCTTGAGGGCATTCTCCCTTTTGCTAGGTAGATCTTGTTGATCTATGATTTGATCTGATGCTTCATTTGCTTGTCCATCTTCAATCTGAGATGCTTCAGGATCTGAACACTTGCTTCCACTCAACGGCAGGTTGTCATTTTTCCTTTGAGCTGTCTTCTTCTTCTGACGTGCTTTCTTCCCCATTGTTCTACGAATCTCCTTCAAGCGATCAAGCTTCTCTGAAGGACCTGCTCTGATACCAATTGTTGGAAATAATACTGAGAGGGGGGGTGAATCAGTATTATCAGATCAATCAAACTTTTTCTATTTCATACTCAGAAACATATACGCTACTTCAATTAAGTGAACCCGCGTGTACACGCTACTGTGTCTAATGAAACTCGCGTATATCCAGAGATCTTATAATTCAGTTATCTTAATCTTCAGTAAATGCATCAGATCATTATTAAGCATATTAACAGTAAACAGGTGCAGAATAACAGAACAGAACATCACACAAGAGCCACACACATGAACACCATGATATAAGGTGGAAACCCAATGTGGGTGAAAACCACCTGCTGCAATTCGTCTCTTTCTTCTTTAATAAGAAACTTCTTTTACAATGCACTGGTGCAGTCATTTACCAGCACGCAGGCTGCAACCTGCAGAGGGCTACAACCCTCATAGCTCTTGTACTAGCCGATCCATTTACTAGTACGTAGGTGCCAACCCTACAGAAGGCTACAACCTTCACTCGTTTTCCAGCTGCTCCTGGAAGGGAGCTACAACCCCCCTTGGCTCTTGTACTGGCTGATATGTTTACCAGTACGTAGGTGCCGGCCTACGATCTTCCCGGGACCACGTTTCATCAATTTTCATACTGGATCCATGAAACAATCACCATTGTAGAACAACCTGCATCATCAATCACTGAAACACCCAATTCTGAATCACTGTAACCCTGTCAACAACAACCAGACAACATAACAACAACCAGATCCAACTTCATCTTCAAATATCATACTTCACATTGTATACGCTACTTGGATGAACCCAACCTGCGTGTATACGCTCTTTTACCAAAGCCAACCCGCGTACAGATCTGCAAATTCTAACTTATAACTCTGCAGCTATATCAGACATCAAAACATACCCAGATCATAATAATAAACATGCGTCAGTAGATCTAGTCTATCCAGAGTCAAACCATATGAAGATAATCATTCCAACCCTTGAGATCTCGTTCCATCATTCATCATCCTCCACATGAGTGAAACCTTGGTTCAGATCACCAACCCATAACCAGCACTTGGATCTCACACTTCCTCAGATCTTCATCATTCATACACATCTTTTGGCCTAATGATCTTCTCCTTATATAGCCTTAGGCCTTGTTCAATACCAAGAGCCAAAACCATAGTAACCCAATACCATCAACCTCGAAACTAGGGATCAACACGTTCGTCGAGACATAATGGTCCGAAACCATAGGCACAACTTCCAAGGACTAACCGCCATGGACCAAAGGTACTTTTCCACATACACGCGCTTTTTCTGAAGCCAACCTGCGTGTACACGCGACTTGGTCTTAACAAACCTGCGTGTATGAACTTCCTTGGCAAGCTGTACTAGGATCTGTCTTCTGATTAAGTTGCCATCTCCTGTACCAACTTCTGAGCATCTGTACCAACCTCTGAGTGAGTTGCCATCAAGGACAACACTTGAATCATAATGCCAACAATCTCCCCCTTTGGACTTGATGGCAACCACCACACCAAGTCACTCTCCCCCTTTGACATCAAGGGCAAAGGGTGGACCAAGATATTCTCTTCTTTGGTATACCTTCTGCTATCCATACTCCCCCTGAGTACCTGCTGAAATCTCCAAATGTGCTCCCCCTTTGTGTATGCCAAAGTGTACCAATCTATCCATCCTGCTCTTGCTGAATTGTGCTGTTCATGCTCCCCTTGACTGTAGGCAAGATCTGCAAAAGATGTTCTTCAAGAAGAACAAAGACTTATACATTATAGAAGACCTTCCTATCACCAAAAGACTCAATACATACATTTATCACCCAAACTGGTGGGGATATACCAATATTGACTCATCCACCTAACCATGTGGAGATACATTAAGATAAGACATGAACGTTACATCATTCATCCCAGGCATAGTGGGGAAACCAACATAGGCCGTTACATGACCTTGACACCATAAAAGAGATATCACAACAGAGATACATGCTGAAGTTTCTGAATGGGCTCCAAGTTGTATCAATCCATCCATGCTCCCCCTGAGTAGATGCAAGTTCTAGGACCAGCAATTCATTCAAGACCATGACTATCATTCATCATATATCAGCCTGCAATGCCATTCCTTTGATCAAACAACAAGATGTATCATTTAGCTTCATAGACTTTATCAACAACTTCTAACCATAATGCCAACAATGCATTATTTGAATTATATGCTCCCCCTGAGCCTGTACCATCTGTAGTTAGATCTGATCATGCATACACCAATAATAAGCATCAAGATCTCATCATCATCAAGTTAGGATTAAACACTTCTAACATCTTACAAGTATCAAAACATTTCCAAGCATCCTCAGCAGACTGTAACTGTTAACCAATAGAGCATATATTGGACTGGATCATATCAGACCCCCTTTTTTTTTGAGTCTGTCCCCACTGCTTTTTCACAAACTGACATATACGCGACTTTGCAGTGTGAAACTCGCGTATATACGCGGCTTTACTTCATGAAACTTGCGTATGAGAATTCGAACACTGAAGTTCTATGCCTTCAGCTCCCCCTGAGTCTGTTATGTCTGTGCTGTGCTGAGTACCCTGTGCTGCGCCACATCTTTCTGGCTGAACTTCCTTCTTCTTCCATATCTTCAAGCATGTTGATGATTTCTTCTTATCATGAGCTTTGTTCCTGCAATCTCTTGCTTTATGTCCAAACTTGTTACATGCATAGCATCTTACATGTTTCATATTCCTCTTATAGCAATCAGCAGCTTTGTGGCCAAATATATTGCAAGAAAAGCAATATCCATTAAAGTACCTTGAATGTGATGATCTTTCTGTACGATGGTCTTGAAACCTTCTTCTTCTACATATGGCTGCAACATGTCCAAGATTATGACATACATAACATTCAACATTATTCAGTGGAGGAAACAATCGTCTATCACGTCCATAGTTAGGAGCAAAGAATCTTCCTTGAGGATTTTCTTTCCTTGGTTGTTCCTTGTTGGGCATTTCAGATTTCTCATTAGAGTTTCTTGCCTCACCTTGTGAACTAGATTCACCTTCAACATATCCACGAAAACCAAGACCAGTCTTGATAGCAGGAGATCTTTGACTATTAAGAATATCATCCAAGACTTTAGTACTATCTTGAAATCGTAAAAGCTTATCCTTTTCTTCTATTTTACCTTTCAAGATATTTACCTCAACTTGATGTTGTTCTTCCTTTTCAAGACATTGCTTCTCCAAGGTCTCTTCAGCTTTCCTTCCTTCATCCAACTGATGCCTTAGTTTGAGGATCTCGTTTTCTTGCTCTTTATTCAGTGCTAGCAGCATTTCTCGAATTCTGGAGGCACATTCTAACTGATCTTCTAATCTGATCATTTCTTCCTTGAGGGCATTCTCCCTTTTGCTAGGTAGATCTTGTTGATCTATGATTTGATCTGATGCTTCATTTGCTTGTCCATCTTCAATCTGAGATGCTTCAGGATCTGAACACTTGCTTCCACTCAACGGCAGGTTGTCATTTTTCCTTTGAGCTGTCTTCTTCTTCTGACGTGCTTTCTTCCCCATTGTTCTACGAATCTCCTTCAAGCGATCAAGCTTCTCTGAAGGACCTGCTCTGATACCAATTGTTGGAAATAATACTGAGAGGGGGGGTGAATCAGTATTATCAGATCAATCAAACTTTTTCTATTTCATACTCAGAAACATATACGCTACTTCAATTAAGTGAACCCGCGTGTACACGCTACTGTGTCTAATGAAACTCGCGTATATCCAGAGATCTTATAATTCAGTTATCTTAATCTTCAGTAAATGCATCAGATCATTATTAAGCATATTAACAGTAAACAGGTGCAGAATAACAGAACAGAACATCACACAAGAGCCACACACATGAACACCATGATATAAGGTGGAAACCCAATGTGGGTGAAAACCACCTGCTGCAATTCGTCTCTTTCTTCTTTAATAAGAAACTTCTTTTACAATGCACTGGTGCAGTCATTTACCAGCACGCAGGCTGCAACCTGCAGAGGGCTACAACCCTCATAGCTCTTGTACTAGCCGATCCATTTACTAGTACGTAGGTGCCAACCCTACAGAAGGCTACAACCTTCACTCGTTTTCCAGCTGCTCCTGGAAGGGAGCTACAACCCCCTTGGCTCTTGTACTGGCTGATATGTTTACCAGTACGTAGGTGCCGGCCTACGATCTTCCCGGGACCACGTTTCATCAATTTTCAGACTGGATCCATGAAACAATCACCATTGTAGAACAACCTGCATCATCAATCACTGAAACACCCAATTCTGAATCACTGTAACCCTGTCAACAACAACCAGACAACATAACAACAACCAGATCCAACTTCATCTTCAAATATCATACTTCACATTGTATACGCTACTTGGATGAACCCAACCTGCGTGTATACGCTCTTTTACCAAAGCCAACCCGCGTACAGATCTGCAAATTCTAACTTATAACTCTGCAGCTATATCAGACATCAAAACATACCCAGATCATAATAATAAACATGCGTCAGTAGATCTAGTCTATCCAGAGTCAAACCATATGAAGATAATCATTCCAACCCTTGAGATCTCGTTCCATCATTCATCATCCTCCACATGAGTGAAACCTTGGTTCAGATCACCAACCCATAACCAGCACTTGGATCTCACACTTCCTCAGATCTTCATAATTCATACACATCTTTTGGCCTAATGATCTTCTCCTTATATAGCCTTAGGCCTTGTTCAATACCAAGAGCCAAAACCATAGTAACCCAATACCATCAACCTCGAAACTAGGGATCAACACGTTCGTCGAGACATAATGGTCCGAAACCATAGGCACAACTTCCAAGGACTAACCGCCATGGACCAAAGGTACTTTTCCACATACACGCGCTTTTTCTGAAGCCAACCTGCGTGTACACGCGACTTGGTCTTAACAAACCTGCGTGTATGAACTTCCTTGGCAAGCTGTACTAGGATCTGTCTTCTGATTAAGTTGCCATCTCCTGTACCAACTTCTGAGCATCTGTACCAACCTCTGAGTGAGTTGCCATCAAGGACAACACTTGAATCATAATGCCAACAATCTCCCCCTTTGGACTTGATGGCAACCACCACACCAAGTCACTCTCCCCCTTTGACATCAAGGGCAAAGGGTGGACCAAGATATTCTCTTCTTTGGTATACCTTCTGCTATCCATACTCCCCCTGAGTACCTGCTGAAATCTCCAAATGTGCTCCCCCTTTGTGTATGCCAAAGTGTACCAATCTATCCATCCTGCTCTTGCTGAATTGTGCTGTTCATGCTCCCCTTGACTGTAGGCAAGATCTGCAAAAGATGTTCTTCAAGAAGAACAAAGACTTATACATTATAGAAGACCTTCCTATCACCAAAAGACTCAATACATACATTTATCACCCAAACTGGTGGGGATATACCAATATTGACTCATCCACCTAACCATGTGGAGATACATTAAGATAAGACATGAACGTTACATCATTCATCCCAGGCATAGTGGGGAAACCAACATAGGCCGTTACATGACCTTGACACCATAAAAGAGATATCACAACAGAGATACATGCTGAAGTTTCTGAATGGGCTCCAAGTTGTATCAATCCATCCATGCTCCCCCTGAGTAGATGCAAGTTCTAGGACCAGCAATTCATTCAAGACCATGACTATCATTCATCATATATCAGCCTGCAATGCCATTCCTTTGATCAAACAACAAGATGTATCATTTAGCTTCATAGACTTTATCAACAACTTCTAACCATAATGCCAACAATGCATTATTTGAATTATATGCTCCCCCTGAGCCTGTACCATCTGTAGTTAGATCTGATCATGCATACACCAATAATAAGCATCAAGATCTCATCATCATCAAGTTAGGATTAAACACTTCTAACATCTTACAAGTATCAAAACATTTCCAAGCATCCTCAGCAGACTGTAACTGTTAACCAATAGAGCATATATTGGACTGGATCATATCAGACCCCTTTTTTTTTGAGTCTGTCCCCACTGCTTTTTCACAAACTGACATATACGCGACTTTGCAGTGTGAAACTCGCGTATATACGCGGCTTTACTTCATGAAACTTGCGTATGAGAATTCGAACACTGAAGTTCTATGCCTTCAGCTCCCCCTGAGTCTGTTATGTCTGTGCTGTGCTGAGTACCCTGTGCTGCGCCACATCTTTCTGGCTGAACTTCCTTCTTCTTCCATATCTTCAAGCATGTTGATGATTTCTTCTTATCATGAGCTTTGTTCCTGCAATCTCTTGCTTTATGTCCAAACTTGTTACATGCATAGCATCTTACATGTTTCATATTCCTCTTATAGCAATCAGCAGCTTTGTGGCCAAATATATTGCAAGAAAAGCAATATCCATTAAAGTACCTTGAATGTGATGATCTTTCTGTACGATGGTCTTGAAACCTTCTTCTTCTACATATGGCTGCAACATGTCCAAGATTATGACATACATAACATTCAACATTATTCAGTGGAGGAAACAATCGTCTATCACGTCCATAGTTAGGAGCAAAGAATCTTCCTTGAGGATTTTCTTTCCTTGGTTGTTCCTTGTTGGGCATTTCAGATTTCTCATTAGAGTTTCTTGCCTCACCTTGTGAACTAGATTCACCTTCAACATATCCACGAAAACCAAGACCAGTCTTGATAGCAGGAGATCTTTGACTATTAAGAATATCATCCAAGACTTTAGTACTATCTTGAAATCGTAAAAGCTTATCCTTTTCTTCTATTTTACCTTTCAAGATATTTACCTCAACTTGATGTTGTTCTTCCTTTTCAAGACATTGCTTCTCCAAGGTCTCTTCAGCTTTCCTTCCTTCATCCAACTGATGCCTTAGTTTGAGGATCTCGTTTTCTTGCTCTTTATTCAGTGCTAGCAGCATTTCTCGAATTCTGGAGGCACATTCTAACTGATCTTCTAATCTGATCATTTCTTCCTTGAGGGCATTCTCCCTTTTGCTAGGTAGATCTTGTTGATCTATGATTTGATCTGATGCTTCATTTGCTTGTCCATCTTCAATCTGAGATGCTTCAGGATCTGAACACTTGCTTCCACTCAACGGCAGGTTGTCATTTTTCCTTTGAGCTGTCTTCTTCTTCTGACGTGCTTTCTTCCCCATTGTTCTACGAATCTCCTTCAAGCGATCAAGCTTCTCTGAAGGACCTGCTCTGATACCAATTGTTGGAAATAATACTGAGAGGGGGGGTGAATCAGTATTATCAGATCAATCAAACTTTTTCTATTTCATACTCAGAAACATATACGCTACTTCAATTAAGTGAACCCGCGTGTACACGCTACTGTGTCTAATGAAACTCGCGTATATCCAGAGATCTTATAATTCAGTTATCTTAATCTTCAGTAAATGCATCAGATCATTATTAAGCATATTAACAGTAAACAGGTGCAGAATAACAGAACAGAACATCACACAAGAGCCACACACATGAACACCATGATATAAGGTGGAAACCCAATGTGGGTGAAAACCACCTGCTGCAATTCGTCTCTTTCTTCTTTAATAAGAAACTTCTTTTACAATGCACTGGTGCAGTCATTTACCAGCACGCAGGCTGCAACCTGCAGAGGGCTACAACCCTCATAGCTCTTGTACTAGCCGATCCATTTACTAGTACGTAGGTGCCAACCCTACAGAAGGCTACAACCTTCACTCGTTTTCCAGCTGCTCCTGGAAGGGAGCTACAACCCCCCTTGGCTCTTGTACTGGCTGATATGTTTACCAGTACGTAGGTGCCGGCCTACGATCTTCCCGGGACCACGTTTCATCAATTTTCATACTGGATCCATGAAACAATCACCATTGTAGAACAACCTGCATCATCAATCACTGAAACACCCAATTCTGAATCACTGTAACCCTGTCAACAACAACCAGACAACATAACAACAACCAGATCCAACTTCATCTTCAAATATCATACTTCACATTGTATACGCTACTTGGATGAACCCAACCTGCGTGTATACGCTCTTTTACCAAAGCCAACCCGCGTACAGATCTGCAAATTCTAACTTATAACTCTGCAGCTATATCAGACATCAAAACATACCCAGATCATAATAATAAACATGCGTCAGTAGATCTAGTCTATCCAGAGTCAAACCATATGAAGATAATCATTCCAACCCTTGAGATCTCGTTCCATCATTCATCATCCTCCACATGAGTGAAACCTTGGTTCAGATCACCAACCCATAACCAGCACTTGGATCTCACACTTCCTCAGATCTTCATAATTCATACACATCTTTTGGCCTAATGATCTTCTCCTTATATAGCCTTAGGCCTTGTTCAATACCAAGAGCCAAAACCATAGTAACCCAATACCATCAACCTCGAAACTAGGGATCAACACGTTCGTCGAGACATAATGGTCCGAAACCATAGGCACAACTTCCAAGGACTAACCGCCATGGACCAAAGGTACTTTTCCACATACACGCGCTTTTTCTGAAGCCAACCTGCGTGTACACGCGACTTGGTCTTAACAAACCTGCGTGTATGAACTTCCTTGGCAAGCTGTACTAGGATCTGTCTTCTGATTAAGTTGCCATCTCCTGTACCAACTTCTGAGCATCTGTACCAACCTCTGAGTGAGTTGCCATCAAGGACAACACTTGAATCATAATGCCAACAATCTCCCCCTTTGGACTTGATGGCAACCACCACACCAAGTCACTCTCCCCCTTTGACATCAAGGGCAAAGGGTGGACCAAGATATTCTCTTCTTTGGTATACCTTCTGCTATCCATACTCCCCCTGAGTACCTGCTGAAATCTCCAAATGTGCTCCCCCTTTGTGTATGCCAAAGTGTACCAATCTATCCATCCTGCTCTTGCTGAATTGTGCTGTTCATGCTCCCCTTGACTGTAGGCAAGATCTGCAAAAGATGTTCTTCAAGAAGAACAAAGACTTATACATTATAGAAGACCTTCCTATCACCAAAAGACTCAATACATACATTTATCACCCAAACTGGTGGGGATATACCAATATTGACTCATCCACCTAACCATGTGGAGATACATTAAGATAAGACATGAACGTTACATCATTCATCCCAGGCATAGTGGGGAAACCAACATAGGCCGTTACATGACCTTGACACCATAAAAGAGATATCACAACAGAGATACATGCTGAAGTTTCTGAATGGGCTCCAAGTTGTATCAATCCATCCATGCTCCCCCTGAGTAGATGCAAGTTCTAGGACCAGCAATTCATTCAAGACCATGACTATCATTCATCATATATCAGCCTGCAATGCCATTCCTTTGATCAAACAACAAGATGTATCATTTAGCTTCATAGACTTTATCAACAACTTCTAACCATAATGCCAACAATGCATTATTTGAATTATATGCTCCCCCTGAGCCTGTACCATCTGTAGTTAGATCTGATCATGCATACACCAATAATAAGCATCAAGATCTCATCATCATCAAGTTAGGATTAAACACTTCTAACATCTTACAAGTATCAAAACATTTCCAAGCATCCTCAGCAGACTGTAACTGTTAACCAATAGAGCATATATTGGACTGGATCATATCAGACCCCCTTTTTTTTTGAGTCTGTCCCCACTGCTTTTTCACAAACTGACATATACGCGACTTTGCAGTGTGAAACTCGCGTATATACGCGGCTTTACTTCATGAAACTTGCGTATGAGAATTCGAACACTGAAGTTCTATGCCTTCAGCTCCCCCTGAGTCTGTTATGTCTGTGCTGTGCTGAGTACCCTGTGCTGCGCCACATCTTTCTGGCTGAACTTCCTTCTTCTTCCATATCTTCAAGCATGTTGATGATTTCTTCTTATCATGAGCTTTGTTCCTGCAATCTCTTGCTTTATGTCCAAACTTGTTACATGCATAGCATCTTACATGTTTCATATTCCTCTTATAGCAATCAGCAGCTTTGTGGCCAAATATATTGCAAGAAAAGCAATATCCATTAAAGTACCTTGAATGTGATGATCTTTCTGTACGATGGTCTTGAAACCTTCTTCTTCTACATATGGCTGCAACATGTCCAAGATTATGACATACATAACATTCAACATTATTCAGTGGAGGAAACAATCGTCTATCACGTCCATAGTTAGGAGCAAAGAATCTTCCTTGAGGATTTTCTTTCCTTGGTTGTTCCTTGTTGGGCATTTCAGATTTCTCATTAGAGTTTCTTGCCTCACCTTGTGAACTAGATTCACCTTCAACATATCCACGAAAACCAAGACCAGTCTTGATAGCAGGAGATCTTTGACTATTAAGAATATCATCCAAGACTTTAGTACTATCTTGAAATCGTAAAAGCTTATCCTTTTCTTCTATTTTACCTTTCAAGATATTTACCTCAACTTGATGTTGTTCTTCCTTTTCAAGACATTGCTTCTCCAAGGTCTCTTCAGCTTTCCTTCCTTCATCCAACTGATGCCTTAGTTTGAGGATCTCGTTTTCTTGCTCTTTATTCAGTGCTAGCAGCATTTCTCGAATTCTGGAGGCACATTCTAACTGATCTTCTAATCTGATCATTTCTTCCTTGAGGGCATTCTCCCTTTTGCTAGGTAGATCTTGTTGATCTATGATTTGATCTGATGCTTCATTTGCTTGTCCATCTTCAATCTGAGATGCTTCAGGATCTGAACACTTGCTTCCACTCAACGGCAGGTTGTCATTTTTCCTTTGAGCTGTCTTCTTCTTCTGACGTGCTTTCTTCCCCATTGTTCTACGAATCTCCTTCAAGCGATCAAGCTTCTCTGAAGGACCTGCTCTGATACCAATTGTTGGAAATAATACTGAGAGGGGGGGTGAATCAGTATTATCAGATCAATCAAACTTTTTCTATTTCATACTCAGAAACATATACGCTACTTCAATTAAGTGAACCCGCGTGTACACGCTACTGTGTCTAATGAAACTCGCGTATATCCAGAGATCTTATAATTCAGTTATCTTAATCTTCAGTAAATGCATCAGATCATTATTAAGCATATTAACAGTAAACAGGTGCAGAATAACAGAACAGAACATCACACAAGAGCCACACACATGAACACCATGATATAAGGTGGAAACCCAATGTGGGTGAAAACCACCTGCTGCAATTCGTCTCTTTCTTCTTTAATAAGAAACTTCTTTTACAATGCACTGGTGCAGTCATTTACCAGCACGCAGGCTGCAACCTGCAGAGGGCTACAACCCTCATAGCTCTTGTACTAGCCGATCCATTTACTAGTACGTAGGTGCCAACCCTACAGAAGGCTACAACCTTCACTCGTTTTCCAGCTGCTCCTGGAAGGGAGCTACAACCCCCCTTGGCTCTTGTACTGGCTGATATGTTTACCAGTACGTAGGTGCCGGCCTACGATCTTCCCGGGACCACGTTTCATCAATTTTCATACTGGATCCATGAAACAATCACCATTGTAGAACAACCTGCATCATCAATCACTGAAACACCCAATTCTGAATCACTGTAACCCTGTCAACAACAACCAGACAACATAACAACAACCAGATCCAACTTCATCTTCAAATATCATACTTCACATTGTATACGCTACTTGGATGAACCCAACCTGCGTGTATACGCTCTTTTACCAAAGCCAACCCGCGTACAGATCTGCAAATTCTAACTTATAACTCTGCAGCTATATCAGACATCAAAACATACCCAGATCATAATAATAAACATGCGTCAGTAGATCTAGTCTATCCAGAGTCAAACCATATGAAGATAATCATTCCAACCCTTGAGATCTCGTTCCATCATTCATCATCCTCCACATGAGTGAAACCTTGGTTCAGATCACCAACCCATAACCAGCACTTGGATCTCACACTTCCTCAGATCTTCATAATTCATACACATCTTTTGGCCTAATGATCTTCTCCTTATATAGCCTTAGGCCTTGTTCAATACCAAGAGCCAAAACCATAGTAACCCAATACCATCAACCTCGAAACTAGGGATCAACACGTTCGTCGAGACATAATGGTCCGAAACCATAGGCACAACTTCCAAGGACTAACCGCCATGGACCAAAGGTACTTTTCCACATACACGCGCTTTTTCTGAAGCCAACCTGCGTGTACACGCGACTTGGTCTTAACAAACCTGCGTGTATGAACTTCCTTGGCAAGCTGTACTAGGATCTGTCTTCTGATTAAGTTGCCATCTCCTGTACCAACTTCTGAGCATCTGTACCAACCTCTGAGTGAGTTGCCATCAAGGACAACACTTGAATCATAATGCCAACAATCTCCCCCTTTGGACTTGATGGCAACCACCACACCAAGTCACTCTCCCCCTTTGACATCAAGGGCAAAGGGTGGACCAAGATATTCTCTTCTTTGGTATACCTTCTGCTATCCATACTCCCCCTGAGTACCTGCTGAAATCTCCAAATGTGCTCCCCCTTTGTGTATGCCAAAGTGTACCAATCTATCCATCCTGCTCTTGCTGAATTGTGCTGTTCATGCTCCCCTTGACTGTAGGCAAGATCTGCAAAAGATGTTCTTCAAGAAGAACAAAGACTTATACATTATAGAAGACCTTCCTATCACCAAAAGACTCAATACATACATTTATCACCCAAACTGGTGGGGATATACCAATATTGACTCATCCACCTAACCATGTGGAGATACATTAAGATAAGACATGAACGTTACATCATTCATCCCAGGCATAGTGGGGAAACCAACATAGGCCGTTACATGACCTTGACACCATAAAAGAGATATCACAACAGAGATACATGCTGAAGTTTCTGAATGGGCTCCAAGTTGTATCAATCCATCCATGCTCCCCCTGAGTAGATGCAAGTTCTAGGACCAGCAATTCATTCAAGACCATGACTATCATTCATCATATATCAGCCTGCAATGCCATTCCTTTGATCAAACAACAAGATGTATCATTTAGCTTCATAGACTTTATCAACAACTTCTAACCATAATGCCAACAATGCATTATTTGAATTATATGCTCCCCCTGAGCCTGTACCATCTGTAGTTAGATCTGATCATGCATACACCAATAATAAGCATCAAGATCTCATCATCATCAAGTTAGGATTAAACACTTCTAACATCTTACAAGTATCAAAACATTTCCAAGCATCCTCAGCAGACTGTAACTGTTAACCAATAGAGCATATATTGGACTGGATCATATCAGACCCCCTTTTTTTTTGAGTCTGCCCCCACTGCTTTTTCACAAACTGACATATACGCGACTTTGCAGTGTGAAACTCGCGTATATACGCGGCTTTACTTCATGAAACTTGCGTATGAGAATTCGAACACTGAAGTTTTATGCCTTCAGCTCCCCCTGAGTCTGTTATGTCTGTGCTGTGCTGAGTACCCTGTGCTGCGCCACATCTTTCTGGCTGAACTTCCTTCTTCTTCCATATCTTCAAGCATGTTGATGATTTCTTCTTATCATGAGCTTTGTTCCTGCAATCTCTTGCTTTATGTCCAAACTTGTTACATGCATAGCATCTTACATGTTTCATATTCCTCTTATAGCAATCAGCAGCTTTGTGGCCAAATATATTGCAAGAAAAGCAATATCCATTAAAGTACCTTGAATGTGATGATCTTTCTGTACGATGGTCTTGAAACCTTCTTCTTCTACATATGGCTGCAACATGTCCAAGATTATGACATACATAACATTCAACATTATTCAGTGGAGGAAACAATCGTCTATCACGTCCATAGTTAGGAGCAAAGAATCTTCCTTGAGGATTTTCTTTCCTTGGTTGTTCCTTGTTGGGCATTTCAGATTTCTCATTAGAGTTTCTTGCCTCACCTTGTGAACTAGATTCACCTTCAACATATCCACGAAAACCAAGACCAGTCTTGATAGCAGGAGATCTTTGACTATTAAGAATATCATCCAAGACTTTAGTACTATCTTGAAATCGTAAAAGCTTATCCTTTTCTTCTATTTTACCTTTCAAGATATTTACCTCAACTTGATGTTGTTCTTCCTTTTCAAGACATTGCTTCTCCAAGGTCTCTTCAGCTTTCCTTCCTTCATCCAACTGATGCCTTAGTTTGAGGATCTCGTTTTCTTGCTCTTTATTCAGTGCTAGCAGCATTTCTCGAATTCTGGAGGCACATTCTAACTGATCTTCTAATCTGATCATTTCTTCCTTGAGGGCATTCTCCCTTTTGCTAGGTAGATCTTGTTGATCTATGATTTGATCTGATGCTTCATTTGCTTGTCCATCTTCAATCTGAGATGCTTCAGGATCTGAACACTTGCTTCCACTCAACGGCAGGTTGTCATTTTTCCTTTGAGCTGTCTTCTTCTTCTGACGTGCTTTCTTCCCCATTGTTCTACGAATCTCCTTCAAGCGATCAAGCTTCTCTGAAGGACCTGCTCTGATACCAATTGTTGGAAATAATACTGAGAGGGGGGGTGAATCAGTATTATCAGATCAATCAAACTTTTTCTATTTCATACTCAGAAACATATACGCTACTTCAATTAAGTGAACCCGCGTGTACACGCTACTGTGTCTAATGAAACTCGCGTATATCCAGAGATCTTATAATTCAGTTATCTTAATCTTCAGTAAATGCATCAGATCATTATTAAGCATATTAACAGTAAACAGGTGCAGAATAACAGAACAGAACATCACACAAGAGCCACACACATGAACACCATGATATAAGGTGGAAACCCAATGTGGGTGAAAACCACCTGCTGCAATTCGTCTCTTTCTTCTTTAATAAGAAACTTCTTTTACAATGCACTGGTGCAGTCATTTACCAGCACGCAGGCTGCAACCTGCAGAGGGCTACAACCCTCATAGCTCTTGTACTAGCCGATCCATTTACTAGTACGTAGGTGCCAACCCTACATAAGGCTACAACCTTCACTCGTTTTCCAGCTGCTCCTGGAAGGGAGCTACAACCCCCCTTGGCTCTTGTACTGGCTGATATGTTTACCAGTACGTAGGTGCCGGCCTACGATCTTCCCGGGACCACGTTTCATCAATTTTCATACTGGATCCATGAAACAATCACCATTGTAGAACAACCTGCATCATCAATCACTGAAACACCCAATTCTGAATCACTGTAACCCTGTCAACAACAACTAGACAACATAACAACAACCAGATCCAACTTCATCTTCAAATATCATACTTCACATTGTATACGCTACTTGGATGAACCCAACCTGCGTGTATACGCTCTTTTACCAAAGCCAACCCGCGTACAGATCTGCAAATTCTAACTTATAACTCTGCAGCTATATCAGACATCAAAACATACCCAGATCATAATAATAAACATGCGTCAGTAGATCTAGTCTATCCAGAGTCAAACCATATGAAGATAATCATTCCAACCCTTGAGATCTCGTTCCATCATTCATCATCCTCCACATGAGTGAAACCTTGGTTCAGATCACCAACCCATAACCAGCACTTGGATCTCACACTTCCTCAGATCTTCATAATTCATACACATCTTTTGGCCTAATGATCTTCTCCTTATATAGCCTTAGGCCTTGTTCAATACCAAGAGCCAAAACCATAGTAACCCAATACCATCAACCTCGAAACTAGGGATCAACACGTTCGTCGAGACATAATGGTCCGAAACCATAGGCACAACTTCTAAGGACTAACCGCCATGGACCAAAGGTACTTTTCCACATACACGCGCTTTTTCTGAAGCCAACCTGCGTGTACACGCGACTTGGTCTTAACAAACCTGCGTGTATGAACTTCCTTGGCAAGCTGTACTAGGATCTGTCTTCTGATTAAGTTGCCATCTCCTGTACCAACTTCTGAGCATCTGTACCAACCTCTGAGTGAGTTGCCATCAAGGACAACACTTGAATCATAATGCCAACAAACAAATCACAAAGCAACAAAAGCACAAGACTCTTAACAGAGACCGTGACTCAACCCCATGGGTTCCCAATATTTCTAAGGGAAAGCTCAACCTAAGCCTTCTTCAGGATTTCATGGAAGTCTCTTTTGCCAGGAAATCCCTTGCATCATACTGTGATAAATACATAATTGTTAGCACATAGATAAACATAACAATACATCGATTACCTTATCTTGTCATGCCAAGCACACTTCCTTGTAACTAAACTCATATGCATATAAGTTCTCAATGAATTCCACTTCCTTGACAAATCCAACTATAACTAGAAACTAGCTAATATAACTATCAAATACATGTTCATGAACCTAGCACATATCCACATAATGTCAAACAAAATCAAGGTTAAGACGTTTTTCTACATGCAAAGAGCTCATTCATTTGGAATTGCATTTTCCAAACATAGCCAACGGAATTCTCACTAAATTCCTTTCTTTTAACTTCTACCTTGTTGTAATTAAGTCTTATTAATTGTTATCACATCTCCCAACTGTTAGTTATATAAACAAATCAACTATTGTTGTGTCATGGTAATACCAAGCATGTTTGCCTACAACTATTCACACATGTTCCAAAGATCAAGATATCATGTTTATTAACTTGAAATCAACATTTACTAAGACTAACATCCATGTCATAATCAACAGTCACCTCATCATCATTAATCATAATGCTATAACTAGCACCCACTTACACTCAAGTGCACATCAACTATCAAAGAACATATTGGGTTAGTACAACCATCTTAAAATAATATCATTCCTTCATGCATTCTTATAGACACACACTCATATCACGCAATTAATAAAACATTTAGACAATCTATAAACATACCATTATACATAAACCAAATAGACGACATAACCAATCTAATACCTCAATGTATCTTAGGGGAGGCTATCACATCGACACAAGTTAGTCTAGATTAGTACAACACAATATCACAAGTATATTGCCTCATACCTAAATATCATAACCATGACCATCTGCCCAGGTCAATCCATATTAGCAAGATACATATAACATCAAGATCTCAGTTGCAATGACCATAACCATCATGCATATGACTACAATGCACATTAAACAAATTAACTACCATGCATGAATATCTGACAAACGTGCATATGGCCAGACTGATTCACTAGCATCTATCATGCATGTAACCATAACAATAATAGAATGCCAAACATGTATATAACCCTAATGCATATAACAATCCATTAACCATCATACCTACATGCCCAACATACAAACTTGTATGACGATCGAGTCTTAGCCTGAGGTTCAATGTTGCCACCTCACTTTGATGATCTGCATCTCTTGCTCCATCTCAGCCAACATATCAACATTATAACACGCCAACAACATCATGATGACACAAACTACATAATGACTAACACGATGCATGCATGGCCTACCATACATGCATAACCATAACCATGACAATGCATGCATAACAACATATAAACACCGACATGCATAATACAACTGACATGCATTGATGACAAACACATCCCAACAACAACATCATCAACTTATACACAACAATGCGATTATAAAAATGACCATCACCATGCATACATAATAAGCACATATACAACCTACATGCATCCATGACAACCAAATTCCACCCATCCAGTCCAAAGGTGGAAACATGCTCAGATACCACTTTGTAACACCCTCCTCTGACATTTACCCATTTACCCAAGTTACTAGGCATATTAGGGTAAAAATGTGATGAATAGTTGCTATGATATGATTCAACTCCCTAAGTACATTTAAAGAAGTGGAATAGACAAAAGAAACTTTAGAGACCTCCCTGAGGTGCTAGAGGACCCCCAAGAGCTAACGAACCATCCCAGGTGCTCAAGCCTGAGTTAACTTGCTCTTTAACTGAACTAAACCCCCAGTAGATCCCATGAAAATCCCTCCATATGGCTATAACCTTCCAATCGATCCCATAACAAGGCCTCCATGCGATTGTAGACTTTTTCACCCAATTTTGTGTTAGTGACTATGAGAGTTAAGCCACTTTTTTAGGCTAGTCTCCATACCACTGCCCATAACTTCATAAAAATTTCCAGAATAATGAATGAGACCAAGACAAGTCCTTTCACACAGAACTTAGGCCAGAAATTGACCTAACCAGGCATCCATGATAGACATTTCATTAAACGCATCATGAACATGTAATCTACAAGTCATAATTACATATTTCAACATAGGAAGTTCATACTTATCTGATAATCGTCAATAAGGTCTGGTTCCCTCTCATAATAGTTTCATTATCATCTATTAAGTTATTCATTCATTAACATTTCATCTACTAACCAAAAAATGATGAGACCCATAACTCAAATTTTTCATTAACCATGCTTGTAACCAACACGCAACCAGATAAACAACAATAATAGAAAAAACATCATAGCCACATAATAAAAAGTAAATTTACACATAGAACACAAGAGGAAAAGAGCTCTTATTAACATATGAAAATCCAACCAAGTCAGGGACTTCCACATATCACCCGACCATAGATTGGGCTAAACCAAATATTTCTTTCATCCAATCACCCTCGTGCCATATTCCAAGCATGAATGTGGGATCTAATGGAATAAACCAAGAAAACCAAACCAGGGCTTCCAAAGGCCAAACCACCTCAACCCTCAACTAGTGATTCCACCTCACGGTCGGACGTCACTAACCATCACCTGATTAGTCTCTATCTAAGCTATCTAGGGCTCTATAGTGTTTATTCCAATATGGCTTCTAGGACTCGTATCTCAACCCACAACTACTGCCGAGCTCAAGAGCATTTTTCCAACCAAGGCTCCAGGACTAGTAACTCAACTCATGAAGGGATCCAGAGCATTTGTCCAACGAAGGCTTCTAGGACTTGTAACTCAACCCAAGTTGTTACAAGGCTTCTAGAGCATTTCTCCAACCAACGCTCCAGGAACTAATAACTCAAGCCACAACCATAAGGAACAAGAACACAAACCATAAAACAAAATGATAAAACCCATAACACCATGGTTATCCAGGAAATGGCAAAGATTGGCAAAACCACTATCAATCCAAGAAATCCTCCATGCCAATGACAGATCAAGACCAAGAAACCACATGCGTGACAAAGCTAGCAACGAAACCATACAAGCTACTCGATACCTGCAAAACAATCTAGTTGTAGTCGTTGATCTCGTTGTCCCCTTGCGCTTTCCTGTTTTTATTTTGTATTCTTACTCCAAATCCAAGGTATGCCAAAGTGCTCCAAGAATACTCTAAGTGACCAAGAGTATGAGGGAGAGAATAGAATGAGAGTTGCACCCCAAAACCTGTCAAAAGGCTATGAATTGATCCTCAGAAGCCTTTCTAACATTGAGGCCTCTATTTTCTTCATTTTCCTCCTCACATGCAAATTTGTGACTTTTCACCTTCCTTTTCTCCTATTTTCCTTTATTTCATAAATAAATGCCAATTAATGTCTCTTTTCCTTCGCCAATGCCTTTGCTCATTTCCTTAGCCATAATAAATCAAAGTGGCATCCACTAGGATGTTTTTCCCACCGTTAAGCTTTGAAAACATGTCCCATGATCTTCATCTTATATTTTTTTACATGATTTTTTTTACTGGGGCTATTATAATGTGGAATACCCTCATACCTTGGTTATAAACTTTAAGGGAGTAGGACCTCGATAATAAAACTTATATGTGGGACATGTCAAATTCTATGATAATTGGTCTATAAACTTCATGGATTAGAAACTTTAAGGAAATAAGACTTGGATAATTAGCCTAAGTCAAGTTCAAAGGGATAATGTTAGGATAATGTTGACTTCGTGAATTAATTAGTGATTCTAAAAGGCTCACTTGGTGGGTTTATCTTATTCATAACATTTTATTTATGTATGACATTTAAATATTTTATTGTTATTAATTATTTTTTAAATACATGTTTTGGCTATTAATTTTTTCTAAGTGCTACATATAAACTTCATTTTGAGCATGGAAGGAATTACACATTTCATCTCCTTCATACTTCTGTGTAGAAAACATTTTTCAATACAATGACTGATGCATCAATGCATTGAATCTATCTTTCTATATATTGAAAAAGATTCCTTGAACCAAAATACTACCAATAAGAACTTGGAACATTAGAATTCTACATTCAAATACACTAATCAATATGAGTGAACATGTCACTTGTAAGAATTGAATATGAAAATCCAGAATAACAATCAATTTTCCTAACCACCCAAAATAAACCCAATTAAAACTCTCTAATTTATATAAGTTTAAGCTCTCTAATTTATATAAGTTTAAGTGTTTCTTAAATACAATAACTAATTAATTTACTATATTTTTCCCTTTGTTTGAATAAAAAATATTGGTCAAAAATAAATTCTAACATTAAAATTAATTAAAAATATAAATATTAATCAATATATAATTTATTTATCTACTTAAAATTATAATATTTTCTTAATTTATACATTTTCATATATATATGAAAAAATTCAATACAATATAGTTAGTTAATGCTCAATTTTAAATTGTTACAACAAAAATGATCAAAGCGTTACCATTCATGATGCCACCCGAGGACATTTAAAAGTTACGTAATCATTTTTATTAAAAATTTAATTTGAAGACATGTAATAAGAAGAATATAAATTTAATTTGAAAACTTATGGTTATTATAAAAATAAAATCTATATTTAAAATATATTATATGGAAAATTTAAAATTAACCTATCAATTCTGTTTACTATTTATTTTAAATATAATATATCTAAAAATATATTATTTAAAAAATTTAATATTAATTTATATTTTTTATTTATTTTAATTACAAGAGATGAAGGAAATGCAAGATAAAGAAAATTGGAAGACCATAGAGGAAAAAAAAAAGCTACAGCATCAATCTCGCCAAGAAAGACGAGGAGCCAAATAATTAAAAACTAAGAAAATTATAGATCTGATAGATCAATTTGATCTCAGTGAATCTCGCCAAGAAAGACGAGGAGCCAAATAATTAAAAACTAAGAAAATTATAGATCTGATAGATCAATTTGATCTCAGTGAATGTTAATCATCATCATTATAAACAAAATTATATACAAATTTTAATATCAATTTATCAACGAATTTGATATCAATCGAACAACTGTATATTATATCTTCGAAAAGCTAGTATTATTATTCTGAACCGTTATTAGTTGTTAGACTCATTGATTTTTTTTTCACAAAAGGAAAAAGAATAACAAGAATTTTTGAAGAATCGTATATAGCCAATGTAAATCGAATAATGATAAAAGTTATTGGAAAATTAAAAAAGGAACAGTCGCAGCAAGTCCTTGCCACAAGTCCAGCAACATCTTTGGACAACGGTTTCTGTGGACAGCGGTTGCCAATCAGTCCTGAAACACCATCAGTCCAGCAACATCTTTGGACAACGGTTGCCAATCACTCCAGCAAGACCAACAACATCTGTGGACAGCGGTTTCTGGTTTCTGTTTCATAGGTATGATCCTGATATAGGATGCCTCTTATTTTTAAAGACAACGGTCTGTGCCTTGAATTACAAGTATGATGCATTCTGCTCCTTGTTTCCCTCTGTAATTGATATAGAGAATCCCATGAAAATTTCATACTCCGTTATATGTTATCCGGTTATCATAAATCGTCTAGAAGCTCTCCATAGAAAATATTAGTACCCACGGATTTGTAATTTTGTTATTTTGTTATCCGGTGTGATGGTCCCTATATTGAGAGAACACAGAACGCGTAACTCCGACCGTGAGGGAGGTTGAACCCATGGTCTCTACTAATAATTGATTGATGTGGCTTACTTCACCTTATGTTCCTAGCAAATTCATAGATACACCTAGCCATTCAGCGTACTAATTCATTCCTGCTAATGAAACCTTGTGAACAGATAGAGACGTGGGTAATTCCATACAAAGAGAATATAATCGATTGCTCCTCCGGTTGTTGATGCCTTGATTTGTGGTTGACTCTTTCGATTCCGCAGGTCCCAAGCTCTGTTTATTCGTTATTGAGCGGTCGGTGTAATATTTGTTTAGCTTCGGGCTAACCGAAGAAAGCAGTTGTGATAGCAATGGAAGGTAACTCTTTCCACCAATTTCCCCTTCCCCTATTCCCTCCTTGATGATGCTGAATGAGCAAGCATTTTGACTACTTAAACGGAGAAGCGGCTCGATATAATTAATTTGTACAAATTCAAACAAAGCTGGAGGAACCAGAGCATCCCTGTCTTGTGAAAGACCATATCCGTCATTGGGGAATGTCACGATAAAGTTACACACGGGCACTTGGTATATGAAACGAATGGCAAACATGAAAACATGAAAACAAGTTTGACCTGAATGAGGAAAACAGGTGTGACGTGCATGAGGATTCAATAGCAAAACAGGTGGCCTGGATGAAGATGAAAGTGGCGAGCGGAGCTCTTTGGCTTCAGAGGCTGGTCGAGCATGCATGTAGATGGGCACAACTGGTCGAGCATGCATGTAGATGGGCATAACTGGATAGGACAACTGGTCAGGAGATGGGCACATAAAAATTTATTTATTGTTTAATTAAATTAAATTATATAAAATTGTTCATTTTTTTTAACACGAAGCATGACGATTTATTACATGTGATGTGGAGCATGGTGCATGTATTACATGTGTTAATTCTGAGGTAATATCTGGATCAAGGCGCATGTATTACATTTGTTGACTCCAAGCAAATATCATCCTGCTAATATCATCCTGCTAGGTTGTAAGTACTCTTCAAGCCCATTGTTCATACAAGAATAATATAAGTCTCAAGCTTGCATGGAAATGTGCAAAGATTTGGGAGAGATTCTGTATTTGTTGAATCTTCAACAGGCATTTTAATGGACAACAGTTAATTGTTATGATTATTTACACAAGCAAGCACAGTTTCTGGCAGCAATTATCGATTACTTTAGTATGAAAATTCTGGTGCAAAACATCTTGGCTGAGTGGTTAGGTAGACTTTAGTGACAAGGAGTTGGTGCATATGCCATGATTGTGTGCAGAGAATTTAGCAAGCGTTTACTATGAACAAGGCAAAATGTAAATTGATTATTAACAGGGGACTTGTGCAAAATATAATTGGAGATTTCAAGATGTGGTTTTGCATATGGTACATTGGTTGCTTTAATTTTTAGGGATTATGCTGTGTTGGATTGCCTATTTACGGTTTTGATTTTATGCTTGGCTTGTAATTGCAGTCTTGTCTTAATGCCAACTTAATGCACGAATATGATCAGTGTAGCTGCCAATTTTTATAACGCAACCATAGCTGTAACAACAGGCTTGTCTGCCTCGTACAGTATTTTAGCAATAATATGCTAACAGGCTTGTCTACCTCGTACAGTAATTTAGCAATAATATACTAACAGTATTTTAGCAATAATATGCTAACAGGCTTGTCTACCTCGTACAGTAATTTAGCAATAATATACTAACAACAGGTGAGAAATAAAGTCTTCCTGGTACAGTGATTTAGCAATAATCTACGAACAAGAAGTGAGAAATAAAGGTGCATGTAAAATAAAGGTGCATGTAAGATTTGTTTTATAAATTAAAACATTGATATTAGATATCATTTTACAAATCTATATCAGACATTATTTTTGGGATTCAACTGCGTTAAGTAAGTCATTCACGTATGACCATTTCCATGAGACTATTTCCATGAGAGAACGCAAGTCATTCACGTATGACCATTTCCATGAGACTATTTCCATGACCATTTCCATGAGACTATTTCCATGAGAGGTAGTCGTAAGTGACTAATTTCTCATGATTTGAATAGTTCACTTAGCACTCATTGCAACTTAGCACTCATTGGATGAAACTTAGCACTCATTGCATCGGGTGATGTTTTAACGCAAGTCATTCACGTATGACCATTTCCATGAGAGGTAGTAGTAAGTGAATTTCTCATGATTTGAATAGTTCACTTAGCACTCATTGCAACTTAGCACTCATTAGCACTCAGTGATGTTCAGTAGTCGTAAGTAGTGTAAGTAGTCGTAAGTAGTGTAAGTGACTAATTTCTCATGATTTGAATAGTTCACTTAGCACTCATTGCAACTTAGCACTCATTGCATGCAACTTAGCACTCATTGCATCGGGTGATGTTCAGGGCCATTATGGAAAAGGCAATTATGCCAAAGCTATTGCTGACTATAATGAAGTTCTTCAGATAGATCCAACGGCATTCAAGCGTGAACAAGCTATCAATGTTCATAAGTTACAATATCTCTCACTTCTTCTGTGGGATCGATAGTAAGCTAGTGTGTTCTCTAATTCCAAATAGGTCTATTAATTATGATACGCATTATAGAGCGAGTAATAAGGTATGACTTTAGATATCGAAATAAGCTTAGTTAGGATAATCATAGTAGCAACTTTGATTAGGGTTATATGAGCCATTACGATTCAAACAAGCATAGTGTTCTCTCTTTTGTTACTAATAGTAATAGGTTAGATAGTCATTACTTATGGTATTAGTACTATAAAGGTTATGATGATTAAATCCTAGTAACCTGAACAAAGCTCGTTATAAAGTACTAGTCATAATTAACTAACATGATATAAGCTATAACATGTATGGTTAATGTAACACGATAAGAAATACCCATTACTATTACATGTTAATGTAACACGATAAGAAATACCCATTACTATTACATAGTAGTACATAAAGTAGTACATAAAGTTGGACCTCTATTCATTACAGAAAATAGGTAGGGGAATCTCATCGTGAACATGATCTCACCTCATTTACATAACTATTAGATATCTTTGTTCCACTGTGTTGTCTGCAAGCTGGAGTGTGCGAATACGAATAAAAGTAGTTAAAAGAAATTAACTGAGTACAGTTTTTATACAATCACTATCATTGTTTGAGTAGAGTTTTTATACAATTACTATCATGGGTTGCTTCCAGGGTATTGGATGCATCTCAAATGGGGCCTTCGTACCTTGCATAGCCGCTAAAGGCTGCGCTGATAACTAGAAAAATCCAGTAGCCTTTCCAATGCGGCCTTCGTACCTTGCATAGCGGCTGAAGGCTTCTCTGATAACTGGAAAACTTCAGTATTCTTTCCAGTAGTCTCTGATAACGCAGTGCTCAGTGGTCTCTGATAACTGGAAAACTTGATGCTCTGATAACTCGAAGGGAAGCCTCTTCAGTGAGATTGCTTTCATGATGTGCTTTTAGGTGTCATGCACACAACCAACTTGTTGCTGGAGAGAACAGAGTGTGGTTGCATGCACTCACCACTTGGCAATCAACTCACCACTTGGTTGGTTGTGTGCTTGAGAGAACAAAATGTGGCTGGACATGCAATCGACCACTTGGAAATCAACGATGAGACACTCTATCCTAACATAACATATATAACTCTATCATAACATAACATATATAAGAATGGCATACTAAATAGCTTAGCATTCAATACCCCTAAACTAATTTTAACATTAATTTACATTGTGAAAATATGAACCAAACAAATTTAACTTAATATATAATTTAATATATAGTTTTTTCATCTTTTCATTAATTTACATTGTGAAAATATGAATTAAACAAATTTAACTTAATATATAATTTAATATATAGTTTTTTCTTCTTGTCTTCCGGAAGAGGTCAAATAAGATGATCAAATAAAATGCAGTATGGTCAATACAATATAGTGTTAAAAAATTTAAAAAATTTAGATTAATTGTAACACGAAGTATCCGAAATAGTATTTAAACAATCATTTTTTATTACTATAGTCCCATACCATTGCCAAAAACTAATAATCACTATAATACATAAGTTTTAAAAAATAGTATATATCCCCACAAATGTAAATCTGATAATATAATAAAAAATAACTGGAAAATGAAAATAATGATGATTATACCTAACATATCTTTGAACTATACTGATAGCTAGCAGAAAGTTCGAGTTGACTTCAATTAGAAAACAATATTTTTTCAAAGTGCCTGCCATTCCTCGCTACCTCTAGAAGCCTTACAATAATACTATTTCAAAATGGCTTTCATTCCTCGCTGCGTCTAGAAGCCTTATAATGAAAAGCTAGCCTGAAAACAGCTACAAATGAAAATGCATTGTTAGCATGGTACTTGAGAGTGAGCACATTAGCTAGCCTGAAAACAGCTACAAATGAAAATGCATTGTTAGCATGGTACTTGAGAGTGAGCACATTTTCAAAAGTGTGAATTAAATTTATATTATAAAATACCACCTAGAATGATTATTTTTCGTTTTAAGAAAGGTTAAAATTCAGCGTTCTATGTTTTTATGTCATCAATCCTCCATTACATGGAAATTTTATTATTTTTGCGTGTGTGTCCTCATTGAGGATATTTTACTTTGTTCATTATTGATAAGAATAATATAATGTTTATTCATTATACAAATTTGTTTTAAATACACGTTTTCAAGTTCAGCTAGTTGTATTTCATGATTATGCTAGTTATATGTTAGGGTTTTATTTGTTGAAAATGTAGTTTTTACTTGTTTCAGTTGTGATTCTTTTTATGTAAAGGAGTTTGTTCTTATTAGTTAAGAGTTGTTTCCTATATTGGTGTGTGGTTGAGATATTCTCTCAATCAAGTGATTGAGTGTCCAAGATAGTTTCCCTATCTTGAGACAACACTTTGTATATTTATTTGTAACATTATTTGATTAATGAAAATATAGATTTCCTTATAGAAATTTATCATGGTATCAAAGTCTTGAGGGCTTGGCCCCTCCTGCCCATGCTAGGCTGAGAGAAATAATAAGAGAGTGTGTTTGTTTTGAGAGTATTATTTTTATGTTTGCCGCATATATTTTTTTTTTTGTATTTGTCCATCATATTCATGTGAGAGAAGATATGTGATCATGACTAGGCTCTGTTCGCAGTTGTTTGGAGGCTCTGGTAATCAGATGTTGAGATCCACGATGCTAATTCGTTTTCCTGCGTGAATATTTGAAAGCCGAAACCAACGTTCTTGAATCGAGCCTATGATGAATTCAATATTGGGTTGGTGTTTGTTGCTAGATCTTGTGGTTGTGTTTTTCACCCTGGATCAATCGAGAGTGGAGAGATAACTGCACCATTCTATTAGGATCTATGAAGCAAAATCGTGGATGAGACCGGATCAGCATGGATCTACAAAGGATCAACAAAGGAAGGCGCTGGAATACTTGTCTGGTTCACTATTCTATTCTATTTGATTCATTGCAATTCAAATTCGAATGGTGGGCGTGAACATGGAGAGAGGCGAGGTGGAGACTTTCCCTTTCCAAGCTGAAAATTATCAGCTGCTTAGCCTCATCATCAACACTTTCAACAACAACAAAGAGATTTTCCTCTCGGACCTCATCATCAATTTGTTCGATGCGCTAGACAAAATTCAGTTTGAAAGACTAACGAATAAGAGTAAGCTCGATGCTCAGCCGGAGCTCTTCATTCGGCTTGTGCTCGACAAGTCTAACAAATGCCTCACCATTATTGACAGGGGAATAGGCATGACTAAATCCGATTTGGCGAACAATTTGGGATGAAGGAGTTCATGGAAGCTTTACAGGTTGGGGCGGATGTGAGCATGATCGATCAGTTCGGTGTGGGTTTCTACTCAGCCTACCTTGTGGTTGAGAAAGTGATTGTTACCAATAAGCACAATGACGATGAGAAATATATTTGGGAATCCCAGGCTGGGGGGTCGTTTACTATTACTAGAGACGTTAACGCAGAGCCCCTGGGCAGGGGAACTAAAATTATTTTGTTTCTCAAGGAAGACTAGTTGGAGTACCTGGAGGAATGACAGATGAAGGATCTGGTCAAGATGCATTCTGGTGTTCTTCCACAGTTACTCAGGATATAGACAGTACACGTGGCATATTCCTATAGGTGGCTATGCTTGTGGAGGTGAGCGCTTCCAGTCTAGGGGACAATGTCTTGCTCACCTAATTGGAATTTTACTACTCTCCTTTTTTTCTTTTCTCTCTTTGGGTCAATTTCACAAAATTGGAGTTTGGGAAGGTAAACACATTGAGAATGATCAACTCAATGTAGAAGTGCAATTTGTTAGAATTGTAGTTTTAAAATTCGAGTGAGAAACAAATAAATAGTGATATTTATATAAGTTTTGGAATTTTTTACATTGAGCTTAGCTAACTCAATGGAGTGGTTTTGTTAGAATTAGATACTCTAACAAATCACGCACATCAATCCAAGACAACAGTTAAAGTAGAAAAAGAAAATGGAGACCAAAGATATTCTGTGGTAGATAATAGGGTTGAAGTGCATCAAATATTGATTATGTGCAACAACGACACTGAAAATTAGGTGATGATGGACAATTAATTCAAAGTTTGTGTGAGTGTGTGGAATAGACTCATGATGATAGTGTATCACATACATTTATTAGTAAGCAAGTCTATGGTGTTTTGTAGTTGTCTTTATAATTTATGTACCTAGTAACTCCAAGAGTTGGAGTGTGTAATGTAACAATGATGCGACATGTGTAACCCCATACAGCTCGTGGTAATCTAAAAACCACTTTGTATTTGTAATGTCGGTTTGTGGTAAGCTAGTAACCACATGTAAGAGTAGAGTGAGACAGAGATTCCTGTTGGCATGGTTTAGGGTTATCAAAGAAAACCCTTGGCCTAGTTGAGTCGGGTCTTTGGTAAGCCCTAGTGGCTACAGAGCCTTCGTGCCTACAGTGCCCCAGTGGCAACATAGGAGCCTCATTTCTCACTGTTTAAAGAGCCTTCATGGTTACAGTGACCCAGTGGCAACATATAAGCCCCAGTGCTCACAGTTTCGGAGTCTAGGTGGTCGGTAGTGAAGTACCTTACTCACAGGAGAAATTTGCTTTCTCACAGGTCTTAGCGTATTTCCAGCTAAGCACAGGGAATGGTTGAGGGTGATCCGATAAAACCCAAAGCATCGTTACGGGAAATCTGATAAAACCCATGATGATATTGGAGGGGGATTTGGAAGTACAGGTACATGTATGCAGTTATAATGGTTGACATAACCATGTATGTGAAGGACATCCTACAAGACTAGTGGTTTCAGTGGTTGGCACTCGTGCATTCCGATGGATGGTTGCTCATTTATATGGACATCAACACATTCTTTTGCTTTGTTTGACCACAACTAGACTTTGCAAATTGATATCGAGACAAGTACTCATTAAGGAGGTGTATTGGAATATGTAATTCCTACTTGTTTCAGTTGTGATTATTTCTAGGGGAGTTTGTTCTTATTTTGTTTCCTAGATTTGTGTGTGGTTGAGATCAGCTTGTGTGTCTAAGATAATTTTCCTATCATGAGATAACACTTCCTGTATATATGTAATATCCTATTTGATTAATGGATGGCAAGATAGTTTGCACGAATCTTTTTGATCAAATTTTCTGGGGTGAAGATAATTATCAGTTTTGAACCGACAACCTCCTTTTTTGTCTTCAACTCTGTGCTATTCATATTGGCGGTGGTGAGGATTGCTCCAATGGAGAGAAAAACGAGGTAAATTCAAGGGATGGCGATGAAATTGGTGGAAATCATGAGTAGCAGGTCACCTTTTCAAAACCCTGAGGCCATGCAGTCCAGCCACGAGGGCTCTCACATTGTGATGGAGGGATGGATAAGAGCGCAATATGCCACTAGAGGCGTCAATGAAGGTAATCTTCTGGATATCGTGGTGATGATGGAAAAAAATATAAGTAGTAACGTCTAAGTGTTGAGTGGTTGGAGGAAGATCGATGAGATATCTTTTGCTGTAATAGATTCCATTGTCTCTACAATAACTGCTCTTTTGATTTATGGTGGCCGAGTGGTGAAGGTAGTGATGTTGGAGAAGGCTTCGTTGGACGAGTTGCATTGAGGCTGTAGAGCTGATGGTGGAGAGTCTGTCACTATTTTTTCGAATTAAATTGGGAGATGGTGGAGAGTCGTTTGTGGCGCATTGAGTGGTTCTTGTGCTTATATTATTTGGTATTGTATTTTTTTTTTAGTATGGGTAAAGGTAAATTAGTCTTGGAAATTTGTATACATATTGAGATTCATCACCTCAATATGAAGTCATTTTGTTAGAATTCGTGACTCTAATTGATGACAAGTAAAACATGGAGACCAAGACCTGTATCCCAAAGTTAAAATGAAGATGCCAAAGACTCAAAAGTACAAAGTTGATGATATTCATGTGGGAAAAAATTGGTGTGTTCCATCATATAAATGGTATGATGTATCCAAGATGAGTGGCAAAGGATCCAGATCGGCTTAAAATTTTGTTTGTGTCTGTGGAATAGAGTCTATTATGTTGTAATGTGAATCATATATGTATTAGTAAGCAAGTCTATGTAATGTTTGATAGTGATCTTCGTAAAGTATGTACCTGGTAACTCCTAGAGTTGGAGTTTGAAATGTAAGCCTCATGAGGCATGTGTATCACTATAAAGTTCATGGTAATCTTAAAACCACTTTGTAATTGTAGGTTTGTGGTCAGCCGGAAACCACTGTGCAATGTTGGTTTGTGGTAAGAAAGAAACCAAGTGCGAGAGTGAAGTGGATAGGGATTCCTATAGGCATGGTTTAGGGTCAGTTGACAAAACCCTTGGAATGGTTGAGGGTAAGCCGAGAAAACCTTGGGCCTGGTTAAGTTGGGTCTGTGGAGAGCCTTCGTGGCTAACTTGAGTGCCTTGGTGACAGAGTTAAGCTTTCGTGGTTGTGTTAGAACCTTCATGGTTGAGTTGAGCCTTCGTGGTTGTGTTGAGCCTTCATGGCTGAGTCGAGCCTTCGTGGCTGTGTTGAGCCTTGGTAGCTGTGTTGAGCCTTGGTGGCTTAGAGCCCTTGTTGGCATGGTTGAGGGTAATATGATAAAACCTAGAGCATGGTTATGGGAAATCCAATAAAAATCATGATGATGATGGAGGGGGATTTTCAGGTATAGGTACATGTATGCAATTATAATGGTTGACAGAACCATGTATGCGAAGGGCATCATAGTAGACTGGTGGTTGTAGCAGTTGGTACCCATACATTCTAGTGGATGGTTGCTCCTTTATATGGACATCAACATATTCTTTTGTCATGTTTGACCACAACTAGACTTTGCACATTGATATCAAGACAAGTAGTCATTAAGGGGGTGCGTTGGAAAATTTAATTCCTACTTGTCTCAGTTGTCATTCTTGCTATGTAAAGGAGTATGTTCCTATTAGTTACAAGTTGTTTCCTATATTGGTGTGTGGTAGAGATATTATCTCAACCAAGTGATTGTGTGTCCAAGATAGTTTCCCTATCTTGAGACAACACTTCATATATTTATTTGTAACATTATTTGATTAATGGCAATATAGATTTCCATACGGAAATTTAACACGACTAGCATGAGTACAAACCTTGACATACAACTGGTGGAACCGTGAGAAATTTGTCTGGTATTTGACACTAGGTATGGTAGAGGGATTCTGTATAATGGATAGGCTCTTCCATAAGAATAGTAAATGCCTTATCTATTATATATACTCGCCTTAAATATGAACTATCAGGTTCCACTAGTAGTATGTCAAGGTTCCATTAGCATGAGTACAACTGGTGGAACCTTGACATAGAACTGGAAAAACTGTGAGCAATTTGTGTGGTATCTCACAATATGTAAAATAAGGGGGAGTCTATTGCTCTTCCATAAGAATAGGAAATGCCTATCCATTATAAAAACTTGCTTTAAATGTGAGCTATCAGGTTCAACTAGTCGCACCTCACAGTTTCACCAATTGTACGTCAAGGTTGAACCAACATGTGTACCACTGAAATAACCTTGACGTACAATAGGTGGAACCGTGAGCAATATGTGTGGTATCTAATAGCAAGTACGATGGGGACAATCTGTATGATGGATAGACTTTTTCATAAGAATAGGAAACACCTATCCACTATACAGACTTGCCTAAAATGCGAGTTGTGAGGTACCATCAGTGGTACCTCACAGTTCCTACAGTCATACATAAAGATTCCACCAACATGAGCATGATTGGTGGAACTATGAGAAATCTATGTGTTATATAACAACATGTATGGTAGGGGGAGTCTACATAATTGATAGGATCTTCCACAAGAATAGTTAATTCGTATCCATTATACAAACTTGCCTTAAATACGTGCTACCAGGTTTCACCAATCGTACCTCACGCTTCCACCAGCTATATGTCAAGGTTTCGTCATCATGAGTATGATTGGAGGAACCTTGACATGCGGTTGGCAAAACCAATATGAGAAATCTGTGCGTTATTTGGCAACATGTATGGTAGGGGGAGTCTTTATAATGGATAGGCTCTTCCATAAGAATATGCAATGCATATCCATTATACAAATTCACCTTCAATGCATGCTGTTAGCTTCCGCCAGCTGTAAGTCAAGGTTCCCCCAGCATGCGTATCACTGGCAGAATCTTGACATATGATTGACAAAACCGTGATCAATCTATGTGGTATCTCACAATGAGTACAATAGGGGGAGTATAGATATAATGGATAAACTCTTCCATAAGAATAGGCAATGTCTATCCATTATACAGACTTGCCTTAAATGCGAGTTGTCAGGTTTTTCCAGTTGTACCTCATGGTTCTGTCAGCTGTACATCAAGGTTTCGCTAGCATGAGTACAATTGACAAAATTGACATATGACTGGTGGAATTTTGAGCAATCTGTGTGGTATTTGACAAAAAAAATACAATAGAGGGAGTCTATATAATGGATAGACTCTTGTATAAGTATAGATAATGCCTATCCATTATACAAACTCACCTTAAATTATCTTAAAATATGCATAATAAATAATAATAATAAACTAACTAAATTATGTTGAAATTAAATATTAAATTAATATTTAAAACTTCTTAAATATTGAAAGAGATATTTTTCTATAATTTATAGAAAATAAAGTTATCATATTTATGATATTTACCATATTCACTAAACAAATAAAATAACAAATATATTATAATTAATTAATAATAAATCTAAATAAAAAATTATAATAGTATCATATTAAATAAAAATTAACTAAATTTTTTTTATAATTAATAAAATAAATATAAATATAAATATTTATATTAAAATAGACTACTTCAATCAAAATTAGCATATCTTATACACTTTTTGTATCCCGTTCTCTTCCCTTATCCTATTTAATCCACGGGTGCTGCGAAGATGTAATTTGATTAATCCGTTTTCTTATAGTCTTTCCTTCTCTATACATTTGAGTTTAGTTTTTTCCCTGTGGCATATTTATGGTGTGATATTATGGTGATTACATTTGAGTTTTTTTTTTTTCCTGTGGCATATTTATGGTGTGACATTATGATGATTACAGGGGTTTAGTGAGTCAAAAGGGAGAAAAGGCCTTAATCAATTTTATAGTTTTAAAGTTTGGTCTTTAGTAAAAAGTTCAATTGCAACATGTGTGAAATTTATCTCAATGAATCTCAAAGAGATACAAAATGTAAACTAGAAGTAATACTAGAAAGACACTTTATAACCAATGTAGAGATTGAGGAGAGTGTGGAGGTTGGGTTCTAGATACATAAAACACTAAAATTTGATAAACAAAATACAACAAACTATCGATATATACTGTGAATTAAAAATTATAATAGGTAAAGTAGTGGTTGAACATTCAAAGCTATAACATGAAATTTTATTGTTCATAGACAAATTGCAAAAGAAAACAAGAGAAGTTGCATGGCAGCAAGTCCCTGCCATGAGCGGGCTTCAAGAAAAGAAACACCACCAGAAATACATATGGGCCATGGCAGTAAACCATTATTTCAGCGCAACCTACTACATAAATAATGTTGGAGGTAAGGATCAATATTTAATACCCTGCAGACAGACATCTTTTACTGTGGAAAATAGGCCAGCATGTCCAGAAACTCCTCCAAATAGGAATGAAGTAGAACCACTTTCAAGATCAATCAGGAAACATAAACATGTGGATAGGTCCATGTGTAGCTTAATGCTATCCTGGACAAAGCTTATAACCTCTTCTATATAGAGAAGAAGAAAAAGCCTTCAAACAAATCCTTGTCTTAGGGCTCTTAAGCAACATACAAATAGCATGATTGTAACTTTAAAGTTATGAACCTAGATTTGATAAAAGATGAATGAAAATCCTCAAAAATCTGATCTTCCTTTCGTTCTTGGATATGGCACGTACCTAGGTACAACTTCAAACCCATGTTAGAGAGACCATCCACTTATTCGTTTCTTTCCCTATAAATATGATGAAAAAGAAACTTTGTGATTTTTTCGTGTTTTTCACACTGGTCATTGTTGCTCTGGTACTTTGTTGGAGTTTATGGAGAATTTTCTCTTATAGAATTGCTTATAGAGCTGTCACAATTGAAGCACAACAATCTTCAGCACAATGCAGTTTCAGGATCCAGAGGTTTGATGATACCAATGTGACTGCTGGTACTCAAGAAAATCAAAATGTGAGTTCAACAGAATCAGCGCAATGAACATGAAATGAATGGTAAACAAGAGGAATCCTTGTATCAGTCAATGGATGAGTGGGAGAAAAGTTGTGACAATTTCTACGCTGATCCTGACTTTAGTTATGCTGTGGGGAGCACTGTGAAAAACTGGGACCTCAAGAGACAAAAATGGTTGAAGGCCCATCCTCATATAAAGAACTATACAGAAGGAGGGAGGCCTCGTATCTTGGTCTTGACAGGCTCACAGCCTCATGCCTGCAAGAACCCAATTGGGGATCATCTGCTTCTGAGGTGCTTCAAGAATAAGCAGGATTACTGCAGGATCCATGGCTTGGACATGTTTTACAACACAATCCTCCTTAATCAGAAAATGTACACTTTCTGGGCCAAAATTCCTTTGATATGGATATGGATATGGTGGATGGACTCAGATGTTGTGATCACAGACATTGAAGTTGAGTACCCATTGGAGAAGTACAAGGACTTCAATTTCATAGTCCATGGATGGGAGGAAAATGTTGATAAGTAAAGGAGCTGGTTGGGAATCAATGTAGGGTTTTTCTTATGAGAAACTGTGAATGGTCCATGGATTTCATGGAGAGGTGGGTTGTGATGGGGCCTCAAATTATTTTGTATGAGTTCTCCTGGTCCTACCTATAGAGAAACCTCCTATTTTCTAATAGTAGAGAGCATTGGTCATCGTACCCCAATACTACCAAAATAGTAATATCAAAATACATCTTACATAAAGAGCAACCAGCAAGCTGCATCTAACAAAAGGTTATTGCATGTAGTACATCTTTAACTTATTGGAGAGGTGGCAAGTACATCTTATTGAAATAGTATGGCCTCCATTTGGTCTGTTTTTGGATGTGACATGGTGTGACTGACTCACTCGCGACTAGCAACAATAGTTAGAATTCAGTCATTGATACATGCAACCGCATTTAATTAGATTTGAGTGGTCAATTAATGTTTTGGCAAGAAATATGAATATTGCAGAAATACGGCTATGAAAATACGATGTTACTGAAGCAACAAACAATTCTTAATTGTCCTTAGTTTAATAATGGCCTTCATGGTTGTATTTATGGACTATTTCTAAATTCGATAATTCCTACTTATCCTCTTTGGAATGCCCAAGATTCTCAATTGTAGAAAAAAAAAAGGTAATTCCAAATTTGTAGGGTTCATACAGAGCTTAGCATAGCAATCCCATTATCCTTTGTCTATTATGAGTACTTTTCCATGCATAAGTACAGTTAATGTAGGCACCTCATTCCAATGCATTTGGCATTGGGAATATGGAGTCATTTCAGTTGTTTTCTACTCAATCATTCTTAAATTTCTCATATACCTAGTATAGAGGATGTTGTATGTATTTTGTAGATGCTAGGGGCAGCATACAGGCCAACCCCATAGAAATCTGATTGTTCTCACTTGTTTTTTGCATTTGCCTCACCATGTTTGTACTAAAGAAAATTGTGCATAGTATTGGAAACATATCAGTTTATTGTATGACAATGGGAATGTTTCCTTTGATTAGAATTATTACCTACTCTGTGCTACCCTATCATGCATATTTACACAGGTTTTACCTCAAATCTGAGTATGATATGTTACTTGAAATAACTGGTTGTAATGGCAGAGTTGCTATTTCTACTCTGTAATGTAAGGTACACCTAAAATCTGACAATGATATATGGTTACACATATACATAGAACATGGCCTCGTGCTAAGTACTTGAGGGAAATTTTTACCAATTATAGAATCTAACCCTAAGCTCATTCAAGTGTAATCACGATGAATGATTGCATGGTTGGGAAATGGTACCTTCTGTAGAGTTGTTTTCAGTTTACTTTTCCAAGATTTCAAGGGATGTTTTGATGAATGATTATAGCATATTAAATGGTTAGGATATGGCACTTATCCAAGATATTTTGGTATTTCGGGCATGATTTTGTTCTATTTTCAAGAGCAAATGCATGCTCAGTAGAAGAGACCTATCAATTTATTGTCACTGCTCAGTATTTCAGCTTGCTTATCCAAGATATTTTGGTATTTTGGGCATGATTTTGTTCTATTTTCAAGAGCAAATGCATACTCAGTAGAAGATACCTATCAGTTTATTGTCACTACTCAGTATTTATTAAGGAAAAAATTGAAGGATAAGGCATGGTAAACATGAGCCCTCAAAATGGTAAACTCTTTGTCACACGGTAAAATCTTCATTACAGGGGGCTCAGTATTCTGGCTCTACATGTCTCCACTATTTAGACCCTAATATCTATATCTGCATACATGTATAAGTAGCATCTCAATGCGTTGCACCCATGACTGTTGTAAAAGAGACCATTCAGCAATCTGAGTCTCATGAACTTGCTATCTATGAATGAGTTGAGGGAGTATGTTCAGCCAGTAGGATTGTCTTCTTCTAATAGAAGCCAATGGTGGTTGTTTCTTAGTAAGAAATGTGGATGACACTCCTTTTGATTGATTCTATAGTTAGAGGGTTGCCAAAAGTTCTCATATACCTGTTATAGATGATGTTGTATTTATTTTGTAGATGCTAGGGGTAGCATACAGGCTAGCCTCATAGCAATTTGATTGTTCTCACTTGTTTTCTACATTTGCCTCATCATGCTTGTACTAAAGAAAACTGTGCATAGTATTGGCAACATATCAGTTCATTGTATGACAATGGGAATGTTTCCTTTGATTAGAATTATTCCCTACTCTGTGCCACCCTGTCATGCATCTTTACACAGGTTTTACCTCAAATCTGTGTATGATATGTTACTTGAAATAGCTGGTTGTAATGGAAAAGTTGCTATTTCTGCTCTGTAATGTAAGGTACATATACAACACTTATCTCGTTATCACTAAATCTCAACGTAGCAAAAAGTAGCACCCAGTGGCAGTCCAATACCATTAATACGAGCAAAAGAATTAGTATTGAAATTGCTTTGAAAGAAGCCGTGTGTGAGAGGCTCATGAGATTCATTCTCCAGGAACAATGTGAAAACTATCAAGTTGAGCCTCGAAGGACTATAGGGAATGAGACTCATTGTTGTCCATGTATATTTAAATTACACGAAGAAATCATAAATAAGTCAATATTGATAATTACAATGAACATTACTGGTCATTTTTTTCACCGATTTGAAGGTCAAAGATAAAAGATCGCTGACATTCAATGCTAAATCTTAGAATAATTACAACATACTAGCACAAAGATTCGCAAGAAGCTCGACCTCAAATTATCATGTTTGTGCACATAATTCATTGGCTGCATGTTTTTCCAAAGCATAACACCCGTGCACATAAATCATTGGCTGCATGCAGGGTTAGTGTAACATGTCAAATTCTCTTTAACTCAGTCATTGCTATGCCCAGGTATTGGCTTCAGCAAGGCCAACGAGTTGTCCGTCGCATTGCCATTATCACCTTCGCTGTAAGCAACCCAATCTGTAAGCATTGTCATTATCACCTTCGCTGTAAGAAACCCAATCTGCTTATCTGCTTATGCTCTAAGAAGAGCCAGAGCAAAGCTTATTGTGGTGCTCCCTTGTTTGTGGAGATGCGGCCCCATTTTTGCAGATTAGTTGATACTCTTTGCAATAAATTCGCGATGAACAAAAAAAATACAGTTAGAGAGTTCAATAAACATCATTATCATGGAATATGGAGGCCGAGGGGTAGCAAGCAGTAGGTTGTATCAGTAGGCTTAGATGTTGGATTGATTTCTATGTCTGGACCCCTAAGGGCAGCAGCTTGTTCAGGGTGCAGAGGGATGCGCACTATTGGGAGCTTATAATGCCTGCATTGAGTGACTTTTGGTTTTAACACGTACAACCTGGTATTGAAGATGAAGCCAACTGCGAGGCATAAACTATTTGATGTCATAAGGAGAAAGAGTGAAGCCCATGTTCAGGATTCTAGATTGCTGGTCAGGGAATTCTATGAGGACGAAGATAAGATCTTAAAGCCTTTGTCCTAAATAGAATTATTTTATATATAATTCTAATCGATTGTGGGCTGCCTCTTGTAATTAGTAAATTCCAAGTCCCCTAATTTGTGTTTATGTTAAATATTGGCAAAATAAAATTCTGAATAAATTAGCCAATGCAAAAGAAGATGATAAAACTTGCCATTAAATTAGCAAAGCTCGGCAAGGTTCAGGATTTAAACAGAAGTTTGAAAGGTTCAGACAAAGGGTTGAAATCATGGAATTTGTAAAGGCTTGAGAACATAAATTTGCACGCATACTCATAACAATGCAAAAATAGTTATTCATCTAGTGCATTAAGAGAATTTATCGCATGATTTATCTATTGTTTAGAGCCCATGTTCAAATGAAAATTTAAACAACTGCAACATCAAATCTATTTCAAATCAAAACCAGTGCATGAGTTTTCATGTAATACACCATTAATAGTTTCATGAAATATATTTACATAGTCATCATGTTCAAAGAATTTATGAATGTGAGAATTACCGTTTTCATTTTGAAGACCTTGGTGTACACTTCATGACATAAGTCATAGCATAGTTACATCTATTTGCCCACCAGTTTCTTGATTATACCACATGCCCAGGAATGAGGTGGTGACTTACAAGTGTCTGAGGCAACGTCTCTCTTGGAATTCATTATTGCCAACTAGTTTCCTGATGATACCACTTGCCCAGGAATGAGGTGGTGACTTACAAGTGTCTGAGCCAACGTCTCTCTTGGAATTCATTATTGCCATCCATTCCTGATAAAACACTTGAACAGATTGAGCAGGATAGCATCACCATACCTGTTACAATGGCTTGAAGGTACGACATGCCCAGGACAACTTGAGCATGATAGCATTACCATACTTGTTACAAGGGCTTGAAGTTACCGACATCCTGAGAAGAAATGAATGACACGCTAAGAAGAAATGAATGAGCAGGCCGAATACGTATCATTTTTCTTTTTCTGATCGGTCTGGCTCATACGCTCCCACCAAGTGCACATAATGCATCATTTACCCCCGGTGACAAATTTAGATCGAGAAGCAGTTGTATTTTCTCTAATACCTGTAAAATAGCTTCTAGATCCATAGACCACTACATACCGCCTATCATTATAAGAAGCGAAGGCAGGGGCAGGAGCCAACACTGGGGAAGCAAAGGTAACATCTGAGCTCATTGAAGTTTATCTGGAACCACCAGCAGCATTAGTGGCAAAGCTAGAAGCCAAAGCACCTCTAATCCTATTCAATCGAGGGATGGAAGCTAGGTCTAGCTTGCTGACTTAGAGATCAGGGGAGCTAACCCTCGATCCGGTCTAGATGTATTTTCACATATATAACAACCTCTTGATTCTTTTACATCACAAAAATTGCGAGTTGTAAAGATCAGTTCGTGCAGATAGCAATAGCTCAGTTCATGCAGATAGCAACAGATAACAGTTTGTCTTGGTGAGTGGCCAAGCAATGTGAGTTCATGCATGCATATAGCCACATAGCCGTGGAACTTGGCCTCCTGCTAAGTACTTGAGGGATATTTTTACCAATTATATAATCTAACCCTAAGCTTATTCAAGTGTAATCATGATGAATGATTGCACGACTGGGAAATGGTACCTTCTGTAGAGTTGTTTTTAGTTTACTTTTCCAAGATTTCAAGGGATGTTTTGATGAATGATTATCGCATATTAAATGGTTAGGATATGGCACTTACCTAAGATATTTTGGTATTTCAGGCATGATTTTGTTCTATTTTCAAGAGCAAATGCATGCTCAATAGAAGAGACCTATCAGTTTATTGTCACTACTCAATATTTATGAAGGAAACTATTGAAGGATAAGGCATGGTAAACATGAGCCCTAAAAATGGTAAATTCTTCATCACACAGTAAACTCTTCATCAAAAGGGGCTTAGTATCCTAGCTCTACATGTCTCCACTATTTAGACCCTGATATCTATATCTGCATATATGTGTAAGTAGCATCTCAATGCATTGCACCCATGACTGTTGTCAAAGAGACCATTCAACAATCTGACTCTCACCAACTTGCTATCAAATTTTGCAAAACTTATTAAAAGACAAATACCTTGTTATTGAAGTTCCATCTTCCAAAACTTTAGCTATTGGAAAACCAAGCAAGAATTAATGGTTGGAAAAGGTCTCCAATTATAAGAGAGAAATGATATGCATAAGAATATATAAAAGGGCTTACACAAGTTGCTCACATAATAGCAAGCACCAAACAAAAACATAAACCATAAATCCTCTTTTTCCTTCACATTAAAAATGGTATTAAGTTTGATTCCACAAAATGTTACGAGTTCAGGGCCCAAGGGCTAAAATCTTACATCAGGGGACACAGAAAAAAAGCACCCCTCTATTGGATAGAGGAAAGGAAATATACATCTCTACGCAGTACTTCTATCCTTGTTTCCTTGCCAGGACTTTGCTTTGTGATACCAGAATGCAACAAAAGCATTTCAATTATAAGCCAACATTAAAAATGAGTCCACTATCAAAAATGAAATGGAGTTGGAGTTGAAGCTGAGCAAAAATACTCAGAAAATTAAAAGGCTCAAGCAAGAGATGCTGGTGGCAATCTAATATAAATATCTTCTTATACACATAATTTTGAAAGCATGTTGTTGTTAATCGTTACTTATCAACAGATATCATTTACCGACTGATGGTACTCCTTTGCTTTTTTAGTGGCAATTAAGTTTTTGATCAATTCTGTAGCTTGATGCTGAGAGTAACATTCGTTTTTGGACATGTCATCGATTAAGCATCCCCCGGAGCATAGCTTCACCACAAGATACAAAGTATTCGCATATTCATGAATAACATTCAGTGTGACAACATTAGGATGACCAATTTGTCCCATCCCAATTCTCAGTCCATTTAAAAAAAAAGAAAATTAGTGTTTACTCTGCAGGTTCGAAAATAACTGGGATGGATGTTCATGTCCTCACCATGTTGAACTGAAAGAGAAAGAAAAAAAGTATCAAAATTGAGAAGTTGTTCTTGAGTAAAAAGTTGAACAGGAACAACATTCCAAAGAGAACCATCAGAATCGCAGATACAAAAGTGACAATGCCGACCACCCTAACCATTTCAGAACCGCCCGTTTTACACCTGAATGTAATTTCAGATACTAAGGGGTATGGCCTGTACTAAGCGGATTTAGACCAGTTTAGGTAGGGGCTACATTAGCAGGCATCCAGGATGCATATTCAATAGATGGAAGGAAGGTTGTGCTGTACCTCCATTCATCTATCGAAGTGTGGAGACGACCAAGGACAGACTCATCAAGATGCATGAAAATCTACTTTAAGGATGAGGTTTTCACACATGGGTTCCATAAACAACAGAATTTGAAAGACATAGAAGAGCGAAAGAATGGAAAACTTACTTTGCATCTTGACGGATGTATGCCCACTGTATAGAACAATCGACCTATAAAAATGATTTATTAGTACTCGACCGAGTTAAAGATTGGCACTTCATTAAAATATCCACGCAGAACCCTTGATACTCAATGTTCACAAAAATTTGTTAAAAAATGGGAATTATCCCATCATTTTTCGGTATATTAGGCCATCCACATTGGCACACCAGAATATCATGTTGGCCTGAGCATGTAGTGACGAGACCCTGTAATACATCTGGCAGAGTGCATGTATAAACTTAACGCATGTGGCCGGGAGACCCTGCAATGCATCCAAAATCTAATATCTGGCATAGTGCATGGTGATAATTGTTACAGTTAACTAGTTATTAAAGGAAATATATTAATTTAATTAAATATGAATTAAAATATAAAAGCTGGCCCATGTTACAACCACGTATATTAAAGGAAATATATTAATTTAATTAAATATGAATTAAAATGTAAAAGCTGGCCCATGTTACAACCACATATCTATCAGTGATGAGCACCAGCATGCATACATATCACTATTTGACACGGTGATACCTATTGATGGCAACTGGATCAAGCTCACGTTGTAGAACCCGGGGTTGTAGGCTAGCTAAAATGAAAGCATACTCGAGCTAGATAAGAAATAAGGGAGGGGCTGGTTGAAGAAGGTAGGCGTTGGGCATCAACGGTTTGCTACTGCGCTGGACATCGACTGTTTGCTTAAAAAATTTGAGATCCCTTAAGTAATTTTCTCTCAGTTACAAAAAGGATGGAAACCAGACGTAGGGAAGAAGATCCCTCAAGTAATTTGCATGCGTATTGGGCAATCGCACTTATAGAAGGATGGAAACCAGATGCAGGGCAGAAGAGCTAGCCAAGGTAGGTCGAAGAGCAGTAGAGAAATAAGGAGGAATATAAGGCAGGTTGCAAGGCAGGTATAATGCTTACAGGTTAGTAGGTGCTCTACGAAGTCTGAGCCCGACTAATAACCTGGCCATTTTGATAGGAGAGATAACACTTATTAAAATTCCTTGCATGTATTACGCGTGCCCTCACCATTGAGGTTTGAAGTCTCACCTTGTTCATTGTATCTCACCGCAGAGGGAGAGCTTGAGTTAACGACACTTCCACTTTGCATGCACTGGGGACAGAAGCCCAGTTCTGAGAGATCGCCTGCCGAGTCCAGGGAAGTATTTTTCACTTTGCTAATATGTTCTCGCCGAAACAGTTTGCCACCAAGTCGAGTTGCTGTTGATATGTTCTGAGACAAGAAACAACAGAGTCATTAACACAGATTTCTCTTTCAAATACTAAGCTAGCCCTACGCCGAGCATGCTCCGAAATCCGTCGGGTAAGACCATAAGCACAACCAACCTAAACCAGATGCATTACACCAGATCAAACCGACAGAGGAAACTCTAGCGTGATTCCAAAGATGCAACCACCAACTTCAACAAATGCGAGTCTCTGTTTCATAGCAATTTCGATTTCAACACATATGTGAGTCTCTGTTCCACAGCAATTTCAAGAATCATAACGTCTAATATTCTTTTCTCCGCATGGATATGATAAACTATTTTTCTTGTTTGTTCATATGCCACCACTCTTGTAGATATTGTAGCAAATTGTACTCTGATCAGTTGGAATCAGACAACTTAAATGTATGTGACTGGTGCCTAGACTTAGAAGAAAAGGAAAAAAATAAGAGACAGAAAAGAAATGTTGAATTAGAAGAAATGGATAGTAGGAATACCAAGGACATAGCTGCCAGTGAAGCAAGCGCCATGAAGGAAGTTGCATCGATAGCCTCTGAGAAACTCAGGAACGCTAATGCTATGCCCACGCATAATCCATTCAATGTCTTCATCCATTCAATGGACACTTGATGGACACCTCCTTACACGCAAACATAAGAGATGGCACCTAGAAGTTGTGGCAAGCAGGAGGTTGTGGCAAGCAGGAGTTGCAGGCGTAGAAGCTGGCAGGCGTACCCTGGTGTACAAGCAGGGCTGAGAGTTCCTCGATGGAGCCTCTATTACTCTATTATAACATGCAGCCCATGGAAATCCAAAATAGCGAAGCTAACATTTAGTGTCGTCGAACTAATGCCAACATTAGATTAGTTAGTATTTTTACCAGTTTGAAAATATCATGCAAACACAAATATAACTTATGCTTTAGCTTTGAGATTAGCTTCGGTCCTCGGGAAGAGGCCAAATAACATGATTTATCAATATGTCTCTACAAACTTCATTTATAGTTGATAAGCAAGGATTAAAAACAACACAAATAATGCTAAAGTGCTCATTTCCGATTACTATAGTCCATGCCTAGACGACAGGGACTAATAAGGAAGTTCATTCCGAGAGTATCGACATTTGCCAAAAGCTTGAAGATTTATAGTTTTGTACTTTAAAACAGGATAATAAAGTCTATATACAATGCAAGTGGACTCACCTTCTAGATTCATGATATTTCTTTTCATTTTTGTTATGGGAAATAGTGTGAATAATATTGCAATAGTTTTCGAATATATTTCCAAATTGTTTCATACTTTATTATTTTTTTGGGTTATAGTTTATGTGGACAAAATTAAGCTATTATACTATATGTCTATTTTCTTAAGGGAAAATAAGAAAAAATAACATATCTTACATAGATTTTGGATTAATATATAATTTCACATAAGGCAATAAAATTTACTTAAAAGGTACATGTACTTTATTAATGTCTTACTATATTAAATCATAAAGATAATGATATTTGCATTGAATAAATCATATCAATTAAGATTAATAAATTTGGGAGAGATTTTGGGATAAAGAAATAGATTTCAATTATTTAAAATGAAATGTTATTATTATAATTTAATAGAGTGTAGATATTTTGGATAAAAAATTGATTCTATTTAACATAATGATATGAAAAGTGAATATTGCAAGTAGTGTGTAGATTTAGTAGGAGAATATGGAAAAGTATTATTAATGCTTTTCTATGCTATGCTACGAAATTCATTGAGATAAAATTCTTGTCAATTCCATGTTGAGCATGAAAGGAATTACACATCTCCCTCATAGTGAGTAACATACCTACATTAAAATGTTCTTTTTGTTATTAATAGTTTTTTTTAAATACTACTTGCATGTAGTAAATTTTAAATGAACTATACATTCCCCCAGTAGTAAGAAGTAGCAAAGCACCTACGAATATAATAAGATGTTTTCAATTTTCAATATAAAAATATTTCACTGGTCTACATTGAAATATTTCATTTATGGATCTCTCTCCCCCCCTCTCTCTCACACATACAAGTGAACTTCATATTTAGCAGAAAATTAATTACACATTTTCAATTATTTTTTAAAGTTTTTAATATATATAAATATATACACATTATCAAATTCCTGTCAATTCCATGTTGAGCATGAAAGGAGTTAGACATCTCCCTTATAGTGAGTAACATACTACATTAAAATGTTCCTTTTGTTAGTAACAATTTTTTTAAATACCACTTGTATGTTATAAATTTTAGATAAATTATACATTCCCTCATGCATTCCCTCAATAATAATAAAAAGTAAAAAACATCTACAAATATAAAAAGATTTTTTCAATTTTCTATAAAAATATTTCACTCAAATACATTGAGATATTTAATTTATAGTTCTCTCACACATGAACTTCATATTTAGCAAAAAAAATTAATTACACATTTTAGATATGTTTTAAAACTTTTACTATAAATAAATATACACATGATATTGAATATCCTATATACATAAATAGATATGAATATAATCATGCAAAAATGTAATTTGATTAATCCATTTTCTTATAGTCTTTCCTTCTTTAGACATTTGATTTTGTTTTTCCCCCTTGACACTATTTAAATATCCCATATACATACATATTTTTTTTCAAAGGAAAAAACATGATGATATTATATTAAGGAAATATAATGAGCATATACATATAAAGCCATATGGAGCTGGCCTTCAAACAGGCCAAAAAGGACAAAAGCTGAAGAGCTTAAACCCATACATTCAAGCCATATGGAGCTGGCCGGCAGGCAAGCCAAAAAGGACTAGAACTGTTAACCGATACAATCCGAGAGAGAAGCATAGTTCACATGAAACCATAACATATAAACATAGAGAAGTTGTCCATAAAGAGAGAAGACATAGAGCAAAAGGAGATATAAAAAAACAGCAGGATCAATGTGGGGCAATCATAGCAGATATATGGATCAGAGTGGAGGAGATAGGAGCCTTGGACTCCTGGAAGATGCAAGCGTTCCGCCATTTCCACAGGGTCCAGCACGTGAAAATGAATAAGGATCTCCATGCAGGCCGCTGATCCGACCACCATCTGAAAGCATCCTGAACAGAAGAGAAAATCTGGTGAGGAAAACCATATGAAGAGGAAAGTTCATACCAGATTTGGGACGTAGCCGGGCATTGAAAAAACATATGGATGTTTGTCTCGGGCGCTTGACAGCACATGCAGCATCTTCCGGGGCTCGTCCAGCCTTTCCTTTGAAGAACCTCCCATGTGAGGTTCCTGTTATAGAAAACCAGCCAGGAGAATAAAACAGCCTTGAGCTGAACTGTAGATTTCCATAATTTGATAGGAAAAAGGGGACCAGGCAGCAACAGGAGAGAGGAAGAGACATATGCATATATGTCTTTGACGCGCGCAAGCTGGTTGGCGGTCCCCTTCGACCAAACTACATCTTTAAGACCTGTTTGAGAAATGCCTTTCCCTTCGAAACAGTTAACAGCAGCGGACCATGTGGGCCGTAGAGGAAGGGGCAAACCAAGATCGTCCCCATCCTTTCAGATCGACGATGAAGAGGACCAGGAGCAAATCAATTTATCCCAGGTAAAAATCCCCTTCGAGTGAAGAAAGGATATGAGCTCAGGGGTCAGCGAGGATTCTAGTCCATGAACAGTCGGGTCGATACCAAGCAGGATGCCAGAACCAGAAAAAAATGACCATTTTAAAAAAGACATAAAGAGCGGCTGAATCTTTCTAAGGCTGCGCCATATGGCGGACCCTCTTTTTGAGCCGAGGGACTGCCTCCTGAACCAGTATGCGATCGGCCTATCTTTCAAATATTTTTGCTTGATGATTGAACTCCATATGCCGTTGCCGAAGATGCCTCTGTGCAAAGTCTTACAAAGGAGGGCCATACCGAATGACTTCATATGAAGTAAACCCCAACCACCGTCCCGCTTCGGTCTCGTGATGGATGCCATTTTAACCAAATGAATCTTTGATAGGTGGGATCTTCCACCCCAAAGAAAATTAGCAGACAGGGACACAATTTTTCTGATAATGGAGGCCGGGAGGAAGTATAGATGAGCCCAATAGACTACAAGATGAGAAAGAACTGTTTGAACGAGGATGAGCCTGCCTCCCAGTGAAAGGAACCGCATCTCCCATCTTGAGATCTTGTTATAGAATCGGTCAATGAGCCATAACCAGTCCTGTTGCCGGTTCCCTTTAGGTTTGAGGAGGAACCCCAAATATCTAAAACCCTCCATTATAGGAGCCATATTAATGCCAAATAACGCAGCAATCCATTGAGCCAGCTCCTGTTGAGTGTCATTGTGATACAACATAGATTTGGTCTTGTTTATGACCAACCCTGTTGCTGACTGAAACTTCAGGAAGATCTCATTGAGACAGAGCCAGCTAGATTTTTGAAGCATAGCACAGATAAGAATGTCATCAACAAACAGGTTGTGAGAAAGAGAGATATTCTTACAGATCTTGATCAGGAGGCATCGCTTGTCAGCAACAACTTTGTTTATCTGAGAGCTAAGAGAATTCATGACAAGTATAAAAAGAAGGGGAGAGAGAGGGCAGCCCTGTCGCAGCCCTCTCTCCGCCTGAAAAAACGATGACGGGATGCCGTTGATGATAACAGAATATGACACATTTTCGACACATGCCATCACCCAATTGATCCCTTGCGTCCTCAGTCCAATTTTTGCAAGAAGAATCCTGAGAAAACCCCAATCAACACAATCGTAAGCCTTTTCCAGATCAATCTTAAGAAAGGCGGCATCAGTGTTTTTGGATGAGACAGAAAATAAACACTCCTGTGTCGAGGCAACAGCATCAAGAATGTTCCTCCCAGATAAAAAAGCATGTTGATCCTTGGAGATGAAGGCATTGAGAACAGGTTTCAATCTCTCAGCGATTATTTTTGATATAATTTTAAAAAGGATGTTGCATAATGCGATGGGCCTGTAGTCTGCAAAGGAATCAGAGCTCTCCTTTTTGGGAATTAGAGCAATGAAAGTCGCGGTGAAAGCACTGTTAATGTGCCCAGAAATACGAGTGGCATCCACCATCCCCAATAAATCTTCTTTAAACATATCATAAAAATGCGAGAAGAACTCGACCGACCAGCCATCTGGTCCAGGACATTTGTCCTTTTTGAACTTCTTGATAGCGTCATGAAGTTCCTCTTCGGAGATGGGTTTAAAAAATTGAGAATTGGCCTCATCATCAAACATAAGTGGCACTTGGTCAATCGCCCAGAAGACATCGGATATATCAGTCACCCGCCGCTTGTATTGATTCTGAAAATGCCTCGTGGCTTCCATCGAAATTTCGTGCTGAGAATGTAAGAAACCCCCGTTGCCGTCTTGGATCCTCCATATAGAATTTTTGCTCCTCCTTGCGTTTGCAAAATGGTGAAAAAACTTTGTATTGCGGTCGCCCTCCTTGAGCCACAACGCCCTGCTTTTGAGTCTCCAGGATGACTCCTCCTTTTGCAATAACTCTTGTTTCCTTTTCTCCAGTGATCTGAAAAGAGTTTTTTGTTCAAAGGATAGGCAGTCGAAATTAGCTGCATCAGAGAGGGCGCTTATATCCTTTTTAATGGCCGCAAGCTCTTGTTTATCCTTCTTCTTCTGTCTAATCGTCCAATCCTTAGCCACCTCCCTTAAGGATTGAATCTTTTCACGGAAAGAGGAAAGGGATAGCGCTTCAGACTGTTTTAATTCCTCCCATTTCTTTGTTATGGCTTCATTGAAGGAATCATCAGACAAATAGACCCTGTTAAATTTGAAGGAGTAGCCCAACCTATGTTGAGGTTCCAGCCAATCAAGAAAAATGGGGCGGTGGTCCGATGTGTGGTCATTTCCAGTTCTTGCAGCTGGCATACCCCATTCGGCAATGATACTAGCATTAATGATGAAGCGATCAAGTCTCTTGGCGATAAAAGCTGGACCAGTTCTGCAATTATCCCATGTTGGGGACATTTTACATGGAATGACATCGACTAAGTTCCTGTACAGAAACTCTGAGCGGAGCCTGTCAGCAATGGAGTCATTCTTTCTACAGTTGCCCCAGCATTCGTCTGAATTCAGAGTAGCGTTAAAATCACCGGCGATCAGCAATGATTCAATGTCTAGAATCCCGGAAGCAAATAACAAATCCCAAAAGGATGACCTGTTCTTGTAGGGTGCATATATGTTCAAGATGTTGAGCATCTTTGATTGTCCCCTGACATAAGCTGAAATTAAAATACCTGCACAACATTTGAAAGCTTTAGCTTTGACCCATGTCGGGTCCCATAACACAGCCAGACCACCCGACAAACCTTCAGCATCAGATGCAACCATGTACCAGGACGGAAACATTCTTCTGAAAAAGTCTATGGACATTTTGCTAGAATGCATTGTCTCCTGAATAAAAATAATACGTGAGTGAGCTGATACAAAAATCTCCTTTAGCGCCAGAAATTTAGGGAGGGCGCCCAAACCCCTGATGTTCAAAGAGGTCAGAAAGGTCATTTTGAAGACTGACCAGCCATACATGCTCTAAGCGGCTGGGGATCAGCAGAATCAATGACTGGGACTTCGACCAGGGAAAGATTAGTAATACCATAATCAGTAGCAATTGTTCTGCCTCTGAAATGGCGACTTCCTCCTTTCTGCTTCTTGCGGACAGTTATGTTTTTAGCCGAGTTGGGGCTGATGGATGGAAAGGAGGGCTTGTGGATGGTCATAGGTTCAAGGACAGAAGGATTCTTCAGAAGGAGAAGGTCAATATCAGAATCGGTTTTGTTGAGAGGAGATTCCGTCGGGGAAATGTTAAGCATCGGTGAAGGCATTGGCTCCTTGCCTCTAGTAAGATCTGGAGAGGCAGGAGAAAGAGACGATGAACTGAGCAGTATGGGGTGAGAGCCCACCACGAAGTCTCCTTTGTTCATGGGAGGAGGGGATGGCACCGGTTCATCGGCAATAGGCTCGGGAATATACGGGCACCCATAATCCGGCGCTGACGGGCCATCGAGTTGCTTCTGCTCATTTGACTGAGGAGGAGAAGCGGCATTAACTTGAGAGGAAGGCTGGTCACGGAGAATACCTGCGTCTTCAGACATAGAACCGGGGCCAGTGAATCTGTTTCTAAATAGGGGCCGCCGTTTAGGTTTGCGGTTAAACCTGTGACTACAATTTTTAAATAGATGACCTGTTCGATGGCATAGAGAGCAGCGGAAAGGGATACCCCAAAAGTCAAGTCTTTGACAGATTGTGGTCCCTTCCCATGTAATCACAATATGATCCGGATAGCCGCCTTTGTATGGTTTCTCAATCAGAACCCATGCAACCCTTTTGTCCTTCTCCCCTCTGACCCATGGATCCACGTAAATAGATTTTCCGACAGAGTTTCCGATCTCCATGAGTGTTTCAACGGACCATAATTCCAGAGGAAGATTGGGTAGCTTTACCCAGATCATACAGTTGGAAGGCGTATTTTTTAGTGGGTCGAAGCCCACGTACCACTGGGATAAGGCTAGAAAACTCCTTCCAATAACCCAAGCCTTATTAAGAATCATTTCAAGATCCTCTGGGGTTAAGAAATGGAATGAATACCAGTCGTTCATCAATCGAGAGGTGACCGGCATGTAACCGATCACAGACGTCCATCTGGCAGATAACCAAATTCTCATTTCATTATCTGACATTTCAGGAAAATGCCATTTCCCAACAAGTGCCAGCTTTTGAAGACTCTCTATGCGCTCCGACAAAGTGGAGCTGGAAACAGAGACCGCCTTTGGAGGAGGAATAGTTTTGATCGGGTGGCATGATTTTTTAGAACGACTGACCTTGTCCGGATTGCTGCTATATTTAGGGGAGACCTTGTTGTCCAAATCCGGAAAGGAGAAAGCCTGACAGGATGACGGAAGCATCTCTTCCACCGTGGAATGCCATGTGGATGCTTTGTTGGCAGATTCACGTGCAATTTCAGCCTCGATGGCAGCATTGAAAAGTGCCTGTGTGGAAGGGGAGTCACTTTCAACCGACATTCTTTGGCAGATGGAATGCTCTGGAGGGACAGCTGAGAGGGTACTGTCCGGATGCAGTTGGCAGATTGACACAGATTTGCTGACTGCCAAGAAAGCCTGGATATTAATATCCCTAGAGAGGAAAGCTAGTAGATAAGTACAGTAGGTGGGATCCTTTGGATTATGTCAGAAAGACCCGATATGGAACGGGCTTGTGAATGGTACCAAAACCATCAGAAGAGAGGCTCATAGGACAACTGAATTACATTCTAGGGGCATCTAGAATTAATATGAATGACAGAGATGGACTAATTCCACCGCCAATATGCCATTGAATCGGAAAATGGGCTTTTGACAACCATCAGAATTTATGAAGCTTTGCAGACGCCGGAAAGAGGATTTGAAATGGAAAGTCGGTAAAAAAACGGTGAAGAAAAACGGCAAGCTTCTTCAGTTGGAGTTCTATGAGCCCAGGAGATTCGAAACCAGGTCGCACAGGCTGATAATTCTGCCTATGCTACTGGTTCATTTTGACAGTCTATGCAACAGCAGAGTATATGAATGACACACCACCATTTACCTATGCGGAACCTTATATCTGTGCAAGGGCTGTATATATATATAGATTCTTTAATCTTTAGAATGATTTCTTTCAGCATGATTGTAACATGAATTATAGCAGAGCCTATCAGCGAGAAACTAAACCTTAACGAGAGAATACTCCAGACTGACAAAACTAGGACTCGCAGCTGTAAATGTCTAAATTATAGCAGAGCCTATCAGTAAAGCGTGGGCCTATAGCTGAAAAAACCAAACCAGATACATGAAACCATCATGAGAGAGAGTCTAATAAGAAGAAAACAAGATAGGTGATAAGTTACTGACCCGTGAATGGAGGCCGATGCGCAGTCCGGAACAGAGGAGCCATGACAAGTAACCGGCGAAGCCAAACCACAGCAGAATCGGCACTGAGAAAATGCAGTTAGCAGTTCTGTCCTTGGCCCGGTGGCCAGAGAGGAGAAAAAAACCAAAAAGAAAACAAAACTCCAGAGTCGAATGGGATATATGGTTGAAAGTTAGAAGCTAGGCGGAATCCAAGTGCCTCTGCATGTCGGAGCAAAACTGTAGCTAATCCATGGAAACGTGTCCAACATGAGCAGGAAGGTGGCCATGCAGCTGAAGTTGACTGGTGACCATTCTGGTTGGTGGATGTCAGATGCAGTGAGAAAACGAGAGATTATTGGAGCTTGTGACAATGTGGAAGATGTCTACTGGTTGTCCATGGCGATGTGCATGGCATCCTCCGTCCTGACGTGCTCCGGCTCCTCCCACTCAAATATTATAGTAAGAGTTTCAACCCATATACATACATATATAGATATAATCATGCAAAAATGTAATTTAACTAATCCCTTTTCTTATGGTCGTTCTTTCTTTAGACATTTGATTTTGTCTTTTTCGCTTGACACTATGGTGATTATAGGGCTTGGTGAATCAAGAGGCAGAAGGACCTAATCAACCTTATAGTTCTAAAACCCAGTTCTTAGTAAAAAGCTGAAATTCATCCTAATGAAATTCAAAGAAAAATATAAAATGTAAAATTAGAACTAGTTCTAAAACCCAGTTCTTAGTAAAAAGTTCAATTGCAACTTATGTGAAATTCATCCTAATGAAATTCAAAGAAAGATATAAAATGTAGAATTAGAAGTAGTAATACAAAGACATTTTGTAACAAATGAAGAAAACGATGGCCACTGGATTTTAGATACATAAAACACTAAATCTGGATAAAAAAAATACATGCAAAATATCAACTTATAATAGAAATTAAAGATTATAATAAGCAACTAGTATAAAGATTATAATAGGTAAAATGTTGCTAAAAGCAAACAAGAAAGCTCATTCGCAGGGTATAGACATTTGCCAAAAGCTTGCAGATTTAGAATTTTGTACTTCAGTCAGTCGGAGGACAAAACTTTTGTTGTCTGCAGCCAGTCGTTGGATAAAGCGGTGCGTCACGCGTGAGTTGATCCTTGTCTAGGGTTAGTAAATAGAATCCTCGGGTTGAGATAAATTTCTGTTTTAGCAGACCTGCTATCTGTTCTTTGTCAGGAAGGCTGTACATGCTGATGAAAAGAAAAGGTCGCTGAATGTTCCGCAGTGACTAATCCGACATGAATGGTTTTGGAATTCGTGAGATTGAAGCCTAAACCCAAGTATGATGCGGCAGATTTCCTGTCGGTTAGACGACACCTTGGAAGAAAAAGCTAAATCCGTATTTATCTAAAACTTAAACAGTGAGAGTTCATATATTGCAGTCTGCAATCCGTTGTGAGGCCGGTTGTATTCGCTGATGAAAAGAAAAGGGCAGCTGAATGTTCTGCAGTGACTAATCTGACATAAATGGTTTTGGAATTCCTGAGATTGAAGCCTAATGCCAGGTGCCAGTAGTAGTGATGAAGTGGTAGATTCCCGAACCTCTAAAGAGAGTTTTTTTTTTCTCCATTGAAGAAATCGCGGACAAAATCTACTCAATATGGGTTAACATGTCGCTCGTAAGAATTCAATATTTCTATTGGAGTAGTCTATCGAGGCGGTAGAATGGCTCGTTTTTCATCGAAAATAAACCAGTAATTCTTTAATTTATATAAGTTTAAACATTTTTCAAATAAAATAACTAATTTATTTAAGTTTAAATGTTTTTTAAATAAAATAACTAATTAATTCACTTAGTTTGTTATATTTTTTTTTAATAAAAAATATTATTCAAAAATAGATTCTCCCATTAAAATCCATGGAGGAGGTGAGTATTAATTAATATGTAATTTATGTTAGAAATCTGCAGTTTCTAAATCTTAATGTGACCCAATTAAAGCATTAAAGCGTTAAAAGCATTAAAAGCGTTAAAAGCATTAAAAGCGTTAAAGCATTAATCTTAAGCGTTGAATTGGTATATGATGGACGTACCAGATTAGAGTTAAATGATATATAAATGATTGGCTCTCTCTCTCCATGGCAATAGTTGCATTCTTCTCCATCAAGAAGCGCATGAAGAAACAGGGCTAGAAAGAGAAACCGAATTCTGAAGAAGAGGAACAGTCAGGAGTCAGATCAAAATAGATGGCAGCCATTACATCTTCCGCTATTAATCAAGGTATGTCATCTTAAACAATAGATCATATTAAGTTCTGTTTGTGAAATATTCGGTATTGATGATCTTTGGGCTGTTAGTAGCTATATTTTTACATTTGGTATCAGAGCCACCAATCAATAACTGAATATTTCCTATGCAATTGATCTGTTCATGGCTTGACGAAAATACGTTGTCCTCTATGGTGACACATAAACCCTGCGTGTCGGCCTTTTGATTCAAGCGCTTTCATCCAAATGGATTAATCAAGATAACAATACCAGATGCAGCTTGAATTAATGCTTAACTCATTTATGTTCCCTGAACCACGGTGAAATAAGTAGTGGGTATGGGTTTCTCCTCAGTCTAGCCACGTCATGTTTTCATTGATTTCCCTAGGTCGTTGTGTGCACTTATAAAGTGATCCCTCTGTGTATGCATTCGAAAGACTGAACAAATAACCGTTTTCCGTGATTTCTGTTAGAAAAATCGGTTGTGGGGAATGCCCTATATGTTGTGCGATTTGCACGGTTTGTGTGGAGTAAGAGGATTCCGTCATATCTCCCATTACTGTGCCAAGGAAGTCTCCCATCACTCTGGGACCGTCTCCACCATCTATATCGTAAAAGTTAACCGTGTGATTGTCTACGCAATCAACATATACTCGGCCACATCTTCCGAAGGGACTTCGGATAGTGGAATTGCCACAAACGGAAGGAGCGCAGTCGTTATAAGATGGAAAATATTGTGTTTCATCCTCGTGGGTTAAGATTCGTGATCAATTTGTTCTCATGTTTGTTTTTTTTCCGTAATTTGCACAGCTCTATGGCCGCTATTCGGATTCGGTTTTTAAGAGTTTAGTTTTCTGAGTATTGTCTCGTTCTCGCGAAATATTTACACTTTTCGGAATGTTTAGCCTTAAGCATCGTCTTTTTGGTTCGTGTTGTATGTGTCTAAGGCGTAATGATTCAAATTTATTCTGTAAAAAAAAAAGGTTGTAAGTGTGCTAGTGTTTAAATGAAACAAAAGGCTGCATAAAATTTGCCTTTATCTGTCCTAAAAGGTTTCGTAGTTGAAGATGGACGAATTTCAACAGTTGAAATGCTGTAATTGACAGTGTTACACTTGCAGTGAAATAAAGAATGCCTTTTCGGAAATGCATGTCCAATCTGTTGTTTGAATGAACCGTTCATGTGTTTCCGGCATAAAGAATCCCGATCCAGTAATGAAAGTCCAATCTGTTGTTTGAATGACGCATTCGTATGCCTTTCCAGTAATGGAAATCCAAAATAATTGTTTGAAATTTTAGGCATAAAAGTAATTGCTCTATGACTGATTGTTTTGCATAAGGTATGTGTTATAAATTATTTATGCACATGAGATTTATGATTTTGTTAATCACCAAAGTGGTCAAAATCAGAATAATCATTTAGTGCATAAGTGACATAATGATTATTGATAGAAATTGCCAGTTATAATAATACCAATTAAGAACTGGCGTCACTAATGATAGAACCTGAGAACTTACCCAAAGGAAAGTCTTGTTCTATAACTAGTTGACATGATGAGGTTTGATAGATATTTTGATTAAATAAATATTGATCATCCAAAGATGTCAGTTCTATTTAATTGAATATATTTATTACCTACTTATGTTTTGGTATTTAATTATGTTAAGTATAAGATAGTATCTACCCAAAGGAGTGCTATATTATACTATTATGTCTACATCTGAATCGCGATAGTTATGAGCTTATAGTTATTTCATTTTTGATTTGCAGGTTATCTATCTTTCGTATGTTTTGAATCAAATTTAGTTGAAGTTCCTATTAATACATGGTGGCTTGATACTGGTGCTACAACTCATGTTTCCAACAATATGCAGGGATTTCTTACGATCCGAACCATAAATCCAAATGAAGATCGTTTTCTCTTTATGGGAAACAGAATGAAATCTTCAATTGAAGGCATTGGGACTTATCGTCTAATTCTAGAAAGTGGATATGTATTAGACTTATACAGTACCCTTTATGTACCTTCATTATCTAGAAACCTTATTTCCGTAAGTAAGTTGGATAATTCTGGTTTTAGATGTATGTTTGGATCTGGCTGTTTTGATTTATATAAGAATACTGATAATGTTGGTTCTGGTATTCTAATTGATGGTTTATATAAATTGAAACTGAATGACACTTATGCGAATTCCTTATTGAATGTAGTAAATAATGTTGGATGTAAACGTAGCAGGTTGAATGAAAATTCTGCATTCTTGTGGCATAAACGACTAGGTCATGTATCCAAAGAAAGAATGATGAGATTAGTAAGTAATGAAATTTTGTCAGATTTGGACTTTAGTGATCTAGAATTATGTGTGGATTGTATTAAAGGTAAACAAACCAAACATAATAAGAAAGGAGCCACTAGAAGCAGCCAGCTTCTTGAAATAATACACACTGATATTTGCGGACCTATGGACACTCCAGCCTTTAATGGAGAGAAGTATTTCATCACTTTCATTGACGATTTTTCCCGTTATGGTTATGTCTATTTGCTTCATGAAAAATCTCAATCTGTGAATGTCCTTGAGACGTTTGTAAAGGAAGTTGAGAGGCAATTAGATAAAAAGGTGAAAATCATAAGGTCTGATAGAGGTGGTGAATATTATGGTAGATATAATGAGTCAGGCCAGTGTCCAGGTCCATTTGCAAAATTCCTCGAAAGTCATGGCATATGTGCGCAATACACAATGCCAGGTACACCACAGCAAAATGGTGTAGCAGAAAGGCGCAATAGGACGTTAATGGATATGATTAGGAGTATGATGTCAGATTCTACACTACCTAAGAATTTGTGGTCGTATGCTCTCAAAACCGCTAATTATTTGTTGAATAGGGTTCCTAGTAAAGCTGTTCAAAAGACTCCTTTTGAGTTATGGACTAACAGGAAACCTAGCTTAAGACACCTGCATGTTTGGGGTTGTCCAGCGGAAGCGAGAATTTATAATCCACATGAAAAGAAATTAGATTCTCGAACGATCAGTGGGTATTTTTTAGGTTACCCTGAGAAATCTAAAGGGTATGTGTTTTACTGTCCTAATCATAGTCCAAGAATTGTAGAAACTGGTAATGCAAGATTCATTGAGAATGGTGAAGTCAGTGGGAGTACTAGAAGAGAAATAGTAGAAATAAAGGAAACAAGGGTAAATGTTACATTGCCTAGAATAGTTCCTCCATCTACTATTACTCCAAATGTTGTTCCAGCTGTTGTAGAACAGCATGATGATAATGAACAACATATAAATGAAGAAGTACTTCCTGAAGGAAATGACTTACATAATGCTGATATGCATGAACCACAACAAGTAGCATTAAGAAGACCTCAAAGAAATCGTAGGTCAGCTATTTTTGATGATTATGTGGTTTATATGCAAGAATCAGATTATGATATTGGAATCAATAAGGATCCAGTTTCGTTTTCACATGCTGCAGAAAGTAAAGAGTCAAAGGAATGGATTAATGCCATGAAAGAAGAAATGAAATCCATGCAACATAATGAAGTTTGGGATCTCGTTGAGTTACCACATGGCTGTAAAAGAGTCGGATGCAAATGGGTTTTTAAAACCAAACACGACTCTATTGGTAATATCGAATGGTATAAAGCTAGACTTGTTGCTAAGGGTTACACTCAGAAAGATGGTGTTGATTACAAGGAGACATTTTCTCCTGTTTCGAAAAAGGACTCACTAAGAATAATAATGGCATTAGTAGCTCATTATGATTTGGAGTTACATCAAATGGATGTGAAAACAGCCTTTCTGAATGGAGATCTTGATGAGGATGTTTATATGGATCAACCTGAAGGTTTTTCTGTAGAAGGTAAAGAACAATTGGTGTGTAAACTTAAGAAGTCAATATATGAGCTTAAACAAGCATCCCGACAATGGTATATTAAGTTAAATACCATTATTACATCTTTTGGTTTTAAGGAAAATACGGTTGATCACTGTATATACCAAAAGATCAGTGGGAGCAAGTTTATTTTTCTGGTCCTTTATGTTGATGACATCTTGCTTGCTGCAAATAATTTAAGTATATTGCATGAGACTAAGGAATTTCTCTCAACGAACTTTGAAATGAAAGATATGGGAGAGGCATCCTATGTGATTGGAATAGAAATATTCCGTGATCGATCACAAGGAATATTGGGATTGTCTCAGAAAGGATATGTCGAAAGGATTCTAGAGAGATTTGGAATGAGTAAGTGTTCACCTGGAATAGTTCCTGTACAGAAAGGTGATAAATTCAATCTCATGCAATGTCCTAAGAATGATGTTGAACGAAAGGAAATGGAATCAATTCCATATGCATATGTTGTTGGTAGCCTAATGTATGCTCAAACCTGTACTAGACCGGATATCAGCTTTGCGGTCGGTATGTTAGGGAGGTATCAAAGTAATCCAGGAAGGGAACATTGGCAAGCTGCAAAGAAAGTTTTGAGGTACTTACAAGGCACGAAAGATTACATGCTCATGTATAGAAGATCCAATGAATCAGAGGTGATTGGATATAGCGATTCAGATTTTGCTGGATGCATCGATACTAGAAAATCGACTTTTGGTTACCTGTTTATGTTTGCTCAAGGCGCCATATCATGGAAAAGTGCGAAACAGACTATCGTTGCTTCAACCACTATGGAGGCAGAATTTGTGGCATGTTTTGAAGCCACAATTCATGCATTATGGTTGCGGAACTTTATTTCAGGACTTGCGGTTGTCGACACCATTAGCAAGCCGCTGAAAATTTATTGTGATAACTCTACAGCAGTATTTTTCTCAAAGAACGACAAGTACTCTAAAGGTGCCAAACACATAGATCTGAAGTATCTTGTTGTGAAAGATGAGGTTCAGAAACAAAGAGTGTCAATCATGCACATCAGGACAGAACTTATGATTGCAGACCCTTTGACGAAAGGGTTACAACCAAGACAATTTAAGGAACATGTTCAAAGAATGGGTCTTGGTTGTATTAATAATAATTGATGTGTGACATTCTGAGCTCTTTTATGTGTTTCTGATATACAATTATGTGTCTCTTGTTTTAATATAGTAGTACGTATATTATGTAATTTTAAAGAAGAAAAAGTCTTATAAAGATATTATGTTTAATCATTATGATATAAGACATTATGTGGACCATTATGCTGTTTTATATAAATTATGAGTATGAATTGATGGATTGCTGGTATTGTAGTATATGGAAGGAAATGCATTGAATTAATAGTGCACAACCGCCATAACTCTCAGCAATTTATCATAGTATGATGTTCAACACTTAATATTATGAATAGTCGGGTCAAGTGGGAGAATGTTAGAAATCTGCAGTTTCTAAATCTTAATGTGACCCGATTAAAGCATTAAAGCATTAAAAGCATTAAAAGCGTTAAAAGCATTAAAGCATTAAAGCATTAGTCTTAAGCGTTGAATTGGTATATGATGGACGTACCAGATTAGAGTTAAATGATATATAAATGATTGGGTCCTCTCTCTCCCTAGCAATAGTTGCATTCTTCTCCATCAAGAAGCGCATGAAGAAATAGGGCTAGAAAGAGAAACCGAATTCTGAAGAAGAGGAACAGTCAGGAGTCAGATCAAAATAGATGGCAGCCATTACATCTTCCGCTGTTAATCAAAGTATGTCATCTTAAACAATAGATCATATTAAGTTCTGTTTGTGAAATATTCAGTATTGATGATCTTTGGGCTGTTAGTAGCTATATTTTTACAATTTATTTACCTAGTTACTATTTACTTAGTTAAGATAGTAAGATTGATTTATTCTATTTATACATTTTCATGTATATTTATCTGAGAGTTTTCAATACAAAATAGTTAGTTAAAACTCAATTTTAAAACATTTTTTCCTTACAATTTTTTTTGACGAAAGCGTTATATCATGTGATCAAAACGTTATATCATGTCGCTAGGGGAGATTTAATTTAAAGTTAAATGATCATTTTCATAAAAACTTCAATAATATAAATTTAATTTAAAAATTTATTATTATTATTATAAAAATAATTAATTGTTATAAACATTAAATTTATATTTAAATAAATTTTAAAAATCTTATTTATTTTAAATAAAATATATCTAAAAAATATTATATAAAAAATTTTAACATCAACCTATCAATTCTGTTCACTATTTATTTTAAATATAATATATCTAAAAAATACTATATAAAGAAATTAATATCAACTCATCAATTCTGTTGACTATTTATTTTAAATAGAATATATACAAAAGGATTATGGAAATTTTTTAATATCAACCTATCAATTCCGTTGATATCCATCGAACAACTGAATATTATATCTTCAGAAGGCTGGTATTACTATTCTGAAGTTGTTAGACTAATTAATGTTTCTTTTGTCACAAAAGGAAAAAGAATAACAAGAATCTTTTAGGAATAGTATATGGCCAACCCAGGTAAATCTAATAATATGATAAAATAATTTGAAAATTAAAATAATCATGATGATACTTAATAACCAGAAGTTTTGAAAAAGAGAAATACCCCGCCCCCTCCCCACAAATGTAAATCTAATAATATGATGAAAAATAAGTGGAAAATGAAAATAATGATGATTATACGGAACTTAGATATCTTTGAACTATACTGATAGCAGAAAGTTCCAGTTGACTTCACTTAAAAAACAATACTCTTTCCAGCTGACTTCGAAGCGCTTGCCATTCCTGGCTGCCTCTAGAAGCCTTATAATATTACTATTTCAAAATGCCTGTCATTCCTGCCTGCGTCTAGAAGCGTTATAATGAAAGGCTGGCCTGAACACATTTACAAATGCAAGGCATTGTTGGCATGGTACTTCAAGTGACGCACATTTTCAAAAAAGCCCATTAAATTACCATCTAGAATTATCATTTTCGTTTTAAGAAAGGTTAAAATTGAGCGTTCTATGTTTGTATGTGCTCTCTCCTCCATTACATGGACATTTTATTATGTTTGTGTCTTCAGGGAGGATATTTTATGGATATTTTATTTTCAATATGGCAATGTCTATCGATTATAAAAACTTGTTTTATATACACGGTTTCAGGTTTAGTTAGTTGCAATTTATGATTATGCTAATCATACGTTAAGGTTTTGCTAACATGAGTATAAATTTTGATATATAGTTGGTGAAACTTTGAGAAATTTGTGTGGTATTTGACATTAGGTATAGTAGGGGTTTATATAGTGGATAAGCTTTTCCATAAGGATAAGCAATGCCTTATTTATTATACTTACTCCCCTTAAATGTGAGCTACCACTAGTAGTACATTAAGGTTCTACCAACATGGGTAAAATTAGCGGAATTTTGACATAGAACTAGAAAAATTGTGAGCAATCTGTGTGGTATTTGACAATAGGTATAGTAGGGGGAGTATGTGGCTCTTCCATAAAAATAGGCAATGCGTATCCATTATACAAACTCACTTTAAATGTGAGCTCTCAGGTTCGGCCAGTTGTACCTCATGATTTCATGAGTTGTACATTAAGGTTTAGGTTTAGCGAACATGAGTACCACTCACATAACCTTGATGTACGACTTGTGGAACCATGATAAATCTGTGTGGTATCTAATAGCAAGTGTGATAGGGAGAATCTCTATAAAGGAGAGGCTCTTCCATAAGAATAGGCAACACATATCCACTATACAGAATTGCCCAAAATGTGAGTTGTGAGGTACCATTAGTGGTACCTCATAGTTCTTCCAACCATATGTCAAGGTTTCACGAAAACGAGTATGATTGGTGCACTTGTGGACAATATATGTGGTATATGACAACATATATGATAGGAGGAGTCTATATAATGGATAGCCTCTTCCATAAGAATAGGCAATGCCTATCCATTATATAAACTCGCCTTAAATACGAGCTCTCAGGTTTCGTGAGTTATACCTCACAGTTCCACCAACCATATGTCAAGGTTCCATCATCATGAGTACAACTGGAGGAACCTTGACAAGCAGTTGACAGAACCAATATGAGTAATCTGTGTGGTATTCCACAACATGTATGGTAGGGGTAGTCTTTATAATGGATAGGCTCTTCCATAAGAATAGGAAATGGCTATCCATTATACATACTCACCTTCAATGCGAGCTGTGAGCTTCTGCCAATTGTAAGTCAAGGTTCCCCCAACATGTGTATGACTAGCAAAACCGTGACATATGATTGGAAAAACTGTGAGCAATCTGTGTGGTATCTGACAACGTGTACAATATGGCAAGTCTACATATAATGGATAGGCTCTTACATAAGAATAGGCAATGCCTATCCATTATACAGACTCGCCTTAAATGCAAATTGTTAGGTTCTGTCAGTTGTACTTGATGGTTCCGCCAGTTGTACGTCAAGGTTTTGCTAACATGAGTACGACTAACGAAACTTTGACATATGACTCATGGAATTGTGAGCAATCTGTGTGGTATTTGACAACAAGTACAGTTGGAGGAGTCTATATAATAGATAAACTCTTCCATAGATATAGGTAATGCCTATCCATTATACAAACATACCACAAATTTTCCTACAAACTCACCTTAGATTAACCTAAAGTCTGTATAGTGAATAATGATAAACTGACTAAATTATGTTAAAATTAAACACTAAATTGATATTTAAAACTTCTTTCTTTAATATTAAAAAAATAATTTTCTATAATTTAAATAAAATAAAGTTATCATATTTATAATATTTATTATATTCAATATAAAAAATTATAAAATAACAAAAAAAATTATAATTAATTTAAAATAACAAAAAAAATTATAATTAATTTAATAATCAATTTATAAAATTATCTTATTAAATAAAAAATTAAATAAATGTTTTTATAATTAATAAATTTAATATAAATAAAATAAATATAAATATTTATATTAAAATAAACTACTCCAATTATAATTAGCCTATATTATACACGTTTTTATCCCATGCAAGTCTTTTTCTCTTATTCTACTTAATCCATGGGTCACACTAAGATGTAATTTGATTAAACCTCTTTTTATAGTCCTTCCTTCTCTAGAGATTTGAGTTTTTTTTTTTTTTTTTGAAATTATGGTGATTACTATGTTGATTACCAGGACTTATAAGGTCAAAAGGCAGAAGGGCCTAATCAACCTTATAGTTTTGGAGCCTAGTTTTTATTAAAGTTCAATTGCAATCTATGTGAAATCTATTTCATTGAAATTCAAAGAGAGATACAAAATGTAGAACTAGAAGTAATAATAAAAGGACATTTTGTAACCCATGTAGAGGTTGAGAAGAGGTTCGAGGCTGGGTTCTACATACATGAAATACTAAAACTTGATTAATAAAATAAATGCAAACTGTCACTCGAAATTAAAGATTATAATAGTAAAGTGTTTGTTGAACATTGAAAGACATAAGATGAAAATTTATTGTTCATAGACAAATTGCAAAAGTAAACAACGAAGCTCATGCACATAGTATCGATTAAAGATTATAATAGGTAAAGTGTTGGTTGAACACTCAAAGACATAAAATGAAAATTTATTGTTCATAGACAAATTGCAAAAGTAAACACGGAAGCTCATGCACAGAGTATCGGCATTGGCAAAAAGCTTGCAGATTTAGAGTTTTCTACTTTGATGATGAAGTCCATATACAATTAAGGTAGACTCACTTTTTAGATAGATGATATTTTTTTTGGTTATGTGAAATAGTGTAAATAATGTCGTAATAGTTTTTGAATATATCTTCAAAGGTTTCATATTTTATTATTTCTTGGGTTTATTATTAAACTTAGATAGTTTAGGTGGATAAAACTAAGTTACTATGCTATATGTCTGATTTCTTAGGTGAAAATAAGAAAAATTAGCACACTTTACACAGATTTTATATAAATATATAATCTCACATAACGCAATAAAATTTACTTAAATAGTACATGTAGTTTATTAATGTATTACTATATTGAATCTTAGAGATAATGCCATTTGCATTCAATAAATCATATCAATCAATTAAGATTAATAAATTTGTGAGAGAATTTGGATAAAGAAATATATTTTACTTGTTAGAGTAAAATGAAATGTAAATATTGTAATTTAATAGAATGTAGAAATTTTGGATAAAAATTGATTTGGTGTAACATAATGATATGAAAAGTGGATGTTACAAGTAGTGTGTACATTTAGTAAGAGATTATGGAATAGTATTATTAATGCTTTGCTATGCTATGTTTTGAAATTCATTTAGAACAAATTCCTGTAAATTCCATGTTGAGCATGAAAGGAGTTACACATCTCCCTTATAGTGAGTAACATACCTACATTGAAATGTTCTTTTTGTTATTAATAGTTTTTTTAAATACCACGTGTATGTGGTAAATTTTAAAAGAACTATACATTCCCTCAATAGTAAGAAGTAGAAAGAATCTATGAATATAATAAGAATTTTTCATTTTTCAATATAAAAATATTTCACTTGTGTACATTGACATATTTCATTTATGGATGTCTCTCTCTCACACACATGAACTTCATATTTAGCATAAAATTAATTACACATAATTTGTTATTATTTTTGAAATCTTTTAATATACATAAATATATACACATTATCAAATTCTTGTCAATTCCAGGTTGAGCATGAAAAGAGTTACACATCTCCGAGTAATAGACTTACATTGAAATGTTCTTCTTGTTATTAATAGTTATTTTAAATACCACGTGCATGTAGTAAATTTTAAATGAAATTTACATTCCCTCAATAATAAAAAGTAGAAAGTACCTGAAAATATAAAACACTTACAAATATATATATATATATTTTCAATTTTCAATATAAAATTATTTCACTCAAATACGTTGACATATTTCATTTATGAATCTCTCTCTCACACACGAACTTCCTATTTAGCATAAAATTAATTACACATTTTGGATCATTTTTTAAAGTTTTTAATATAAATAAATACACACATGATATTGAATATCTTATATACATACATACATAGATATGCATATAATCCTCGAAGATGTATTTTTATTAATCTCTCTTCTTATTTAATTAATCCCTCTTTTAATAGTTTTTCCTTCCTTTTCTAGACATTTGAGTTTTTTATTAATCCATGTTTTTATAGTCTTTTCTTTTCTAAACATTTGAGTTTGTTTTTTTCCCCTTTAACACTATGGTGATTATAGGGGCTTGGTGAATCAAGATGGAGAAGTGGCTCAATGAATCAAAGATTCATCATCTTTGATGGTGTGAAGGATTCCCTAATACCTCATTTGTCTGGCAAGAACGTTGCACACGAGATGTGGATAGCTCTTCATAATTTGTTCCAGAATAAGAAGGAGAACAAAATATTGGTATTGGAGGATAAGTTGAAGTCCACCAAGATGATACAGGGTGAAGGAGTAACTTCGTATATGACGAGATTGTATCGGGTCAAAGATGAGCTTGTTGTTGTCGGTGTGACTATTTCAGATTTGAATATGGTGAAGATTTCTTTGAAAGGGTTCACCAACGACTGGAAGCCCTTCATCAAAGGGAATGTTTCCAGAGAGAAGTTTCCAGACTGGAATAATTTGTGGGACGACTTAATTTAGGAAGAGTTGCGAGACAAGGATCTTCATCCAAAGAAGAGGGATTTAGAGGATGACTTGGCACTTGCAACGCGAATGAAGGGTAAGAAGAAGAAGGAATTGAGTAAATTTAAGTGTTTCAACTGTGGCAACATGGGTCGTTTTTCATCAAGATGTCCAATGAAGAAGAAGGGAGATGAAGAGAAGAAGAAAGGAAAGTAGGTCGCTGGTGTTGACACTTCTACTGAGATAGATGCTCTCATTAGGAGGTTGGAGGAGGAGGACTTTGCTATGATCTCTCATTTCATGTAGGGAACTATCAATGAGGATGGAAGGTAGGTGGACAATTGTGCGATGAAACATATGACATGGTCACAGGAGATTTTCGAGACTCTAGCTGAATGGGACTCGAAGTTTCACATAATGTTGGGTGACAAGAGTGAGAAGGAGATCCAAGGATTGGGATTTGTGCCATTCAGAATGGAGACATGATGAGTGATGCGGGTCCGAGATGTACTGTTTGTAGCAAGACTAAGATATAATGTGATTTTTGTCTTGATGATCAAGAAGAAGGGGTTTGAGGTCTTGTTTTGGGATGGGAAGGCAAGAATCAAGCCTAGAGGTTCTAGCTCGGATGGGTTTGTACATGAAGTTAGAGTGCATGGTCTATATAGGCTGACAGAAAAGCTTATGGATCATGGGAGGAAGGAGGTGGAGTAGGTGCAGCTTCCCGAGAAGTAGATGCAGGTTCACGAATCATAGGAGTGTTGAGCCTCAAAATTACTCTTTCCCTAAGCAATTCTTCTCATTCCTTTTATTTGTTTTTCCATGAGAAAGATGCATTCTCATCACCAATGACCGATATATACTGTCTTGAGGAGGACATTTAGTGATTTACATGTTATGCTTTTATGTTTTGCTATTTGAATAAATTTTTGTATATTAGCTACAAAACACAACCTATTCTACAGCTAATCGGCTGTTCTATAGCTACCTTTATGCTTTAACAGGTTCTAGGTATTAGAAGGAGAAACTAGCTACATGGGAAACTTGGAAATCATCGTGACATGGAACTTGTCCTATTCACTTAGCCCAGGTCGACAAAGAGGATGGCATAAGACTACGATTAATGGATAAGTCAAACCTAGAGACCGAAGGTAACAAGACTCTGTTTCGTGTTAATTAACACATTTCACAGTGATGGGAAACATTATCCGGAACAACTACCTGTACCTACGGACTCCATCAACCACCTGTACAATCGAATCCAACAGCCACCATGTCTTGGATTTATGTCTCCAGCAGCCGAGGAAGAAATTCCGCATATCTGCCTTCTACGTGTTTGGCTATAGCATGTTTTTCTCCACAAACAGTTGTATGGTTTTTCTTATAAATACTTGTGTAAAGGACCAAAGAATTTAGTAGTAATAGTGATAGTTTTATTGGGAAATCAAAGTTTTAAACTCTGTAATTTCTGGGCATTTTGTGTCCCTATTTTTAATATGAAGACAACATGTTTTATGGAAATCTGAAGGAGTTTTCTTGGAGTTGATTGAGCAAGCATAGCCTAATCAGTTGCAGAGGGCCCCTACACTGAAGAAGGTTTCATTTCATTTTATTTTTCTTCTTCTTGTTAACTGTAAATTCATCATTTTCTTTCATAGTGTTTATAATCATTTTCTTACTAACAATGTTTATAATGCAATTTTCATCATTTTCTTATTAATAGTATTCATAATTTAGAGTAGCTTCTTTTTGCTTGATATCTTTCTAGTTTTTATCAGTAGTTAGAAGTTAAAACTTAGTAATGTAATCTAGTTTACTTCATTCACTATTTTACTAGTATTTAAATTCTCAATTAGACTGATCAGTGCCATTTACTGTCTTTGCCATTTTATTTTTAGTATACTGACTCATGGTGTTAATGAATGTTTCTGAAAAACCCTTCAAGTTGATAATTCATCCTAAACTAAGTGGTTGAACATTTCATTTATGCAATGAGTCTTTGCTGCATCTTTGTATTTGTTTTCTCTTAGAATAATGAAGTACATAATTCCTCAAATGTCATCCCATGGAGAGTTTCTCCCAAAATTGAGATGCGGAGTAACTAAGTATTTCATTTAGTTAGTTAGACATCAATTGCAAATTTCACTTTCAGTTTTAATTCATGATTTGGAAATAATAGTGAAACAGGAATAGAAACTTTGTTTTCATTTCTTGCTTAAGCTATGCTTCCAAGTCTTTCTTAAGCTTTGTTTTCATTTTTATAATTTGAGCAGTCTTTATGAAAGTTAGATTTAAGTTTTTGATAATTACATTGTAAATCGTTAGGAACTAAAGACCAAGAACCTCCAAAACAACATAAAACGCAAAAACAACAAACTAAGAAGGGTTATCTAGCACAAATATTGGACTACACTTCATCATTTTATGATCCAACAATTTAGGACACTAAATTGACCAAAAATTTTGGCGTTGTTGCGAGGGAAGTGTAACTAGGTAGCCTTACCTCTTACATTCGAAAAAAAAAAAAACAATGACATGCATAGAGAAAGAGACTCTAGGGGTAGATTTATAGCTAGGGGCAGAAGTTCAATTCCTACAACACCACCTACTCCACCAAGAACAAGAAAAGACACACCTCCATCCCAAACTCATACTCCCAGCCATAGGAGTCCTAGAATTCCGGGGGCAGAAATCCAATCAAAAGAATCTCCTACTCCATCTACCAAGTTAGTCCTAGGGGAGAAAAATTTTGAATTTCCAACAGCAGGAATAGCCTTTTTCACCTCCACAGGAGAGCACATTGTAGTTGAAGAATTAGGAATACCTGGTGAGGAAGAAGAAGTAGAACCTCTCTCCCATATTCCATTAATAGAAGAACCAGAGGAGGAAAAAGTAACCTTGCAGATTGAACCCTATATTGACTCTGAAGAAACTATAATGGCAGAAGAGGAACAAGATGGAGAATTCTCACTGTTTGAAGGAGTGGGTAGAGGGAGAGGTAGAGGAAATAATGGAGGAGGTAAAGGAAATAGGGAAATAGATAACTCTTTTGGATTCCCTATAGTGGATGAGGAAACAAATGCCACAATGAAAAATATCTCACCTTTTGTCCTTCCAAACTTCTATGGGTTGAAAAGTGAGGATCGTGAAACATTTTTGTTTGAGTTTGAAGTGTTGTGCATAACTTGTGACTATCTAGAAGAATATTAAAAACTTAAATTGTTTCCTTCAACATTGAAAGGAACTGCTTTGAAATGGTTCATGGGGTTAGTCACTCAATCCATTAGAACATGGAATGACATGAAAAAAATGTTTTTGGATAGGTACTTGGATTATTACATGCCTACCAATCACAAAGATGAAGTGTTCAAAATGATGCAAAGAGAGGATGAAAGCTTAGAAGATTTGACTGAGAGATTCAACTATAATTTGAAAAGAGCAAAGATGAACAATTTAGATGATGAAAACCTGAAAGCTCTTTTATTAAAGGCCATTAGAGATGAGTGGATAGATATCCTTAAAATGATGGGGAAGGGAGATATCTCTCAACTTCCATTAAATGATATAGGAGAAATGTGTGTTCATCTCTCAAGAGGAAAATCTAAAACAGGGAAAGGGGCAAGAGGTCCTTCTCTTGTTAGAGTAAACAAATCTGCAACAGGATCTGTAAGTAGGGCAGAAATTGGTAATATGCTTGATGAATTTAAAACTGACATTCTAGGGAGCCTTAGTGAGAAATTAGACACCCTTAAAATACAAAACAAGCAGAAAACCGAGGCTGATGCTTTAGCCATTTTTTGTCCAAAATGCAGAAAAAAAAATGCTCTAAGGGAATGCCCTTTAGATGCAAAAATTGTAGAAACTTGTATGATTTTCTCAGAAAGCCATGAGACCAAGGGTTGTCCTTCAATCCTAGGTCTTAAGGCTATCTTTCAAGAGGAAACAGTCCCAAATTCTGCAGAACCTCTTTGTTTTGTTGCTAGAAGACCTTGGCAGGGGCCACAAAATCAGGGATTTAACAATCAAATGTATCTTTAGCCCCCACCAAACTGGAATTCTTGGCAGCAACCTTGGCCTCAACCTCAACCTCAATCTCAATCTCAACCGTGGGCACAAGGAGTACAAAATCCTTATGGGAGATTTTCTCAATATTACCAATATCCTCCATCATATCAGAATTATCCTCCCCCACACATTCAGCAACAAAATCAACAACCACAACTTCAAAATCAGAATCCTCAACTTTCATTGCCATTTCCACAACAACCTCCACAACAAAACCAAAATCCTCAACTCTTACTTCCATTTCAGTAGAAACCAAATCAGCTACCTGCCCAACCATTACCAAACCCCAACAATAAAAACCCTTAGAATGCTTACATGGTAGAAGGACAACAATTTCCAACTTACATGATTACTCCTCTAGATCTTAATGATGTTCAACTAAGATCTGGAAGGATATTAGAAAAGGAAAGACCTTATGTAGTTATTCAGGAACAAGATAGTTCTGAGGAAAATTCTCTAAAAGTCAATAATATTTTTGAGGGAACATCTCTCCAAAACCAAAACATTGAAAAAGAAAAACAAAATGAATCAGTGAACACAACTCTTATCATTGAGCAACCAGCATCCACTTCTACACCTCCTTTTCCTGAAAGACTACAAATTGATAGATGGGTAGAAAAACAAATCTTTTTGCCCAACTATGATTTTTTAGATGAATTGAAGAATGTCTGTATCAAAATTCCTTTGCTACAAGCCATTAGAGAAATTCCAATTTTATCCAAAACAATAAAGGAGTTGACCATGAAAAAAACAAGAAGAAAAGCAAAAGAAACAAAAAAAATTCACCTGGTAGCAAAATTAGCAGACATAATGATGGGAAAAATTGCCATACAAAAATATGTGGATCCAGGAAGTCCAATTGTCAAAACACATATCAATGGAATTGAAATTCCAAATACATTGATTGACTTAGGGGCAGCAATAAACATCATGAGTAAACAAACTATGGAGAAACTTAAACTTCCTAATCTTCTCTACACAGCTACCTTACTGCAACTAGCAGATAGATTAGTAATCAAACTAGATGGTGTGTTAGAAGATATTTTAGTATCCTTAGATTCTTGGGAATATCTTGTTGATTTCATGATCTTAACTCCCAAGAACAATCTAGGAGGACATCCACTCATATTAGGAAGACCTTGGCTGGCCACAGCTAATGCTTTTATTAGCTATAGATCTAGTGACATGTATATTTCTAATGGTAATTCAACAAAGAAATTTACTCTATATCCTCCAGCAAAAGCAATCACAAAAATAGATGACAAAGAATGGATTGATGATGAAGATGATATTCATCCTCTCTTTACTATTTCAAAAATTAGTGAAGATGGTCAAATTTTGAATACATTGGAAAATTTTGAATTATCTTCAGAATATGACCATGAGCAATTTCAAGAAAAATCTAATGTTGAATATTTGTCATCTAGGCAAATGTCTCTCTATTCTATGGAAGAGTTTGGTAGCTCTACAATTGAAATTTTTCCAGGTAGGACATTGAACATAAATAAAAACTTGGAGAAACTACAACAAGAAGAGCTAATCAAAACATTACAAAACCATTATGCTGCATTTGCATGAGAATACACCAACATGAAAGGCATTGATCCTAAGACTTATATCCATCACATCTACATTGAGGAAAATAGTAGACCTATCAGATAACCTCAGAGAAGGATGAATCCAAATCTTAGAGAGATTGTGAAAGAAGAGCTCCGAAAATTACTGAATGTAAACTTCATTTACCCAATTTCAAATAGCCAATGGGTTTCTCCTTTGGTAATTGTGCCTAAAAATAATCGTAAATGGAGGGTGTGCATTGACTATCAAGAACTGAATAAAGCAAACCTTAAAGATAATTTTCCTTTGCCTTTTATAGATCAAGTGTTAGATACATTAGCAAGTAAGAAGTATTTCTCATTCTTGGATGGTTTTAGTGGTTATAATCAAATTCAGGTAACACTTGAAGATCAGGATAAGACCACATTTACTTGTCCATGGGGAACTTATGCCTACCAACTACTTCCTTTTGGATTATGTAATGCACCTGCAACATTCCAAAGAGCAGTACTAGGAATTTTTTCTGATCTGATACATGATTGTGTAGAGTTATATATGGATGATTTTACAGCCTATGGAAATACATTTGAAGAAGCTTTGGAAAATTTGGAAAAAGTTCTTAAAAGATGTAAGGAAATAAACCTTTCACTAAGCCATGAAATTTTTTTTATGATGTTTACAGAGGGTATTGTTTTAGGACATCACATTTCAAGAGATGGAATTAAAGTTGACAAATCTAAAGTTAAAGTCATCTTTAAATTATCAATTCCAAATTGCCAAAAGGATGTTAGAAGTTTTCTGGGATTTACAGGGTACTATAGAATATTTATAAAAAACTTCACTAAAATAGCATCCCCGCTCTTCAAATTTCTTACCAAAGATTGTGAATTCAATTGGAATTCTGATTGCCAGTTCGCATTTGAAACCTTGAAAGCAAAAAATTTTGAAGCACCCATTTTAAAAGGTCCAAATTGGAAACTCCCTTTCCATATTTCCACAGATGCTTCAGATACAACTCTAGGGACTGTATTGGGACAAAAAGATTTGATTCCTTATGCCATTTACTATACAAGTAAGAATTTGACTCCCACTGAGTTGAATTATACTGTGACTAGAAAGGAATTTTTAGCTGTTGTTCATGCTATTAACAAGTTTATACATTATATAACAGGTTATGAAACCTTTGTTCATACAGATCACTCTGCAGTTAGATATTTGATAAATAAAAACATTACTAATGGCAGAGTTATAAGATGGCTTTTACTTTTGCAAGAATTCAACATTACTGTGCTAGATAGACCTAGAAAACAAAACTCAGTTGCTGATTTCTTGTCTAGGATTCAGAATGTCAAAGAAGATTCTCCGGTTGAAGATAAGTTTCCTGATGAATATCTTTTTGCAGTAACTACTCAAACTCCTTGGTTTGCAGATATTTCTAACTACTTGGTCATATGAAAGTTTCCTTCACATTTTTTTCCTAGAGAGAAAAGAAAAATTATTTAAGAAAGGGCAAGATATTCATGGATCACTAACAAATTGTATAAACAACGCCATATCTTATGATCAGAAGGTGTGTCAGGGAAGATGAAATGCCCGTCGTGTGGTGGACACTTTGCTGACAAGAGGATAGCCTATAAAATCCTTTCTTTAGGATATTATTGGCCATCTGTCTTCAATGATGCTAAAGAATATGTCAGGAGATGTGACAACTGCCAAAGGGTAGGGAAACCCGCTCCCTCAAATGAAATGCCATTACAAACCTAGGTACTCATCGAACCTTTTGAAATGTGGGCCTTAGATTTTATTGGACTAATTAATCCTCCATCTAAGCAAAAAAAAAATATATTGGTATGCACTGATTATGTCACTAAATGGGTAGAAGCCAAAGCATTACCTCTTACTAATGAAAAATCTGTAGTTAATTTTCTTTTTGAGGACATCTTCACTCGTTCTGGTGTTCCAAAAGAAATTGTGACAGATCAGGGATCTCAATTCACATCTAACATGGTAGAAGGGCTTGTGGAAGAATACAAGATCAAACATAGGAAATCTACTCCCTATCATCCACAAGCAAATGGTTAAGTGGAATCTACAAATAAAGTGATTCAAGGAATCCTCACCAAGACTATGCATCTAAATAGAAGAGATTGGGAAGAAAGGCTTCCTGAACCCTTATGGGCCTATAGGACTACATGGAGGAACACAACGGGACATACACCCTATGAACTTGTTTATGGGAAAAACAAGTCCTGTTCCCTATAGAGTTCCAAATCGGAACTTTCAAGATGGCAATCCAACTGGGACTAGATTTATCAGAGGCACACAAGCATAGGCTAGAGCAATTAAATGAACTTGATGAAATCATGCAAGATGCAGTTCAAAGGACTGGTATAGTCCAACAACAGAGGGATAAATGGCATGACAAATATATCAGAGACAAGAGGTTTCAAGTGGGAGATTGGGCGTTGTTATTTGATTCAAAGTTTAAAGATTTTCTGTTGGGTCCCCATAATACTAGTGATTACCCCATTACTATTGTAGTTATACCCCTTATTAATATTGTTGTGCCCCTATTGCCCCCATATTGTTATTATTGTGCCCCATAGAATCCCTCTATTGTTATTTTTGTGGCTTTATATTATTATTGTTAGGTCGGCTGGATTATATTGTGACTCCTTAGACTCCTATATATAGAAAGGAGGTTTTTTCATTTGAATCATCCAAGAATTGTTCATTTATGTAATGTAAAGGAGGTTGCCCCCTCGAAGAGGCTGAACTCTAAGGCGTTGATCTATCTTTTCTATCTTTTCTTGAGCTGGTTTCAGAACATTTTCAAGGGAAGTTTCAAACTCAGTGGCTTGGGCCATATGAGATTGAAAAAGTTTTTAGTAATGGAGCAGTAAGGATCGGAACAATAGATGAAAGTAAAACTCTTCTTCTTGTGAATGGTCATAGATTAAAAATATATCAGAAACCAATTCCAAAAGAGGAGTTCATCAAGATTTTCCAAGACAATTCTGAAATGAAGTTAGTGAAGAAGAATCCTTCTTCTCCACTAACTTAGTCTTTATTTTTCCTATGAAAAAAAAACAAATAAAAAAAATATAATAAATTTTATAAGGTTGAAAACCAATCATTGATTGGCATACTTATATAGAAAATACAGGGTGAAAACCAAAGGTTTCTGACACCTTATATTTTCCATTTTCTTTCTGTAATAAGTAGTGACAAAAAGCCACAGTCACTTTGTAGTTCAGATTTTTGCAAAATTCATCATCTCATCTCACCACACTCCATTTTATTTTTACAGTTTCACTTCATCCCATTGTCATATTTCATCAATAAATTTTTCCTTTTTTCAGTATTCATTCCATCTCCATTTCATTTATCATCCTGTCTTACATCTCATTTTATTTCACTTACATAGCCATTTCCATTTCATTCATGATCCATAAGCCATGTTTTACTTTTTGTTTCACGTTCTATCGCTGATTCTATTGTGCAGTTGATTCTATTTTGTAGCTAATCTAATTCTACAGCTACAATTTGTTTATTAGTTTATGCACAAGTGTTCAGTTCATAATAAAATCATGTATGCAGGGAACTGAAGAAAAATCAATTTTTTAAGACCAATCATGCTCAAGGTACATGTGGATCAACATTAAAAAATAAATAAATTAGCAAGCGAAAGGTAAAGGTTGCAAAGGTAAATGCAAAAATTTATTTCAAAAAGCAATTTGAAAACATAAGTTTGTATATTATGTATAATCACATGTCTCATAATCCACCATCATATGATTTGACTGCCATGATGTCTCCACCATATCTTTCATCTTTAATGACAAACAGTCTCAATGATTCTTTCATAACAAATCTCCGCTACAAACTCCATAACATGTACTCAAATGGTCCTCCACAACTACACCTGTTAACGGTCAAGATAACGATGTGACCTACCTATCTACGACTCTTTAAACCCTTACTGTCTATTTATTACATGCCAACTCTTAAGTTTTTCTCTCATATTCACACAACCATTTCATATACACAGTCTTTCCATTTTCTACACACAGTCATTCCATTTCCATACACATGATCATTCCATTTCCTCAATAGCACTCATTTTATAGACAGTGAGAGTAATTTTGAGGTTAGTAAATTCTACAAAATAGAGACCATGGGACTCATTGTCAGGGCAGAGCCCGTAGGGGAAAAATTTATGGAAGGGTACCCCCAACTCAATGAGATGCTGCAGAAGACTATATGGCTCAAGTTCATTGAAAAATTTGGTGGACATCACAAGGAGATCACGAAATCTTTTGCTAGATCATTTGATGGTACAGAAGTAAAGATTGGGGACATCAAGTTTGCAATAATGGAATCTTACATAGTAGAGGCTACAGAACTACCAAGACTTGGAGAGAGGTGTTCAAAAACAAAGAATTTCACAGTGAATTATGGAAGGTATTCCTTAGGAACCCTGGTATGAATGTCACTATGTTTAGGAAAGGAATCCCTATTTCAGCACTCAAAAGTAAATGGAGAAACATGCTTTTGATATTACAAAAATTTATTACCTGTGAGGGAAGATTTGGATGTATGTATGTTTATCATATACATTTATTGATGAACTTTCTAGACAATGGAAACATCAACCTCCCTTTCTTCCTTCTAAACAATTTAAGGAGAATGGATTTAAATGTATAAAATAAAATAGAATCTCTGGAAACAACCATGTACCACCACGGATTGGTCAAGATCCTGGTTGAATATCATCTAAAGAAAATAGGGGACACCTGGGAAAACTTTCTGGTAAGAAACCATTTCCAAGAGACACCAGAACCTCTTGAAAACGATAGTGTTAGAAAGAGTAGGAGAAAGAAGACTAATCTCACCATTCAAAGCAATCTTGAACCTTCAGTACAGAAAAATGATGAAGAAAAACCAATCTCTGAAAAATTAATAGAGATCAGAAAGCAAATCAAGCAGAGGAAGAAGATAAAACATAAGGGTGGTGGAATTACTGAGAACACACCTGAATCTCCATTACAGCCAGATGATGAACAACCAATCTCTAAAAAATTGACAAAGATTAACAGTCAAATAAAGGGGAAGGAAAGGATAGGAAAAGATAAAAAGGGTGCAAAGGAGGAGAACATCAAACCCCTTAGAAGAATCTCTAGGCTCAGAGTAATGGTAAAGAAGGTATCATCAAAGGAAACGGAGTTCATTAATTTGGAAGGAGAAACCCCAGTATCAACTCCTGAAAATATTCCATTTACATATAGCCCTCAAAACTCTCGTAGATAGTATTTTGAAGGCAACCCCAGTAGAGGATCCCCAGGAATAGATCCCATACAACAACAAATTTATGATTACATAGAATCACTAGAAAAGAAAAATGCCTCAAGGGATCCAGGTTCCCTAGCTAATCCAGAACAACCTGTCAATCCACAAGAACCTTTGACTAACTCACTCAAATAAGAAATCTATGAGTTGGAGATATTGAACAAGAATATTAAGAAAGAAAATGAAGCCCTAAAGGAACAAAGCAAATTGGATAAAGCCATTCATGACAATACCATATTGCACCTAGGCTTATGGTACAAGAAAAATAGGAAGTGGAAGAGGAAGAATAGAAACTTGAACAAGACAGTGATAAACCTTCAATATAGACTTCTCATGAAGAAACCAAGGATGGTTGTCACTTCAAAGAAGAGAAAGAGAAGGAAGTTAGATGTATTGGTAGAGGTATCTGAGTAGATGCAATAGAAAAAAAGAGTTCACAATTTTGGAAAAATTGCATGGGGACATACAATGATTTTGAAGTGGGGGTATGTTGAGCCTCAAAATTACTCTTTCCCTAAGCAATTCTTCTCATTCCTTTTCTTTGTTTTTCCATGAGAAAGATGCATTCTCATTACCAATGACCGGTATATACTATCCCGAGGAGGAAATTTAGTGATTTACATGTTATATGTTTTGTTATTTGAATAAATTTTTGTATATTAGCTAAGGAACACAGCCTATTCTGCAGCTAATTAGCTATTCCATAGCTAGCTTCATGCTTTAACAAGTTCCAGGTGTTAGAAGGAGAAACTAGCTACATGGGCAGCTTGGAATCATCGTGACATGGACCCTGTCCTATTCACTTAGCCCAGGTCGACAAAGAAGATGGCATAAGACTAGGTCAGTGGATAAGTCAAACTCAGCGACCGAAGGTAACATGACTTTGTTTCGTGGTTAATTAACACATTTCATAGTGATGGGAAGCATTATCCGGAACAACTACCTATACCTACAGACTCCAACAGCCACAATATCTTGGGTTTATGTCTCCAGCAGCCGAGGAAGAAATTCCGCATGTCTGTCTTCTACATATTTGGCTAAAGCATGTTTTTCTCGGCAGACAGTTGTATGGTTTTTCTTATAAATACCTATTTGAAGGACCGAAGAAGTTAGTAATAATAGTGATAGTTTTATTGGGAAATCGATGTTTTAAACTCTGTAATTTCTGGGCATTTTGTGTCCCTGTTTTTAATATGAAGACCACATGTTTTATGGAAATCTGAAGGAGTTTTCTTGGAGTTGATTGAGAAAGCATAGCCTAATTAGTTTCAGAGGGCCCTTGCACTAAAGAAGGTTTCATTTCATTTTATTTTTCTTCTTCTTGTTAACTGTAAATTCATCATTTTATTTCAAAGTGTTTATAATCATTTTCTTACTAACAATGTTTATAATGCAATTTTCATCATTTTCTTATTAATAGTATTCATAATTTAGAGTAGCTTCTTTTTTCTTGATCTCTTTCTAGTTTTTATCAGTAGTTAGAAGTTAAAACTCAGTAATGTAATCTAGTTTACTTCATTCACTATTTTACTAGTCTTTAAATTCTCAATTAGAATGAGCAGTGCCATTTACTGGCTTTTCCATTTTATTTTTAGTATACTGAATCATGGTGTTAATGAATGTTTCTGAAAAACCCTTCAAGTTGATAATTCATCCTAAACTAAGTGGTTGAACATTTCATTTATGCAATGAGTCTTTGCTGCATCTCTGTATTTGTTTTCTCTTAGAATAATGAAGTACAAAATTCCTCAAATGTCATCCCAAGGAGAGTTTCTCCCAAAATTGAGAGGCAGAGTAACTCAGTATTTCATTTAGTTAGTTAGACATCAATTGCAAATTTCACTTTCAGTTTTAATTCATGATTTGGAAATAATAGTGAAACAGGAATAGAAACTTTGTTTTCATTTCTTGCTTAAGCTCTGCTTCCAAGTCTTTCTTAAGCTCTGTTTTCATTTTTAGATTTTGAGCAGTCTTTATGAAAGTTAGATTTAAGTTTTTGATAATTAAATTGTAAATAATTAGGAACTAAAGACCAAGAACCCCCAAAACAACATAAAACACAAAAAAAACAAAGTAAGAAGGGTTATCTAGCATAGATAGTGCACTACACTTCATTAGTTTACGATACCCGGATTGATAATTTATGTAGAGCAATTTAGGACACTAAATTGACCAAACAAGTAGTAGGTACAGGTTCCTAAGAAGAAGGTCTAGGTTCCAGAGAGAGTCGAGTTCTAGTGGTAGCTTGCAGATTTAGAGGGAGACTTTGCAGCCAAAGAAGAAGGTGTGGTTAGTGGGAAGCAAGGGTGCTTCCACATCTAGAAAGAAGGAATCATAGAGGGATTAGAATGTGATACATGAGAAAAAGAAGAAGCAGGATGTTTCCAGTGAGAGCGACACTTCTGAGAGAACCATAGTTCATTCTTTAGCGATTTCTACAGTGGTGAGCACCAAAAGTTGGGCGAGTGTTGCGAGTAGTGATGATGATGATGATGAGCTACTTACTGGTCTTGGAAGTACCTCCCTCGCTAAGATGGAGTGTTGATTTTTGAGTAGCTTTGGAGGTACTCCAAGCCCTCGGGTTTGGGGATTGGAGGGAAAAGCGTTGCACGAGTCACTTTTGGGCTTGTAACCCAAGCATGGGGTCTTGCACCCATCACGATTTGGGGCAATTCCCAGAGAACTTTAGACATGTGATGGGATGAGATGATAGAGGGTGGAAAGGAGAACCCAACAGTTCGAGAATCATTAAGTTCCAATTTGTCCTTAGTGAGATATTAATTTTTGAAGTTTATGGTTGGATTTGCACATGAGCACTCTGGATCAGCTTGGTGTTAAAAAGGCATGTGACAGTTGTACAAGCCCCATGATGAAAATTTGAGGAAACCTATCTATGTGTATATATAGGAGGTGAGATGAGGTCATTTCCTCATCCATTTGTGCAACACAAGGGAAGCGTAGAAGAGGAAAATGAAACTCATTAGAGGAGGAAGAGACCTTTGTTTGGCCATAGGAGAAGAGGCAAACCAATGAGGAGGATAAGGGATGTTTGGGAACATTTTTGTGGATGCGTTGAGGGTTATCTCATTCTATAGGAGGGCCAAGGGTCTGGGCTTGAAGGACGAGTGTGAAGAAGGGCTAAAGCAGGGCTATTGTGGCAAAAATGAGGTAAGAAAAATTTGTTTTGCGTGGGCCGCTAGTATAGATGTTGTTGTGGTAGGCCACAGGAGTTACCACCATATAAAAGTACATGCGTGGGTGTATTTTGGAGTAAATTCATGCCCATAACAACAACACATAAATAGGGGACCCTTCCTAGGTGAGGCCACAATCATTAAGGGTTGTTTGAGTGATCTTACAGGGGATGTTGTAATGTGAAAGTGCCCTAACCAGGAAAAATCAAGGACAACATGCTACAATATAGTTGGATGTGAATTTGTCTTTTGTTGTATACGTGTTTTAGGATCACTTTGGATCAGTTTGTTTAGCATCCTGTGGGTTCCATTTGGAGGACTTTTCGTGGAGGTCAAAAGTCTATCCTAGGAAAAAAACTTGTAGTGAAGGATTGGGAGCCACTGATTTGGTGGAGGAAAGTGTGTTGGCTACCCAAAATAGCCCTAGACAAGCATTATTGAAGTGACGAAGATAGATGAAGATTGGGTGAAGTTTGGAGCCTTATGAATAACTCTTTGACATTGGACGAAATAGGCTACTAGAAGGCAGATTGGAGCTCAGGTATTGGCCAGCCTAGAGAAAAGATTGGATCACCTCGTGTACATGTAGCAGAAGTGACTTGAAATAGTGTTAGGTGGCAAACCTCCTCGAGTCTCTATGTGTTGTCCTTCGAAGGACTAAGGGACAGCTAGAGAGAGTACATAAGAGAAGTACCGACAAGACAAGATATGACATAGAAGTTACAACGAAGTTTATCATTGTACCTTGTATACCATTTATTGTTGTATTATTCAGATTGGTTTAATATAACAAAGATTGGGTTGTACATTATTGTACACTATTTTGTTAAAATTGTCTATACTTGTGCATATGTGATTTACTGCTATATATTTTCTGTTGTGCAAAGTAGTTCTTGTTGAGATTCTTGGTTTGGTAGCATCAGAGATTTTAAAATTCTAACCTAGACCCACAATTGTGGAAAAACAATAATGTAGACAACACCACATGCATGACATGTACACAACACCACTTGCACACAACACCCCATGTACAATCATGCACACAAAACCACATGTACATAGCGCCATATGTACTACATGCACACCACGCCATATGTACACAACACTGCATATCCAACATGTGCACAGCACCATATGTACACAACATTGTATATCCAACATGCGCACAACACCATATGCATACAACAATCATATCCAACATGTACACAACACTATAGGTACAACATGTACAATAAATACATAACAATAAGATTTCACATTTAGAGACCACACACTGGCACTACCAACCAACCTTTCTTCTAGCGTCTTTCTACTATTCATGCTTGTCCAACCAACCGCACTGCTTTCATTCCGCTAATGTATCCTTAGCATTACTTATTAAAGCATAAACATAGGTATAATATAAACACATAATGTCAAATCATATCCACATGATATTGACCTTGTAGATCTATCAAGGCTACTCTTCCCACTTGATTCTTCAAAAACCAGGAACCCTTTCATGCCATTCACCTACATAAGCAATCATTCGTCCACAAAAATGATTCCCGATGTCCCTGTTAGATAAAAAAATACATACATACATATATACATATAAACATGATCATAAAAAAATCATGACCCCTAATGAAAATCTCAGACAACAACATACAAACATACATGTATACATATAAACAGTAACATAAAACAATCATGATCACTGATGTCCCTGTCAGTCAAAAAAATACATGCACACATCTATACATATATAGACATAAGCATAATCATAATCATGACATAGGTACCATATATCATAAGATCAAGGTTAAGAGAACTCCATTTATCCTTGCACAACATGCACAACATTGAGAGCAATAGTTCCCAATTTAGCCAAGGCATCTGACGCCTCAAGTACATTTTCTTTACCTTTCCTATTACCTTTTGCATGATTGTGATGCCATCATTCATTTTCACCAATGGACCTAACCAATCCAAGTGGTTGTGATATTCTCACCTTCAACTACCCTTTACTCATGCATTAGGCTTCATCCGGGTCTTGCATTACTTGTAGGGTTTCATTCATCTCATCCCGAGCTCCATTAACTTTCCTTCTACTCCAACCAATTCCCAAGGCCCTCAAAGCATAAAAGGAAAGAAAAAGAAGCAAAAAATAAGAAAACCATGAGGCACCAATAGCAATATGACACCACAAACAAAGTGGTATGGCCATACACTAGACATAAACAAAGTTGTAAATCAAGCATAAACAAATCACAAAGAACTGAAAGCACAAGACTCTTAACAGAGACCATGAATCAACCCCATGGGTTCCTAATACTTCTAAGGGAAATCTCAACCTAATCCTTCTTCAATATTTCATGGAAGTTTATTTTGCTAGGAAATCCCTTGCATCATACTGTGATAAATACACAATTTCCAGTGCATAAATAAACATAACAATACATCAGTTACCTTATCTTGTCATGCCAAGCATGCGACCTTGTAACTAAACTCGTATGAATATCATTTATCAATGGATTACAATTCTTCCATGAGTCCAACTATAACTAGAAACTAGATAATAAACCTATCAAATACATGTTCATGAATCTAGCACGTATCAACATAATGTTAGACAAAATCAAGGTTAATATTTTTTCGTACAAGCAAAGCACTCATTCATTTGCAACTACATTTTCTAAACATAGCCGGAGGAATCCTCACCCAATTCCTTTCTTTTACCTTCTACCTTGTAATTAAGTCTTATTAGTTTCTATCACATTTCCCAACTGTTAGTTATATAAACAAATCAACTATTGTTGTGCCATGCTAATACTTAGCATGTTTGCCTACAACTATTCACACATGTCAGTAACATGTTCAAAAGATCAAGACATCATCTTTATTAACTTGAAATCAACCTTTCCAAAGACTAACAATCATTTCATAATCAACAATCAACTCAATGTCATTAATCATTATACTACAACTAGCACCCACTTACACTGAAGTGCACATTGGCTATCTCATAACATATCATGTTAGTACAAACATCTTAAAACAAGATCATTCCTTCATGCAATATTATAGACACACACTCATATCATGTAATTATTCAAACATTTAGACAATATATAAACATACAATGTTAGATAAACCAAATAGACAACATAACCAAACTCATACCTCAATGTATCTCAGGGGAGGCTATCACATCCACACAAGTTAGTCTAGATTAGTACAACACAATATCACAAGTATATTGACTCATACCTGAATATCATAACCATGACCATCTGCCTAGGTCAATCCATATTAGTAAGATAAATATAACATCAAGATCTTAGCTGCAATGACCATAACCATCATGCATATGACCATAATGCACATAAAAACAAATTAACTACCATGCATGATTATTCGACGAACATGCATATGACCAAACTGATTCACTAGCATCTAGCATGCAAATAACCACAACAAAAGTAGAATTCCAAACATGTATATAACCCTAATGCATATAACAATCCATTAACCAGCATAAATACATGCCCAACATACAAAATTGTATGACGATAGAGTCTTACCCTAAGGTTCAATGTTGCCACCTCACTTTCATGATCTACATCCCCTACTCCATCTCAACCAACATATAAACATTATAACATACCAACGACATCTTGATGAAACAAACTACATAGTGACTAACATGATACATGCATGACCTTCCATACATGCATATTCATAACCATGGCAATGAATGCACAACAACATATAGACACTAATATGCATAACAAATGCATATAAAACCAACATGCATTGATGACAAACACATCCCAGCAACAACATCATCAACTTCTACATGACAAGACAATTATAATGATGACCATCACCATGCATACATAACAAGCACATATACAACCTACATGCATGCATGACAACCACATTCCGCCCATCGAGTCGAAGGGTGGAACCATGCTTTGATACCACTCTGTAACACCCTCCTCTTACATTTACCCAAATTAGTAGGCATATCACGATAAAAATGTGATGAATAGTTGTTATTATATGATTCAACTCCCTAAGTATAGTTACGGAAGTGGAGACCAAACAAAGTTTACAGACCTCCCTCAGGTGCTACAGGACCCCCAAGAGCTAACCAACCATCCCAGGTGCCCAACCCTGAGTTAACTTGCTGTTTAACTAAACTAAACACCCAATAACTCCCATGAAAATCTCTCCATACAACTGTAACCGTCCATTCGATCCCACAACAAGGCCTTCATGTGATTGTAGAATTTTTCGCCTAGTTTTGTGCCAATAACTATGAGATTTAAGCCAATTTTTCAGGTTGGTCTCCATACCACTACCTAGAACTTTATAAAACTTTCCAAAATAATGAATGAGACAGGGACAAATCCTTTCACACAGAACTTAGATAAGAAATTGGCGTAACTAGGCATATCCATGATAGACATTTCATTAAACAAATCATGAACATGCAATCTATAGGTCATAATTACATATCTAAACATAGGGAGCTCATACTTATCTGAGAATCATAAATAAGGTCTGATGCCCTCTCATAATAGCTGCATTATCATCTATTAATTCATTAATTCATTAACATTTCATCTACTAACCAAAACATGATGAGATCCATAACTCAAATCTATCATTAACCATGATTGTAACCAACACATAACTAGATAAAAATCAATAATAGAAAAACCATCATAGCCACGTAATAACAAGTAAATTTACACATAGAACATAGGAGGAAAAGAGCTCTTATTAACATATGAAAATCCAAACAAGTCAGGGACTTCCACGTACCACCCGACCATAGATTGGGCTGAACCAAACTTTTGTTTCATCCAATCATCCATGTGCCATATTCCAAGCATGGATGTGGGATCTAATGGAATAAACCAAGAAAACCAAACCAGGGCTTTTAGAGTCCAAACCACCTCAACCCTCAACCAATGATTCCACCTCACAATCAGATCACTAACCTTCACCAGATCGGTCTCTATCCAAGCTATCCAAGGCTCTAGAGCGTCTCTTCCAACCCGACCTCCAGGACTAGTCACACAACCCACAACTACCGGCTAGCTCTAGAGCATTTGTCCAATCAAGGCTCTAGGACTAGTAACTAAATGCACCAAGGGCTCTAGAGCGTTTTTCCAACCAAGGCTTCTAGGACTAGTAACTCAACCCAAGCTGTTACAGGGTTTTTATAGCGTTTTTCCAACCAAAGCTACAGGAACTAATAAATCAACCCACAACCATAAGGAATAAGAGCACAAACCAGAAAAATAAATAAATAAATAAATAAAACCCATAACACCATGGCTATCAAGGAAATGGCAAGGCTAGGAAAAACAACTATCAATCCAGGAAATCCTCCATGTCAATCACATATCATAACTAAGAAACCACATGTATGAAAAAGCTAGCAAGGAAACCATACATGCAACTCGATACCTGCAAAACAATCCAACTATAGTCGTTGATTCTGCTATCCCCTTATGCTTTCTCATTTTTCTTTTGTATTCTTACTCCAAATCCAAATTATGTCAAAGTGCTCCAAGAATACTGTAAGTGACCAAGAGTATGAGAGAGAGAATAGAATGACAGCTCCACCCCAAAACCTGTCAAAAGGCTATGAATTGATCCTCATAAGCCTTTTTATTAGTGATGCGTCTATTTTCTTCATTTTCCTCCTCACATGCAAATTTGTGACTTTTCACCTTCCTTTTCTCTTATTTTCCTTTATTTCATAAATAAATGTCAATTAATGTCTCTTTTCCTTCGCTAATTCCTTTGCGAATTTCCTTAGCCATAATAAACCAAAGTGACACTGACTAGGATGTTTTTCCTACCATTAAGCTTTGAATAGTGTCCCATGACCTTCGTCTTATATTTTTTACATGATTTTTTTAACATGGGTTGTTACAATGTGGATTTCCTTGATACCTTGGTCATAAACTTGAAGGGAGCAGGGCCTCGATAATAAAACTTATATATGGGACATGTCAAATTCTAGGATAATTGGGCTATAAAATTTATGAATTATAAACTTTAAAGGGATAATGTTAGGCTAACGTTGACTTCGTGAATGAATTAGTGATTCTAGAAGTTTCTTTGTAACATTTTATTTATGTATGAAATTTAAATATTTTATTTTTATTAATTATTTTTTAAATAGTACATGTTTTGGCTATTAATTTTTTCTAAGTGCTACATATAAACTCCGTGTTGAGCATGGAAGGAATTACACATCTAATCTCCTCCATACTTCTGTGTAGAAAACAATTTTCAATACAATGACTGATGCATCATTGCATTGAATCTATCTTTTTATATATTGAAAAAGATTACTTGAACCTAAATACTACCAATAACAACTTGGAACATTAGAATTCTACATTCAAACACACTGCTCAATACGAGTTAACATGTCACTTACAAGAATTGAATATGAAAATGAAGAATAACAATATTTTTTCCTAACCACCCAAAATAAACCGAATTAACGCAAATTTCTAATTTATATAAGTTTAAGTGTTTTTTAAATAGAATAACTAATTAATTTGTTATATTGTTCCCTTTGTTTTAATAAAAAAATATTATTCAAAAATGCATTAAAATTAATTGGGAAAATAAATATTAATAAATATATAATTTATTTACCTAGTTAGGATAATGATATTTACTCTATTTATACATTTTCATGTATATATTTATTTAATTTACATATGTATATATTTATATATTTTAAAATTTTTAATACAAAATAGTTAATTAAGGCTCAATTTTAAATTGTTACAACAAAAATGATCAAAATGTTACAATTCATGATACCACCCAAATACATTTAAAGTTACATAATCATTTGCATTAAAAATTCTATTTCAAAATATGTAATAAAAATAATATAAATTTAATTTAAATTATTAATATTAATAATATAAGCTATCTACATGCTGACGCATACCATCATCCATCACAAAAATTTGGCTTAAAGTTACATAATCATTTGCATTAAAAATTCTATTTAAAAATATGTAATAAAAATAATATAAATTTAATTTAAATTATTAATATTAATAATAATAGTTATCTACATGCTGACGCATACCATCATCCATCACAAAAATTTGGCGTCTTAAACACTAGCTATTAGGGCTCTCAGAATTTCTGACTCTGATCACCTAAATGAAGAAATTAAACACTTAACCTCTATTTTAAAAAACATAGGATACAAGGAGTTTAGTATTAAGAAAGCTATAAAAAGAGCTCAGGATAAGGTCCACTTTAGGGATCCTCGGGAAAACAGAAAAGAAAATTGTGGGAAAGTTTACCTACCATTCATTCAAGGGATTACAAATAAGATTGCAAAATTTTTAAAAAAGGACATAAACACTCAGTTTACAACATGTAGAACAATTAGGAAAATGATGAGATCAGTCAAGGATAACATAGACCATCAACAACTCAAGGGTGTGTACAAGATTGATTGCTCATGTGGCAAGAGTTATATCAGGGAAACATGACAATCTCTAAAAACAAGACTTAAAGAGCACGGAGCTAATATTAAGAATGGGAGATCCTGTACATCAGCCCTTGCGGAACACTCATCCAAAACCAAACATCATGTATGTATAGAAGACGCCAAAATCATTGCAAGAGAGGATCATTATCAAAAGAGGAAAATTAGAGAGGCCATCGAAATCATGAAATTTCCTCAGAACCTCAATAGGGACAATGGAAGCGAGATTAGTGGAAACTGGCTTCCCCTGATTAGACAAATAAATCCCTCCAAATCTTTTGTAGCTTAGTATCACTGGTTTCTCCCCAAAATGAAAATAAAAATAAAATAAAATTAATTAATTAATTAATTAAAATTAATTAATTAATAATAACCAATATAACAAAATAAATTTATAGATTATAGTAACATTAGTTTTATAAATGAATATTTGAAAATTATAAAAATTATAAATCAATTAAATCAATTAATTTATTAAATAATTAAATAGGTTACTTATTTATAAATTAGATACTTAGGGTTTAATTAATTAAAATAACCTCGAACAAGCTATAAAAAGAGGGAGGAGTGGGGGGAGGAAACGACTAGGAGGTGAGGGCCGGGATCCATCATCTGCTGATCTTCCACCCGTCATCTCTATTGAGATTGCTTGGCCTCCTTTCGATCTTAATGGCTTCCCTAAATTTACGGTGGTGGAACTGCGAAATGCATCGACAAATATTCTATCATGTGATTTTAGCCAAAGAATTCTCTTAATCTTGACATGGATCACAGAAGCCTGAATTCAACTACTAAAGTAAAATTAACATAAAAAGAAGAAAAAGAAAAAGAAATATAAAAAGCATCGATACAAAATTATAAATTAATTAAATCAAATTAAATAATTAATTAATTAATTAATTAACTAAACTAATTAATAATTTATTTATTTTAAATAATTATAATAATTAAATTAAAATAAATTATAAATTGATTAATTAATTAATTAAATTAAAAGAAATATAAAATCATCAAAACAAAAATTATAAAATTAATTAATTAATTAATCAATTTAATTAATTAATTAATTAACTAAACTAATTAATAATTTATTTATTTAAAATAATTATAATAATTAAGTCAAAAATAAAAATAAATAATTAAAACAACAATAAATTAAAATTGAAATAAATAAATAAAATAATAATAAAAGGTAAACTAATATATGTAGGTTAAGCGGGCTTTCACTAATTAGGATTAATTAGGTTGGAGGATTCTTCTCTCAAAGAACAATCATTCATAATCTACCATTTTTTGGTCCTGATGATGGACTCCCTTTGGGATTTGAAATGTCGACATGATGAATATAATATTATGGATAATCCGGATCATACTACACCAATATTAATATTATTAAAATAGAATCTATATTTAAATAAATTAAAAAAAAAAATTTAAATATAATATATCCAAATATATATATATATATATATATATATATATATATATATATTAACCTATCAATTCTGTTCATTATTTATTTTAAATATAATATCTAAAAACAATTATTTAAAAAATTTAATATCAACTTATCAAGTCTGTTGACTATTTATTTTAAGTAGAATATATCAAAAAAATATACACAAATTTTAATATCAACCTATTAATTCCATTGATATCCATCAAACAACTCAATATTATATCTTCAGAAAGCTGGTATTATTATTTTGAAGAGTTATTAGTGGTTAGACTCATTAATTTTTTTGTCACAAAAAGAAAAGGAATAACAAGAATTTTTGAAGAATAGTATGCGGGCAACCAATTTAAATCGAATAATATGATCAAAATAATTGAAAAATTATAACAATCATGATGATACATAATATTAACAAGAGTGGCTATGGGGCAGCTAGTCCCTGCCCTATGTTGATGTATCTGGATGTTCAAAGCAATAGTAAGCAATGTTTAACATGCTCTAACCAAGAAGCAAATATTGATTTTGCCTGATTGAAGCTTGAAGGCTATGTTCTAATGGTGGGAGCATTGCTACTGTGATTGAGTGAATCAGGTCTCCATCTGAAGGCTAGTCATATTGAAGTTAGAACCAGAAGAGGCCAATAATTCAGTAAGCCTGAGTCCTATAGAAAAGTCAAATTGTTCTTAACTACATAAGAAAAGAAACCAAACAACCAAATAAGTTAGAAAAGTCAAGTTGTTCTTAACTGCATAAAAAGACAAATTGAAAACCAAACAAGTTTTCATGTAAAGTGTAGTCTACCTATAGAGCTAGTGAAAACAACAGGTTTTAGTTACAAGCTACTATCTTAAGGCCAGTCATGTTAGCTTGTTGCAGTCGCTGCTACTTTGGCTGCAAATTTTTATGCATATCAGCAAAGAAAGTTATAGACCAAAATCAGAATCTTCTGTCCCCCGATGATCTGAAAGAAGACTAACAATCTTCTCATTCTCTGGAACTATAGAACTGGAAGTCTCTTTGGAGCTTAAAAAAAAAACAATATAAAGTAACCCATTATATAGGCATTAACTGGAACCAAAACTACCTTACAAAAAGCAAGGTTTCGTTGAGAACTAAATCAAGAAACAAAACCCATGTATTGAATTTCTGTTTTAAGGAAACATCCAAAAAGAACACAACAATTAACAATGCTAAAATTTCAATAGATTACCATTATTTTCCCCATTAATATTATAATATCTTATCAGCCAATCAGACAGATTTAGTGTTCACCTTGATTGCAGACAAATTTTGCAAAGATAATTTAAAAATACCAAGAAAACAAAAAGAAAACCTCCCATATGTCAAATTGAATCCTGATCATGATCCTAAATAAACTTTCCCTCTCACAGGAGCTCTGTACAACACTAGAAAAATATATAAATAGAAAATGCCAAATGCCAAACATCTTGCCCAAGAGCATTCCAAACTAAAGTAACTCATCCAGAAACTAGCATGCTTGATTTGAAAAGATATTACTCAACAGTCGGCTGGAACAACAATTGCTTGAAAGTCACAAAGCGACGGAACATGTGAATCATTGCCCTGTGTCAATGAGGACCTGTTCCTTAAATCGATGGTATGTCGAACATCTTTTAATCTTGCATCATTAGAACTTCTAAATTGTTGTCGTTTCAGAAATCCATGCATAGAGGTTTCAAAGTTTCCATTACCCCCAATATTAGGAGCAAGTGTCGCCACTTGAACCTTTTCAGTAAAATTTATGCCAGAAAGAGGATATCCGTTAGATATGAGACCTGTACAATACTCAAAGCTTCTAGTTAGACAAAAATTATGTTGCATTCCTTGCAGTGAAATTTGATCCATTGGATAATGATTCTCATGCATACTCTGTTCCAATGTGGCACTTGGTCGAGTGGCCAGATCTAATGAATCTAATACTAGAGCCCTTGAGCTCAATGAGTGTGTTGACAGAAGAGAGAGAGCACAACTAGAGTCAGGGACTCCTAAAATATTTTGTGTAGCCATTGCTACTTCTAAGCCAGTATTCATTCCTTCACTTGGTGGAAATGAAAAATTAAAGGCCTCAGTAAGATGGTTTGCTGGGTTCTATGTATAATGTTGAATTCCTTGATTGAGAACGTTAGCAGGGGAAGCCTTGGAGCTCTGCAAGAGCTAGAGTTTCCTGTCAACAATTTGATGGGACAGAGCATTTGCAAAAGATGGGTGATTAACATTTGGTGTTTGTGGATGGCCATCAAACATCGATGGAGACTCTGGTTTAACAGTCTTTGCCAAAGTCCCTTTCCCCTCACTATGATCATTCAAAACTGAACTTAAAAGAACCCTTGGGTGCATAAAGGATGATGCATCTAGAAAAAGGTCAGTATGCCTATTATCTATTCATAAAAGTGAATATCAATCTTTATAACTCAGTACAAATTGCGCTACACTACTTCGATACTTTCATGATTCATCGCTCTTTTTATGCTTAAAGAAATAGTGTTATTGTTTTGATAATTAAACATGCAACTGATATTCAAGATTTTTGCATTATAAGAATTACCAGAATTGATAATGGATCTTCTTTCTAAATAATGATTAATTTAATTTCTTGGGTCCCATTGATATCAATTGCAACACAAGATTCCTAGTTTAAAATTCCTAGTTTAAAGAAGGTCGTTAAGATCTCAAATCCACTTAGCTCATTACTGCACGTGAGCCCATAATCAAATGGCAATGATCTATGTTTCTTGATGGGTACCTGCTACAAGGGTAAATGCCAGTAAACAAAGAAGAAATCTAGGCAGGCTGATAAGCTCAAAATCATAGTAGTCAAGTATGAAGAAACACAATATGCTTCACATGCATAAAACAAAATTGTTGTAATTTGTGGTTTTTGCAACAATTAAAACTACTATATTGAATGAATTGCTATATTAAATGAAGGCTACACAAGATTGAGGACTGTAACTGCTATATTGAATGAAGGCTACATAGGATTGAGGACTGTAACTACTATATTGAATGAAGGCTACATAGGATTGAGGACTATTGTAGCCAAAGGCTAGTAGCTATAACGTTGCTCAGATTTCCTATGAATTGGATGGTTTGAGTACAAGGGGTCCAAGACGAATGCAAAGTACCATGCATTCTATCGTAGCATCAGCCATAGAAGTAGGAATGAACAGTTCAACAGTTGAAAATCCAATCAAGTACTCTATTGGAGCCTCTAACATCTTTACATCTTTACGTTTCTTTCACTCAAGTTGAGTCTTTAGTGAAAGTAGTGCTTTTTCTAGGCCTCTCAATAGTGGGAACTTGAAATATGATACATTGATTTTGAAGAACAAAGCCCCAAGGTGGAATGAGCAGCTTCAATGCTGGAGTTTGAATTTTCAAGGATGACCGATAGTTGCATCTATAAAGAAATTTCCAAAGGTTGGAAAGGATCTCTTCACTATGGATTAGCAATATCCCTTCCCATCTTTCCAGGCATTTGCCATCTGTCTTAGCAGTTTCAACACTGTGTTGGCTTGTGAATAGGGGGACTCTGATGCTGCTGGTTGATCACATTTTCTAGCCAATATACCTCAAAAGAATCAGAGGGTCTCGAATGCATAAAAGTGCATATTGCTTCTCTCATCTTTGGGGATTGGCAATCTATTAATTTTAGATGGAAGTTCATGAGTTCAAGAGATTCAATGTGCATTGTTGAAACATGATAACATAATTGATGGTAATAGCAATTTGATACAGTAAGTCTCAAGAAAAATTTAACAACACGACACTAGTCTTTTCTATATATGAACATTTGGCCAACACCCTGATGTTGGTATTATAGGTCTATGACTTTGTTATGACCTGTAATTGGAGCCTTTTTTGTTGTTGTTGCTTCTTTTTCAGGGGAAGTCTTTCCGAGCTCTTTTGTAAGGCCCTTCAAGTTTCTGGATGGTTGAGAATGAATATGCATGTACAAAATGCTTTATTTTCCTATGAATATAAATGCGATTTTTGTTTCCTCGGCCCTTCAAGCTGCTGGATGGTTGAGAATGAATATGCATGTACAGAATGCTTTATTTTCCTATGAATAGAAATGCGATTTTTTTTTCCGAGGAAACAAAAATGATACACACCAAAAATGCTAAACCAAGCCCACTTTGTTGCAAGTAGTGGATTATACCCTTGACTAAGGATAAAAAATAGTAAGTTCGAAAGCTTTTAAAAGAATTGTTTGCAACTTTGACTGCAAGATGCCAAGGATAAAATAAAAGTGTCACCACTTTCAACAGACCTCTGAGGTAGTCCATTGTTTCTTAAAACACTTTATGATATTTACAAGAAAATTCTATAAATTTAATTTCTAGGAAAGAGGCATGGGCGTTTCGTAGACAACAGGTTGTTAGAATCAGGTCTCAAGATAATGGAAAGCAAGTCTGAATGTCCATATATGCTGGCCCCAAACTTACGGTAAATGGTAGCTTAAACTGGACCAATGTTGTTAGGTCATGGGATGTACAACATTAAAGTTAATGCCCTGAAAAACAACTTGGCATAAAAGCAAAAAAACCATAAAGCCCTGCCATTATGGCATAAATAGAATTGATCACACAAAGCTGTGAAAATCAATTAAGCTACGACAAGGCAGACAAAATTCATTCCTTTCTGCTCTTAGGTTGTTTTTGAAGCTGCCTTACTCTACAGGTTTGAAATCTCGAACAATTAAACAACAGGAAAACCCTAAAATATCCCAATTATGATTTTTACAACTGTAAATAAAGAGAAAAACACATAAATTTCCCTAAAAAATCATACAACCCACGCATCATGCGAACATAATAATATGAATGTAGTGCATGAATTCTTATATCAGACTGTGATACAAAATTGTTGTCTATACACTGGGAATGTCAAACTGGCCAACTGGGAGATATTGTTGCCTGAATAGTAAACTGTTGGACATCTTCCAAAATCAGTATTCTAGAAACATCAAATTGAATACCAAGGTTGAACAATGAATCAGGATAAACTCCTAGACAACACAATATTCACTATTATTCCAACACTACTAACCATGGCATTCATTCCCTTGCTTGTTAAAATATAACGGATATGGATCAATCCATACAAAATTTCTGCAGCTGACTCCAACAATTCATTCTATTCTCCTAGCCTTACAATAATTCTGACTAATCAGCTAGCTCTGATGAATAACATCAACGTCATAAATCAAATATATATCACTTAAATATAATGTGTGGAATCAAAAAAATAAAAAACCAAGTTAATGGACTATGTGGGCCCTCGCATGAGAGACAAGTGCCCCACCGGTCCATCCTTTTCCTCCATTACATGGCATGCAATCCCTAACTATGTCGCTTAACGTTGCATCAAAGCTAACATATTTGACTCAGTTCAGAAATCCAACTCAACCGGAAGTGGCTAGCAGTAACTCAACCGAAAGTGGTTACCAACAACTCGCTCTTCCTTATTCCTACCTCATCTTTTTATAGGAAAGTCTATCTCTGGGATTGGACCGAGAGGAAGAACCACCTGAGGGAGAGAATCTATCAAGGAAAATTTTAAGGATGGAAAATTTTCCTGAAGTTTAAAACATTGGCGAATCTCACTAATCCCTAATATGAAAACTATAAAATGTTTAGTGATATATTTGTAAAATTATTCAAATTTATAATGATTTTATATATAGTCTCTATATAATGTTGGAAATTTTTAACGTGAAATAATTTTATATTCTAAAATTTGGGCAAATCATCTTTTACAAAAATTGGAAATTGGCAAATCTTTTTTGTGGAAAAATCATGGAAAATTAGCCCACTGGGCGAACATTAGCCCATAAAAATTTCCATGGAATCTATCATTAAAACTTCACTGGGATCTGACTGATAGGAAGAACAACCTGAGGGCTAGGCCTTGTGAAGCTTACTAGCCTCACGGGTGCTAGGGGAGAACTTGCGAAGGTACTAGCTTGCAACCACAAAGATGTACAGGAGCTATTACGGCCACCAATGCTATGATGAGCCGACCTAATCTAATTTTGCAGGAAGCAACAAATAGCGAGGATCCAGCCTAATAGCAGGACGAGGTAGATTAGGTTCAACTAGCAAGGTCTAATTTCAGTATCAAGCACCACTTGTGTATTCATCCCAGATTGTTCCCGATAGATGTGGAGATTTGGTGTCTGGAGGGTTCCTCTTCTTAACTTCAAAAAAACTACAACTTCAAAACAACTACGGGTAAGAACAAAGGTAATGGGTTGAAATCACCTTCTAATTATATGTTCATGAATCAATTTTCCCAAATAAGTTTTCCCTCTTGCAAAAATAACAGAGAAGCACAAGCATTGAATACAACAAGGAAAGTATACATGTCTGGCATAGCGTGCATTCTCCATGTTGCTAGCATGTGGGAATGGTACTGTTTAAGTTGTGGAGGGTTCCTCTCCTTAACTTCAAAACAACGACGCTCCTTAACTTCAAAACAACAATGGGTAAGAACAACAACAATAGGCTGAAATCCCCTTCTAATTATGTGTTCATGAATCAGTTTTCCCTCTTGCAAAGCTAACGGAGAAGCATAGGCATTGAATACAACAAGGAAAGTATACCTGTCTAGCATAGCGTGCATTCTCCATGTTACCATTCATGGCGTACATGCTCACAAGTTTGTTGTATAAAATACTGTTTTGGTGAAGCCTGTTTCTGAGCATGTGGGCATGGGACTGTTTAAGTTCTTCGATATTCTTGTAGGGCTGCAAGGCGCCACGGCACAAACATGCACTCGAAGATGGCAGAATCTGTGAAATACAACTATAGATAGACGTGCTGTGCAACTGCCATGTGGTCTGTAATCTACATGAATCCATGTGTACCTGAAGCTGTCGCTCCACTGCAACCATAGCGAATCCACTGCAACCATAGCAAGCAACTCTGCAAGCAACTCAAACTAATGTTAAAATTAGTTCGGTAGTCCAAAACATTTAAAAAAATGAACAACCTAAAACTGAGTAACCTATAGTCCAGTGTCTTCCGCCTCGGGAAGAGGCCAAATAAGACCATCAAGTTCAATGAGAAGGTAAAAAAAAACATGAAATAAGAAAGTTTAGAAAACAGAAGACCAAGTAATGCTAAATCACTAAAAACCGATTACTATAGTCCCATGCCATTTCCAGATGGAAGGGACTAATAAGAAGCTTTGAAAAATAGTATATATTCCCACAAATGTAAATCTAATAATATGATGAAAAAATAAAAATAATGATGATTATACAAAACTTAGATATCTTTGAACTAAACTGATAGTAGAAAGATCAAGTTGACTTCACTTAAAAAACAATACTCTTTCAGGTTGCTTCAAAGTGCTTGCCATTCCTGGCTGCCTCTAGAAGCCTTATAATAATAATACTATTTCAAAATGCTTGGCATTCCTTGCTGCGTCTAGAAGTCTTATAATGAAAGGCTAGCCTGAACACAGTTACAAATGCAATTGCATTGTCAGCATGGTACTTCAGAGTGACGCACATTTTCAAAAGTGACCATTAAATTTATATTATAAAATACCAGCTAGAATGATTATTTTCGGCTTAAGAAAGGTTAAAATTGAGCGTTTTATGTTTGTATGTCCTCTCTCCTCCCTTACATGGACATTTTATTATGTTTGTGTGGGGATATTTTATTTTTAATATGGCAATACCTATTTATTATACAAATTTGTTTTAAATATAAGATTTCAAGTTCATTTGGTTGTATTTTACGTTTCTGTTAGCCATATGTTAAGGTTCTATTAGCATGAGTACGAACTTTGATATACGATTGGTGGAATCATGAGAAATGTGTGTGGTATTTGACACTAGATATAATAGGGGGAGTTTCTATAATGGATAGGCTCTTTTATAAGAATGGGAAAAGCTCTATCTATTATACATACTCCCTTAAATGTGAGATATCAAGTTCCACCAGTAGTATGTCAAGGTTCCACTAACATGAGTACAACTTGCGGAACCTTGACATAGAACTACAAAAACTATGAGCAATCTGTGTGGTATTTGACAGTAGGTAAAGTAGGGGGAATCTGTGGCTCTTCCATAAGAATACACAATGCCTATCCATTATGCAGACTCACTTTAAATGTGAGTTGTGAGGTTCAACGAGTTGTACCTCAACATTTCACAAGTTTTACGTCAAGGTTCAACCAACATGTGCACCACTGCCATAACCTTAACCTTAACGTACAACTAGTGGAACCATGAGAAATCTGTGTGGTATCTACTAACAAGTACAATAAGGAGAATTTGTATAATGGATAGGCTCTTCCATAAGAATAAGGAACACCTATCCACTATACATATTTGCCTAAAATGCGAGCTCTTAGGTACCATTAGTGGTACCTCACGGTTCCTCCAGCCATATGTCAAGGTTCCACCAACATGAGTATGATTGGTCGAACGTGAGGAATCTATGTGGTATATGACAACATGTATGATAGGGGGAGTCTATATAATGGATAGGATCTTCCACAAGAATAGTTAATTCCTATCCATTATACAAAATCGCCTTAAATACGTGCTGTCAAGTTTTGCCATTCGTACCTCACAGTTCCACTAGCCATATGTCAAGGTTCCACCATCATGAGTATGACTGGAGGAACCTTGACATGCGGTTGCCAAAACCAATATGAGCAATCTGTGTGGTATTTGGCAACATGTATGGTAGGGGGAGTCTTTATAATCGATAGGCTCTTCCATAAGAATATGCAATGCCTATCCATTATACAGACTCACCTTCAATGCAAGTTGTCAACTTCCGACAACTGTAAGTCGAGGTTCCCCCAGCATGCGTATGACTGACATAATCTTGACATAAGATTAGCAAAACCATGAGCAATCTGTGTGGTATCTGACAACATGTACAATAGGGAGAGCCTACATATAATGGATAGGCTCGTCCATAATAATAAACAATTCCTATCCATTATACATTTTTTCCTTAAATGCGAGTTGTTAGGTTTTTCCAGTAGCACCTCATGGCTTTGTCCCCTATACATCAAGGTTTCACTAGCATGAGTATGATTAACAAAAGTTTCGCATATGGCTCGTGGAACTATGAGCAATCTGTGTGGTATTTGAAAACAGGTACAATAGGGGGAGTCTATATAATAGATAAACTCTTCCATACCTATAGGTAATGCCTATCCATTATACAAACATGCCTTAAATTATCCTACAAACTAACCTTAGACTATCCTAAAATATGTATAGTGAATAATGATAAACTAACTAATTTAGGTTGAAATTAAACATTAAATTGATATTTAAAACTTCTTTAATATGAAAATAAATATATTTCTGTAATTTAAATAAAATAAAGTTATCATATTTATAATATTAACTTTAAATTAAAAAAACAAAAAACTGTAATTAATTTAATAATAAAATTAAATAAAAATTTATAATATTATCTTATTAAATAAAAAATTAAATAATAAAATTTTATAATTAATAAATAAAATATAAATATAAATTTTTATATTAAAATAAACTACTTCAATCAAAATTAGCATATCTTATACACTTTTCGTATCCCGTTTCTTCTCTTATCCTATATAATCCATGGGTCATCCATGGGTCATGCGAAGATGTAATTTGATTAATCCCTTTTTTTATAGTCTTTAATCCGTCTTCTTACACTCTTGCCCTCTCTAGACATTTGGAGTTTATTTTTTTTCCTTTCACATTATTGTGAGTACATGGGCTTAGTCCGTCAAAAGGGAGAAGGGCCCTAATCAACCTTATAGTTTTAAAGCCCGGGCTTTCCTAAAAAGTTCAATTGCATCGTGTGTGAAATCCGCCTCAATGAAATTCAAAGAGAAATACAACAGGTAAACCAGAGAGAGAAATACAACAGGTAAACCAGAAGTAATAATAGAAAGACATTTTGTAACCAATGTAGAGATTGAGGAGAGGTTGGGTTCTAGATACATGAAACACTAAAACTTGATAAACAAAATACATGCAAACTTTTGACCAGAAATTAAAGATTATAATAGGTAAGGTATTGGTTGAACATTTAAAGCTATAACATGGAATTTTATTGTTCATAGACAAATTGCAAAAGAAAACAAGGAAGCTTATTCATAGAGTATTGATATTGGCTAAAAGCTTGCATCGACATTGGCCAAAAGTTTGCAGATTTACAGTTTTCTGTTTTAAAAGAGGATAATAAAGTCCGAATACAATCCAGGTAGACTCTCTGGATTGATGATACTTCTTTTCATTTTTGTTAGGTGAAATAGTGTGAATAATGTTGCAATAGTTTTCGAATATAATAAATTTAGATAGTTTGTGGACAAAATTAAGCTACTATACTATATGTCTAATTTCTAAAATGAAAATAAGAAAAAATAGAATACTTTAAATAGATTTTGGATACATATATAATTTCATATAAGACAATAAAATTTATTTAAATAGTACATGTACATTATTAATGCTTTACTATATTGAATCTTAGAGATAATGATATTTGTATGGAATAAATCATATCAATTAAGATTAATAGATTTATAAGAGATTTTGGGATAAAGAAATAGATTTCACTTATCATAGTAAAATGAAATGCAATTGTTATAATTTAATAGAGTGTAGAAATTTTAAATAAAAAATTGATTCTGTTTAACATTAATGATATGAAAAGTGAATATTGCTCAGAAATTCATTGAGATCAAATTCTTGTCAATTCCATGTTGAGCATGAAAGGAGTTACAAGTCTCCCTCATAGGGAGTAACGTACCTCCACTGAAATGTTCTTTTTGTTATTAATAGTTTTTTCAATTTTCAATATAAAAATATTTCGCTGATGTATATTGAAATATTTCATTTATGGATATCTTCATATTTAACATAAAATTAATTACACATTTTCAATTATCTTTTAAAATTTTTAGTATATATAAATATATACACATTATAAAATTCCTATCCATTCCATGTTGAGCATACACATCTCCGTTATAGTAACATACCTACATTGAAATGTTCTTTTTGTTATTAACAATTTTTTTAAATATCACTTACATGTAGTAAATATACATTCCTTTCCCTCAACAATAAAGAGGAGAAAGCACCTACAAATATGAAAAGATTTTTACAATTTTCAATATAGAAATATTTTACTCAAATACATTAAAATATTTAATTTATGGTTCTCTTACAAAGACTTTTATATTTAACGAAAATTAATTACACAAATTAAATATTTTTTGAAACTTTTAATATAAATAAATATACACGAGTATACATAAATATGCCGGAAATCATGCGAAGTAGTAATTTGATTAATCCCTTTTCTCACAGTCTTTCCTTCTCTACGACATTTGATTTTGTTGGAGACTGGATTCTAGATATATGAAACATTAAATCCAGAAATTAAAGATTATAATAAGTGTCGGTAGAACATTAAAAAATATAACATAAAGTTTTATTTTTCATAGACAAATTACAAAAGCAAACAAGGGAGCTCATTCATAGAGTATCGACATTTGCCAAAAGCTTGCAGATTTAGAGTTTTCTACTTCAGCCAGTCGGTGGACAAAACTTTTGTCGTCTGCAGCCAGTCGTTGGGTAAAGCGGTGCGTCACGCGTGGGTTGATCCTTGTCTAGGGTTAGTAAATAGAATCCTCGGGTTGAGATAAATCTCTATTTTAGCAGACCTGCTATTTGTTCTTTGTCAGGAAGGCTGTACAAGCTGATAAAAAGAAAAGGTCGCTGAATGTTCTGCAGTGACTAATCCGATATGAATGGTTTTGGAATTCGTGAGATTGAAGCCTAAGCCCAAGTATGATGTGGCAATTTCCTCCCTGTTAGACGACACCTTGGAAGAAAAAGCTAAATCCGTATTTATCTAAAACTTAAACTGTGTGAGAGTTCATATATTGCAGTCTGTAATCCTTTGTGAGGCGGGTTGTATTCGCTGATGAAAAGTAGTTCTGCAGTGACTAATCTGACGAATGGTTTTGGAATTCGTGAGATTGAAGCCTAATGGTAGGTGTAAGTAGCAGTGATGAAGTGGTAGATTCCCCAATCTCTAAAGAGAGTTATTTTTTTTCTCAATGGAAGAAATAGCGAAGCAATTCTCGTGCCTATAGAATCTTGCTTGGGATTGGGCAGCAGTATTTGTGGAACCAAACCTTCACATCACAGCCTCGTCTCTAATATTTAGTAACAAAAAATCCATAATAAGAAGAGAATCCATAATATTTCTAATTATATTTTTTTGGAAATTCACTTAGAAATAGTGATGATTTTGTTGAAATTATAAATTTATATTGTAAATTCTCTACATTTTAAAATTTCTAGTTATAAATTTGAATTATGAATTCTACACAATTTAAGTGTTTTAGTAGATTTTCAAAGCACTGAATATATATATATATAAATCCCATTTTAAATAAAAAATTACAACTTATCAAAAAAATTTCACTGAAACAATTCCAAAAACTAGATTTATATTTATCTCAACCTTGACTGTGATCATTCATACATTGTACACAGTTGAAATTATAAATTTGAGTTGTGAATTTTCCGCAATTTAAGGGTTTCAGTGATAAATTTGAATTATGAATTCTGCTGGATTTAAGTGCTTCTTCATACATTGTAAACAGTCTGCAGTTAACAAATACCAAAAACTATGGTCACCGCAGTTAATTAGTGATTCTAGAAGGCTCACTTGGTGGGTTTGGCTTATTCATAACATTTTATTTATGTCTGAAATTTAAATATTTTATCGTTATTAAAATACTACATGTTTTTGTTATTAATGTTTTCTAAGTGTTACATATAAACCCCATGTTGAGCATGGAAGGAATTACACATCTCATCTCCTTCATACTTTGGTGTAGAAAGCACTTTTCAATACAATATCAGATGTATCATTGCACTGAATCTATCTTTTTATATATTAAAGATGATTCGTTGAACCTAAATGCTACCAATAAGAACTTGGAACATTAGAATTCTATATTCACACACACTACTCAATATAAGTTAACATGTCACTTGTAAAAATTGAATATGAAAATAGAAAATAATAATCAGTTTTCCTAATGATCCAAAATAAACCCAATTAATTTAACTCTTTAATTTATATAAGTTTTAGCCATTTCTAAATAGAATAACTAGTTGATTCACTTGATTTGTTTTTTTTTATTTTTTATTTCCCTTAGTTTTAATAAAAAAACATTATTCAAAAATAGATTCTCACATTAAAATCCATTGCGGAAGTAGATATTAATCAATATGTAATTTATTTACCTAATTAGAATAGTAATATTTATTTTATTTATACATTATTATGTGTATATTTATTTGAGAGTTTTTAATACAAAATAGTTAGTTAAGGCTTAATTTTAAAATATTTTTTTCTTAAAAAAAGTGTTATAACAAAATGATCAAAATGTTATATCATGTCACTGGATGAAATTTAAAGTTAGATAAAAACTTCAATTTTAAAAGATGTAATAAAAACCATATAAATTTAACTTAAAATATTATTATTATAAAAATAATTATTGTTATAAGCATTTAATTTATATTTAAATAAATTTTAAAAACTATATTTATTTTAAATATAATATATCAAAAATATATTATATAAAAAATTTAACATCAACCTATCAATTATGTTCACTATTTATTTTAAATGTAATATATCTTTAAAAAATACTATATAAGAAATATAATATCAACCTATCAATTCTGTTGACTATTTATTTTAGATAGAATATATAAAAGAAAATATAGAAATATTTTAATATCAACCTATCAATTCCCTTGATATCCAACGAACAACTGAATATTATATCTTCAGAAAGCTGATATGATTATTGTGAAGGGTTATTACTTGTTAGACTCATTAATGCTTGTTTCTTACAAAAGGAAAAATAATAAGAAGATTTTTTGAAGAATAGTATAGGGCCAACCCATGTAAATCTAATGATATGATCAAAATAATTGGAAAATTAAAATAATCATGACGATACATAATAACAAGAAGTTTTGAAAAAGATATATGCCCACATATGTAAATGTAATAATATGATGAAAAATAACTGGAAAATAAAAATAATGATGATTATACAGAACTTGCATATCTTTGAACTATGCTGATAGAAGAAAGTTCCGGTTGACTTCACTTAAAAAACAATACTTTTTCAAAGTGCCTACCATTCATGGCTACCTCTAGAAGCCTTATAATAATACTATTTCAAAACGCGTGTCATTCCTGGCTGTGTCTAGTAGCCTTATAATGAATGGCTAGCCTGAACACAGTTACAAATGCAAATGCATTGTCAGCATGGTACTTGACAGTGAGCACATTTTCAAAAGTGCCCATTAAATTTATATTATAAAATACCACCTAGAATGATTATTTTCGTTTTAAGACAGGTTAAAGTTGAGCATTCTATGTTTGTATGGCGTCTCTCCTCCATTATAGGTTCATTTTATTATGTTTGTGTGTCTTCATTGAGGATATTTTTATTATTATTATTATTAATAAGAATATTACAATGTTTATCTATTATATAAATTTGTTTTAAATATAAGTTTTCAGGTTTAGCTAGTTGTATTTCACGATTATGTCAGTCCTATATTAAAGCTTCACTAGCATGAATATGAATTTTGATATACGGCAAGTGAAATTATGAGCAATTTGTGTGGTATTTGATACTAGGTATGGTAGAGAGAGTATGTATAATGGATAGGCTCTTCCATAAGAATAGGAAATGTCTTATTTATTATACATACTCGCCTTAAATGTGAGCTATCAGGTTCCACACCAGCAGTATATCAAGGTTCCATTAGCATGAGTACAACTCGTGGAACCTTAACATAGAACGGGAAAAACTGTGAGAAATGTATGTGGTATCTGACAATAGGTATAGTAGGGGGAGTCTATGGCTCTTTCAAAAGAATAGGAAATTCCTATTCAATATACAAACTCGATTTAAATGTGCCAGTCGTACCTCACAGTTTCACCAATTGTACATCATGGTTCAGTCAACATGAGTATGACTAACATAACATTGACATATGATTTGTGGAACTATGAGCAATATGTGTGGTATCTAATAGCAAGTAAAGCAAGGAGAATCTGTATAATGGATAGACTCTTCCATAAGAACAAGAAACACCTACCCACTATATAAACTTGCCTAAAATGCGAGTTGTCATGTACCACTAGTGGTACCTCACAGTTCCTCCAACCATATGTCAAGGTTGCACCAACATGAGTACGATTAGTGGAACCATGAGAAATCTATGTGGTATATGACAACATGTATGATAGCGGTAGTCTATATAATAGATAGGTTCTTCCATAAGAATAGGCAATGCCTATCCATTACACAAACTCGCCTTAAATATGAGTTCTTAGGTTTCACCAGTCATACCTCACGGTTCCACCATCCATATGTCAAGGTTTTGCCATCATGAGTATGACTAGAGGAGCCTTGACATGTGGTTGGCAGAACTAATATGAGCAATCCGTGTGGTATTTTACGACATCTATGGTAGGGGGATTCCTTATAATGGATAGGCTGCTCCATAAGAATAGGAAATGATTATCCATTATACATGCTCACCTTCAGTGCAAGCTATAAGCTTCTGCCAACTGTAAGTCAAGGTTCCCCCAACATGAGTATGACTGGAAAAACCTTAACATACGACTGACATAACCATGAGCAATCTGTGTGGTATCTTCCAAACATGTACAATAGGGGGAGTCTACATATAATGGACAGGCTCTTGCATAAGAATAGACAATGCTTATCCATTATACAGACTCGCCTTAAATGCAAGTTGTTAGGTTCTACCAGCTGTACCTCATGGTTCCACGAGCTGTACATCAAAGTTTTGCTAACATGAGTACGAGTGACAAAACCTTTTACACATGACTAGCAAAACTGTAAGCAATCTCTGTCGTGTTGACAACAAGTATAATAGAGGAAGTCTATATAATAGATAGACTCTTCCATCAATATAAGTAATATCTATCCATTATATAAACTCGCCTAAAATTATCCTACAAAATCACCTTAAATTAACCTAAAATGTAAATAATAATAAACTAACTAAATTATGTTAAAATTAAACATTTAATTAAAATTAAACATTTAATTGATATTTAAAACATTTTTAATGTAAAAAAAAAAAATTAATTTAAATAAAATAAATTATCATATTTATTTTATTCAATAAAAAGTAAAATAACAAAAAATTATAATTAATAATAATCCAATTAAATAAAAATTTATAATATTATACTATTAAATAAATATATAATTTTTTTTTTTTATAATTAATAAATTAAATATAAATAAAATCAATAAATAAATATATTAACTACAATTAAAATTAGCATATCCGATACACTTTTTGTATCGGTCTCGTCTCTTATCCGGTTTAATCCATAGGTCCTGCGACTATGTAATTTGATTAATCCTCTTCTTATAATCTTTCCTTCTCTGGACATCTGAGTTTGTTTTTTTCCGCTGTGACATTATAGTGATTACATCGGCTTAGTGAGTCAAAAGGGCCTTAATTAACCTTACAAATCTAGAACCCACTTCTTAGTAAAAAGTTCAATTGCAACCTATATGAAATCCACCCCCAATGAAATTAAAAAAAAATACAAAATTTAGAACTAAAAATAATAATACAAAGACATTTTTGTAACAAATGTAGAGGTTGACGAGAGGTTCGAGGGTGGGTTCCAGATACATGAAACACTAAAATCAGATAAACAAAATACATGCAAACTGTCGACATATACGGGAAATTAAAGATTATAATAGGTAAAGTGTTGATTAAATATTCAAGAGTATAACATGAAATTTGATTGTTCATAGACAAATCGGAAAAGAAAACATGGAAGCTCATTCACACAGTATCGAAATTGACCAAAAGCTTGCATATTTACAGTTTTCTACTTTAAAAGAGGATGATGAATTCCAAATACAATCCAAGTGCACTCATCTTTTAGATAGATGATACTTTTTATCGAGTTATGTTGAATATTAATAATAATGTTACAATAGTTTTCTAATATATCTTCAAATTGTTTCATATTTTATTATTTTTGTGGTTTTATTATTAAGTTTAGATAGTTTATGTGGACAAAAGTTAAGCTATTATGCTATATATCTAAGTTAATAGGTGGAAAAAGAAAACATACCTTACATAGATTTTGGATAAATATGTAATTTCACATAAGACAATAAAATTTACATAAATAGTATATGTAGTTTTATTAATGCCTTACTATATTGAATTTGATAGATAAGTAATAAATAAATCATATCAATTAAAATTAATAAATTTGTGAGAGATTTTGGATAAAAGAAATAGATTTCACTTCCCATATTAAAATGATATATAAATATTGTAATTTAATAGAATGTAGAGATTTTGGATAAAAAATTCATTTCGTGTCACATAATGATATGAAAAGTGAATGCTGTAGATATAGTAGGAGATTATGGTATAATATTACTAATACTTTGTTATGGTATGTTTTGAAATTTATTCAGATCAAATTCCCTGTTAAGCATGAAAGAAGTTACACACCTTCATAGTGAGTAACATATCTACATTAAAATGTTCTTTTTGTTGTTAATAGTTTTTTTAAATGCCACGTGTATGTAGTAAATTTTAAATGACTAACATACCTACATTGGAATGTTTTTTTTGTTAATAATAATTTTTTTAAATGCCACGTGTATGTAGTAAATTTTAAATAAACAATACATTCCCCCAGTAGTAAGAAGTAGAAAGCACCTACGAATATAGTAAGATTTTTCAGTTTTCAATATAAAAATAAATTATTGGTGTATATTGAAATATTTCATTTATGGATCTTTCTCACACATTTTGAATTATTTTTTAAAGTTTTAATATATATAAATATATACACATCATCAAATTCCTGTCAATTCCATGTTAATCATAAAAGTAGTTACACATTTCCCTTATATTAAGTAACATACCTACATTGAAATGTTCTTTTTGTAATTAATAATTTTTTTAAATGCTAGGTGTATATAGTAAATTGTAAATGAACTATACATTCCCTCATTAATAAATAGAAAGCACCTATAATTATAATAATTTTTTTCAATTTTCAATATAAAAATATTTCACTCAAATACATTGATCTGATTTATGGATCTCTCACACATATTTCATTTATGGGTCTCTTACACACATGAACTTCATATTTAGCAGAAAATTAATTACACATTTTGAATCATATTCTAAAGCTTTTAATATAAAGAAATACACACATGATATTGAATATCATGTGTACATATATAGATAGATATGCATATAATTCTAGGAAGATGTAATTTGATTAATCCCTCTTCTTATAGTCTTTCTTTCTCTAGACATTTGAGTTTGTTTCTTTCCCTTTGACACTATGGTGATTATAGGGGCTTGGGGAATCGAAAGGATGAGGGGCCTAATCAGCCTTATAGTTCTAGAGCCTAGTCTTTAGTAAAACATTCAATTGCAACTTATTTGAAATCAACTCTGATGAAATTCAGAAAGAGATACAAAATGTAGAACTAGAAGTAATAATAGAGAGACATTTTCTAACAAATGTAGAGATTGAGGAGGAGGTTCCGGGTTTGGTTCTAGATATACTAAACATTAAATCAAGACAAACAAAATACATGCAAACTCTCAACATATATTAGAAATTATATCAACATATATTAGAAATTAAAGATTATAATGAGTAAAGTGTTGGTTGAACACTCAAAGATACAACATGAAATTTTATTGTTAATACACAAATTGCAAAGGAAAACAAGGAAGCTCATTCACATAGTATCAAAATTGGCCACAAGTTTGCAGATTTAGAGTTTTCTATTTCAAAAGAAGATGATGAACTCTAAATAAAATCTAGGTAGACTCGCCTTCTAGATAGATGATACTTCTTTTCACTTATGTTATGTATAAAAGTGTGAATAATGCTACAATAATTTTCCAATATATCTTCATATTGTTTCATATTTTATTATTTCTTTGATTTTGTTATTAAGTTTAAGTAGTTTATGTGGACAAAAGTTAAACTTCGATGCTATATGTCTGATTTCCTAGGTGAAAATAGGAAAAATTATCATGTCTTACATAGACTTTGGATAAATATATAATTTCACATAAAACAATAAAATTTACTTAAACAATACATGTAGTTTCATTAATTCCTTACTTTATTGAATCTTAGAGATAATGATATTTGCATTGAATAAATCATATCAATTAAGATTAATAAATTTGTGAGAGATTTTGGATAAGGAAATAGATTTTACCTATCATATTAAAATGAAATGTAAATATTGTAATTTAATAGAGTGTAAATATTTTGGATAAAAAATTGATTCTATGTAACATAATGATATGAAAAGTAAATATTGTTACTACTGTGTAGATTTAGTAGAAGATTATGGAATAGTGTTATTAATGCCTTTCTATGCTTTGAAATTTATTCAATTACACATCTCTCTCATAGTGAATAACATACCTACATTGAAATGTTCTTTTTGTTATCAATAGAATTGTTTAAATACCACCTGTATGTAGTAACTTTTTAATGAACTATACATTTTCTAAGTAGTAAGAAGTAAAAAGCACCTACAAACATAATAAGATTTTTTCAATTTTCAATCTAAAAATATTTCACTCGATCATTTTTTAAATATTTTAATATAAATAAATACACACAGGCATACATAGTTGATAGTGAATATCCTATATAAATACATACATACATACATTTGCATATAGACATATATACTAGTGCTACCATGTAAATCCATATAAATTAAATGTTGGTAAATACTGATAGGAATCAATTCATAGTAAGCATACAAAAAATTACTTTACCATGCATCCCAAGTTGCTAAAATTAAAAAAATCACAAGAATTTACTAAATTGTAGCTTTAAGCCCCTAGGTTAGCTCAATTGGTGGAGTCCCTGTGGTTAAAGAACATTTTCTATTGAGAGGTCATGGGTTCAATTCTCTGGTCAAATTGACAAGAAGTGCTCCCATCAGGTGGATCTGCCTAGTGCAAATATTATGATTCTTTGGACACTCCTAGAGTCAGTCTCCATGATGCCTAGTACAAATATTATGATTCTTTGGACACTCCTAGGGTCAAATATTATGATTCTTTGGACACTCCGAGAGTCAATCTCCATGATGCCTAGTACAAATATTATGATTCTTTGCACACTCCTAGGGTCAGTCTCCATGACCGAATTGAAACAAAGTGGTCTACTTGTACAAATATTATGATTCTTTGGAAACCACCTAGTACAAATATTATTATTCTTTGCACACTCCTAGTGTCAATCTCCATGACTGAATTGATAAGAAGTGGTCCACTTGTACAAATATTATGATTCTTTGGACACCGCCTAGTACAAATATTATGATTCTTTGCACACTCCTAGGGTTAGTCTCCATGACATAAGAAGTGGTCCACTTTTACAAATATTATGATTCTTTGGACACTCCTAGAGTCAAATATTATGATTCTTTGGACACTCCTAGGGTCAAATATTATGATTCTTTGGAAACTCCTAGAGTCACTCTCCATGAAGCCTAGTACAAATATTATGATTGTTTGCACACTCCTAGGGTCAGTCTCCATGACCGAATTGATAAGAAGTGGTCCCATCAAGTGGATCTGCCTAGTACAAATATTCCATGCATGTAGCAGTCACCGATCTCTGGGCTTTTTGAACCACATAGATTTAAAAATAAAAATTAAAAAAACTTTATTTAAAATTATTATTATTGGTAAAAATAATTAATATATAAGCTAAACATATTTACATTTAAGAAATACATGTAACAATATTCTTAACCAGAGAGATTTACACATGCTTTATCATGGATATTCTTAATCTATAAATGGATTTTGTTACAATGTTATGGTCCAATACCCAAAAAACGGTAGCTCATTTCATATGAAACTTGTTCATATCAGTTTTTCTTAATTAATGAATTTATTTAAAAACACAAAAAATATCAAACCTCTTAAGATTTTCACCTCTGGAGATTTGATCCCTCTTCTCACTTTTTTTAATGTCTGATTCACACCCACCAGAGATCGGTGGCCGGTACATCCATGGAAACTATCTAGATAGATCCACTTTTTTAATGTGTGATTCACATACATGAGAGATGGGTGACCACTACGTCCATGTAAACTATCTAGAGCTCCTACGTCCATGGAAACTATGGACATCTCAATGGTCATTTCCCACTACTCATTAGCAAAAATCAATTGACCACTTGTCTTGCAATGTGCTCTAATGACAAGAACTAAAACTAACTAAACTAACTCTTAGGACTATCGCTCTACACACTTAATAAATCAGGAGTTAAAATTAATTGTTAAAAATATTAATAATTAATAAATATAAATATTAATTTTATTATTTTCTTTTATTTTCATTTTATTTTTATGTAATTTGAGTCAACAAAATTTAATTAATAATTATAATTAGTTATTTTATTTTATTTTTAATTTATTTTGATTTTTATGTAAGTTGACATAGTTAAAGTGTTTACAACTATTTTGAAAATAAATCTCAGTTTTTTATTTGCGTATACTATTAAGAATATTCTATGAAGACTTAATCGCTACCATCCACTTAATAATTAATAATAATTAAATAAAAAAATTGGAAACCCTACTCATATATATATATATATATATATATATATATATATATATATATATATATATATATATATATATAGTGAGGGAATTGAAATATTTATTTATGATGAAGATTGAAGTAATTTAAAAATATCATAATAAGAGTTGTCTTTTAGTGCGTCTCAACCTCACTATGGTCACATAAAGTAATATATTTCATATCAACTTTTAAAAGAAATAAAGTAATTATAAAAAAAAAGTGTGAGTAAGATGTTTAATCCTTATTAAAAATAAATTAAAAGATATGAAGTATTTCCTTATATGAATAATAAGAGGGAGATTGTGTAATTCATTTAATTCTTAATATAAAATTAATATTTGACATACACACACACATTAAATTTTCCCTTCTAAAATTTTACCATTATTGCTTTACATTCAATCATCTTCTATTCAAAATACCCTAAACAATAAATACTCACACATACATATAATTATAAAATGATTATATATAGTAACCTTTTTTTTTGTAAGCTTGGTAGGACTCTCTGATTTTCTTGTTTACCCACCACAGATCTCTGGTTCAATGAGACTTCATTTCCATGACCATGGCCACTTGAGCTACCCCAGACGGACTTATATATAAAAATCTTAAAATAAAATAGATATGTGAAATATAGTTAATTTTGAAGATTTTTTTGCAATGAATATAACATGTAATGTAAATGAGATCATGGAATTTCCTCCCATAGATTTATATGAATAAAATAGATATCATACTTGGCATTAAATTAGTGTGTAGATTCATTAAATTATTAATTTATTGTGTTAGGGATTCAATTGGTTAACGTATATCATGTCAATTACGAAAGTTAAATTTGGGTGAGGACCATTTTATTCATTCCTCCAACCACCTGTGATAGCTCTAATTGACAATTATATATATATATATATATATATAAAACTAACATTTTATACTCTTTAGTATTTTAATTTTAATCTTTATTTATTTATTTTCAATTTCTCATTTATTGGATTTTTTTAGGTTACTTTCAAGTCAAACGTATGACTTCATTGTTTGTAATCTACTTCAACACAACTATCTTTTTACTTAATGTTTTTATTTTAAAATATTTACACTTTAAAAATCTAAAAAATTAAATGTTTATATATATATATATATATATATATATATATATATATATATATATATATATATATATATCACTAACGTTCACTAAGACTAATATGGTCTATTAGAGTTTAAAAAGTAAAAAATTAATTGAGATTCTTTAACATTTTATTTCAATGATGGAAAAGAAGGGAGAGTTTTCAGAATAGACCAACTCCCCGTTTCATTATGAAGCTCATGAGAATTAGTTCTTATGTTTTGGTTATAGACCAACGTGTCGTTTCACAATAAAACTCATCAGCATTAGTTCTTATCTTAACAATGCTCATTTTCTTTTTAGTACTAGCCAAGCTAGAAAGATAATTCTGGTTTTCTAGATTGTGTTGATCACCTCCTTATAAAGTCTTAGCTTCCTTTTTCCCTCTAACTTTGTATCACCACAACTTATCCTTAAATTTGGAAGTAATAATATCTTTAATATTATCCTTATTCTTCAAGATGATCTCCTCCTTTCCAATGGTCTAGCCAAGGCTCATCCTTATACTAGCCTAGCTTGAACCTGAGGTGGGGGTTTTTGATTGAGTTAGGAGCAATTTTAGGATACCTTTTGGCTTCCATGTTCTATAGCTTCTTCCTATATATGAGATGCCTAACCATAAACATGCTTTCTATGGGGAAATGATAACTTTAATCAGGAGGATAGGGTAGGGAATATTTCTTTGAATCTTGAGGTTGTAGGTTATAAATTGTTTGTGGATTAGCTCAATCTTATTTTCTAGATATACTACAACCTTAAACCTCCATATAAAATTATAAGGGTGACGAGAGTGTTAAAAATGAACTTTTTTTTTACTAGATGCCAGAGATCATTCTACTAATAATTATTTTCAAGCCCATAATAAGCTTTCCAATCTCCAATTATTCTTTCTCAATACTATAATTCTAATTTAACTGATGATGAATGTATATTGCCAAATATTAACATGAAAAAACTTTTTCCAAATAATTAATATTATAGATAAAATTATCATAATTAAATTTTTTAAATCTAATTATCATATCTTTAACCATAATACCAATCTTAAAACATTCTATCCAATATTAGATAGTAACATTAAAAATATATTAAATTTTTAAATTAAACATAAAACTATTTAAAAACAAAAGTTATAAATTATTTCCAAATATTAGTTGCTATACCCGCGATGGACATGTCCCGTTGCGTGAACAAACCAATATTTCATCTCAATATTTCATCGTTGAGGAAAGCGGCTTGTTTCGCTTATATGATAAATATGGAAGGACAAAACTTCGTTGTGTAAAGCGGTGCGTCACGCGTGGGTTGATCCTTGACTATGGTTAGTAAATAGAATCCTCGGGTTGACATAAATTTCTGTTTGAGCAGACCTGCTATCTGTTCTTTGTCAGGAAGGCTGTACATGCTGGTAAAAAGATGAGGCAGCGGCTAACTAGCCCGCCATATGACATTAAATGCTTTGTTGGATGCAAGTTGGATAAACCGATAACACGTTCACACTTATTTTTTATTTATCTAATCTTCACGCTTGTTATCGAATTATCCAACCTGCATATAACCGACATTGCCCGGTTAGTTGCGGCCAAAAGATGAGGTCGCTGAATGTTCTGAAGTGACTAATCCGACATGAATGGTTTTGGAATTCGTGAGATTGAAGCCGAAGCCCAAGTATGATGTGGCAGATTTCCTCGTGGTTAGACGACACCGCGGAAGGAAAAACTAAATCCGTATTTATCTAAAACTTAAACTGATATTCATTAATAGAAAAATCTATAAGAACAAGAGAAAACCCTAAAATGTTGTTTTCTCTGTTTTCTATGTAATAGTTCTAATTATATTTTTGTGGTGCAAATTTGCCCAGAAATAGTATAGGTTTGTTGAAATTATAAAATTGAGGTGTGAATTATCGAAAATTTAAAGGTTTTAATTATAAATGTGAATTCTCCACAATTTAAATGTTTAAAGAGATTTTCAAAACGCTGGAGTACAACTTTTTCACCCATATTCATTAATAGAAAAATCCATAATGACAGGAGAAAACCTCAAAGTTTGTTTTATCTGTAATAGTTCTAATCATGGTGCAAATTTGGCCAGAAATAATGCAGATTTGTTGAAATTATAAAATTGAGTTGTAAGTTCTCCGCAATTTAAGTGTTTCAAGAGATTTTCAAAATGCTGGACCACAACTTCCTCACCCATATTTATTAATAGAAAAATCCATAATAACAAGAGAAAACCCTAAAGTTGTTTTATCTATAATAGTCCTAATCATATTTTTGTGGTGCAAATTTGCCCAGAAATAGTGCACATTTGTTGAAATTATAAAATTGAGTTGTGAATTCTGCACAATTTAAGTATTTCAAGAGATTTTCAAAATGCTAAATTTATATAGATATATTAAAAAAACACATTTAAAATAAAAAAATCACAACTTAACCAAAACTTATTTCATTCAAACAACTCCAAAAACTAAATCCATATTTATTTATACCCTGACCTCTGATAATTCATACATTGTAAACTGTTGAAATTATAAATTTGAATTGTGAATTCTCCATCATTTAAGTGTTTCAAATTTTTTTCAAAAAACTCTATATATAAACACACGTTATATAAAAATAACAACTTAACCGAAACAATTATTTCACTGAAACAACTCCCAAAAACTAAATCCATATTTATTTCAACCCTGACTATGAGTGTTCATACACTGTAAACAGTCTGCAGTTAACAAGTACTGAAAACTATGGTCACGACAGGTATATACCGACCAGGAGAGTTCATACATAGGCATCGTTAGACTATTGTAAACAGTCTGCAGTTGAGTAACAAGTACTGAAAACTATGGTCTTGACAGGTACACATCAATGAGAAGCACGCTTTCGTTTAGTTGGCAAGGTGACATCACGCTTGGCCCCAAACTCTGACAGATTCTCAGCTCAAACAACTATTGACCATTTTCCGCAGCAAACGCAGCGTACAATGGATTTTCTAGCAGAAAGTTAGATATTTTATACTCTGTCAAAATTATCTTGACTTTACAATCATGGCTGCGTCTACCATACTTCTAGTGAAAGGCGAACATAACTTGAAAAATACCACTTCAGTAATTCTGTACTAACACATATTTTCCTAGTGCCAAACATTGTTCAACATCACTCTAGAATACCAGTTTAATGGGGGGCAGGGCTCAATGTTCATATTTTACAACCATATCTTTGCCAGCAGAGAAAACTTGTGCCCTAACTGTTTGGATATCTGGAATGAAAAATAGATTGAAAATAGTTTATTTTAGTTTTGGTTAGATGCAATATTGTTTCGGTATTGCAATAATAGATATGAATTTAATATATTATTTGCTGAAATTGGATTTGAGTAAAGGATAATAATTAATTTTTTAAACATACAAGATCTGTCTGATTAATATAATTATTTAATTTTACATAACATTAAAATGTTTAAAATAATATAATTAATTGATTAATTGATTGGTGTTGTCTACTTATTATACATTTTAAAGTGTTTGGCTTGAATCCATTGATTTTTTTTCGCTAAATTGTTAGCTTTGTTGTTTAAAATGAGTTTTTGGCTGTAAACATGGATTCAACACCTTGAAAAAACCTGGGGCACTCATATTATAGAAAATTCATAGCTCAAACTTGTAATTCCAACAAATACACCCTGAAAAACTGTGGGACACTCATATTATAGAAAATTCATAACTCAAACTTGTGATTCCAACAAATCCCTACAAGATTCTAGACAAATTAGATCTAAAAATATGTCTGAAAACTATCGAAAATAGACTATGACCAATTGTTGTTTATATATTTTCAGTGTTTTCTTTTGAAAAAATTAATTAATTGTGTTTTTTTTGACAAGTTAAATCCTTCTATTGATAAAAAAAACTCAAGTAAACATGGCATAGCTCCACACTTGTCATGACCCAAGGACTCCTACTGTTATAAGGTGCCTTTTGGGCCCACTACTAAAAATATGTCCGAAAACTATCGAAAATAGACTACGGCCAATTGTTGTTTTATATTTTTCAATATTATTTTTGAAAATTTTAATTAATTGTGTGTTTTTGGCAAGTTAAATCCTTCTATTGATAAAAAATATTCATGTACACATGGCATAGCTCCACACTTGTCATGACCCAAAGACTCCTACTGTTATAAGGTGCCTTTTGGGCCCACTGTGACGCCAACATGTTTCACATATACCTCATGGAGCAAAGAGTTATTCCACTTGGGCTACACCTCATAATAAGTCCACTTACATAATCTCTATCTCATTAGTTACTTAGCAGAGTATCATAATTGTTCGATATAGTGTAAGTAATCTTACTATCTCATCTACTTCAATTAAACTTCCATTCATAAAAACATGAGCATCATATGCAAGACATTAATCCATCAAAATTGTCATACACATGCTTAAGATTACATAAAGGAATGGCCCTCGATCTTTATGCTTTTATTAACAAGTCAAAAGTACAACAAGTCTTCAAGGAAATGGCTCAAGTTTTAGGAATATAGATATGAAATCGAAAAAGTCACAATACAAAACCTTTACCCCACCCATAAGCCCTACTTGGGTCACTTTGCACCCTACTTGAGTTTCTCAACACCCTACTCGGGTTGTTGTCACCCACTTCAGTTCATCTACAGTTTGACCCGAGGCATGCTTTGGTCTACATGACTGCAAAATCCCAAGTTCCTCCTCTCGCTTATCAACCGATTCTTCTCCCTTACGTTGTTGTTCTTGATCCATAAACTACCACGGATATTCCACTGGACAATTCATCAAAACATATATGATAATATTACATTAAAAATATGAGACCCTACAGTATTACAGATTTATTAAACATTAAGTTATCTAGATTTAACTGTAATTAGTGCATGCAAGTGAATGGAAATTATGCAGAAAAATAGAGAACAAAAAAATAAGCTCACACACACACAAGACACAAAATATGCTCTAGGAAACCATTTCAGGAGAAAAACCAACTAGAAGGTGAGGACGCATCGCTCTCTTTCTCTGTATAGAAATATGGTTGCAGGTACAAAGAAGTAAGGCTCGTGGCCCATGGGCTGCAACACAAATCCTCCATGTGCTTTCTACCTCCTATCCATCTTATTTATATTTTCTCAAGTATGGAATAAAATTATCTCGAAAGAATTGAATACCTCTTCCTCCTAGTGGCCCAGTGATAATAGAACCTGATAGCCTACTAGTGGTTAATTTTGACTACATAACCTCTTAACTAGAGTTACAACATAGACTCTTCTAGAGCTTTTTACATTAGAAACATGTGGCTAGCCCCTTTTCCATGAATAAAGGGGGCTGAAGTGGTATCCTCCCGAATTATAGGTGTGAAAACAAGAAGGTCAACTTCTGAGTGGCATACCTTTTGCATACATACTCTGATTAATGAGTTTCTTGCACTGTTGGAAATATCTTTATGTCTAGAACAACATGAAATGATGTGGGGCATAGGAGGAAAATTTTTAGTGCCAAAAAATGTCGTTTGATGCCTCAAAACACTCCCGAAAGGTTTCAGATCCTGTTTTTCCAAACTAGGCCGCATAATTAAAAATGGTCCCATGAGATGATTCCTCCAAATTTTCCACTCCAAATGCATCAAGATGGATGACATACAATATAATGATACAATCTGGATTAATTCTCTTCCCACTTCACTATGCAATTATTAATATGGCATGACACCCCATCGTGTGCTTCAACTGTCACATCTCATCGTTCCACCTTGTGTTGGCTTATCATTCCAACCATTACTTGTTTGGGTCATACGAGACTACACTGGTTCCACCCATAGGGACCACCCATCATTCCATCATTTCTTCTATGGGTTGAGCCAACTTTGTGGCAACTTATCATTCCAACCAGTGCTCATTTAGGTCATGCGGGAACGCACTCCTTCCACCCATAGGGACCACCCATTGTTCCATTATTTACTTCTATGGGTCGACCCAAACTTGTGTCATTCCACCCATTCCATCTTTGCATGACCACTCAAGTTCTCTCGTCACATCCATGCTGATTATTTGATCCATTGTGTGAGCAGGTTAACTTAACTGAAGTTCATCCATCATTCAATCCTCTCAAACTCTCATCCACTGCTTGATTGATAGTGACTTAGGTCGACATGGATCTTGGTTGAACCCATTCTACTTATGACACATGCACCCACAACATGGCCCCATCATGCCCTAGGTTGACTAACTGCTTAGTGCTCAACGACTCATTTTTGGGGCATGTTGTACCGCCCTTGGGCGCCCACACTGCCTTGCCTTGGTTTCTTCACCCATCGTTTAGGAAACATGGATGCTTGGTTTTCCACATCTACCACTCCACCAACTCATCCACAAGTGCCTAATGGAAACCCCAAGTGTTTGTTTTTCAACACCTTGTGTTAGCACGTTCTTGCCTAACTTCCACTTTCATCACATTTCTTGTGATATTTTCATTGCAAATTATGTGGTGGGGATTTTTCCCATGTTGTGCCTCATTTAAATGCATGCCCAACTCTAGGGCCTGACAACAGTCGATCTAGGCTTTCAAGATTAGAAACTAGACCATGGAAAAAATTCTAGAGCTATGGTCCACAAAATCAAATTTTCATCAACATATTGTACAAAATAACATATGGACCTACAAAATTATGACCTATTAGCCATATAGAGAGTGTTAGTAACAAGAATAAAACCAACATCAATGTAAACAAAACTAACAATATAACACAAAGAAGTAGCAACTAAAATCATAACTTGACTCATGCAGGAAGTCACGATGAAGTGGAGACATCAATGGGCACAGAGTTCCTTGGACTATTTGGGGGAGTTGATCCCTTTCCTCATAATATAACAGTTTCCATGTGCACCATGTGCTCATCCAAATCCTGAAAGACAAACCGTAGTTCCTCCATTTTAAGGGTCACTCAGGAACTCATGTTGAGTGCCATTCCTGTCAAGCAATACTTTTCCAAGTAGAGATTTAATGTGCTGATAAATATCAATAATGTGAAGATATCGGTTTTCTATACCTCCATTTCCACCTATGTTAGGTACCTAGTCACTATTTGTGGAAAGGACTTTAGAAATATAGTGGTTTCCTTTGTCATGAATGATTTCCTCCTCAAAAACATGAATTTATGAGGGGGTCTATTGATGGTACAACCTAGCATATGATTATACTTAGTTACATGCTCTAGTTCCATTGAAATCTCCCCTACCACCTACTCTATAGGAGAAAACCCTCTTCATGGGCATTGGAAAACAAGAACATAATCCAACCAGAGGAGAGATGAGTGCTTTAGAGCACCATGACCAGGGATAGGAATAATAACAACACTTTGGAGCATAACAGACAAAGAAAGACTAATGCTAGAGATAGAAAAAGCCTCTCACAAGACCAAATCTAGGACCAACAAAACTAGGAAGAAATGGTAAAGGAAATGACCCAAGAGGAGATAAAAGAACTATATCCTAAGACTACCTAGGGCATGAGCTAATGGCAAGAAATATTAGGTTGATCAATATATAAAAACCATAAGAAGTGTTTGAGAAAGAAGATGGCTTGGGGAAGCCAAACACAGACCAGTGACGAAGGAATCTAAAGTAGATTTCCATAGCTAAGAAAAAATATGATCCCCCACCAATTCCAATGAGGTGAGAGGCAAGGACCGAGGGGAGATTCACCTTGAGGGAGGTAAAGCAACGAGAGAGGCTCCAATTGGCATTGTATACACCCAATGTGCTACTTAGAAATTTGTCTCACTAGGGGGATGGAGGAACCAAGCTAGGGCAACCTAGTCCTTCTCCCAAATAGTAACTTCCAACTAGAAGGCAAATCCATAATCATACCAATAAACTAAAATAAAACTTTCCCAAATTGAAAGAAAACATTGTGTAGGAAAATCACATCATGGGAAAAGTAGTAGTAGTAAAACCTATATTAAGTTCATGGTGCCTATAGTCATCATTAATCATACCTTGATAAATTGACTACAATCAAAACCTATATCCTTCGTCCATCATAACATTGCTATGCATTTATACCTGGATTGAATTTGCATGAGAGTTGAAATAATTGCCTTACCACATTGTTGTCCTATGGGGGAGGGTGGAAACCATGTCACTCTCCTCCAGTACCTTGGGTGACATTGGGATGTCCCTCCTCCACCCATTTTTATACCCCTTCCCACCACATTCAAGATGAATTAAATTTTTATTTTAATATTTTTTTACATTAAAAAAATATTATTATCAACTATATTATAGAAAATATAAAATTCTTCAAAAGAAATCATCCAAATGAAATACCCACGAAAATGAGACTAAAAAATAAAAAATCACAAGCTTTCAAACAAGTCCCGATAAGAAAAGGGAAAGCATTTCTAACAAGTTCCAAAACTCTTGGAATCTTATTACCATGAATATGGACTTCCCAATTCTAGTTAGCAATAACCACACTATTATGAAGTTAATAAACCATTTTAGACTTGTCTGATATTTTAATGTGTCGTCTTTTTGTTAATAAATTACATGAATAAAATGACTAAAGTGATTTGTATTTATGATACATTTAATAGTTTTTCAAAAGCAACCCATCGAGAAGAAATGGCCATTCTTGCTGGCGAAAATTTTTATGACCCAGGGTACGACAATAGGGTGAAAATAAAAGAATCTGTCATAGTCTAGCACAATGAACATTTTAATTCCTCCAAAAAGGGAAAAAATTCTCAACCAAGGCTTGCCGATACTTTCAATTTTTATGCGGGGAATTCAGATGGAAACAATATTCATTTAATTAAATAAATATGCATCAACTCCATAATCATTCACAAACTTTCTGCCTATCTTTGTGCAAAATATATAGATGCATAACAGAGAATTCAATAAAGCACTTCAAAACAAATCTTAAAGGGGTATAAAACACACCATCATTTAATCACAGTCACATAAAAATGAGGCCCCACAACACTCTTCTTTATATTGTTTCAAAAGACCAAGCTATTACAATGTAAATCTGTGGAGACTGCACAAAATCTTTTCATAATTCCTTCAGGATTAAAAATGACTAAATTACATCACATTATACATAGGGACTTCATAGCTCATTCTGACAACATGTCGTCATATCTCTCTATATCACTTCCTACAACTCGATCTATGTAACTTTATATATATTTTTCCTTCTTCTCTAATCCATGCTTTCCTTGATTTGGTACAACTTAACCCCTTTGACGAGTTCCAACTGCTTTGGTCCACTTTCACTTGGTTCTTTCAAAATTGGCATCTCGATCCTTCTTCCATGGCCTAGGTGAGTCCCGATTTAATTGCTTTCTTTCTCCACCTACCACTTCCTTCTTTATGTTCCCACTTTCTGACCTGTTTTACCATTTACTTTTCCTACTTGCATTGTTTTATCTCCATGGCTCTTTTCTGGTAACACTTGATCAAAATTTCACCAAACTAAGGACCTAATAGGCCCTGACCGAAATATATTGACTCACCCTCGTGAAAATCCTTTGTTTGAATGCACAACTAATGTCAACACACCCTGTCCTTGTGCATATGCTTCTCCGTCAAATGAAACACCCATCTCAATAACTGTTGCAAATGTCGAGCTTTAAAATTATTGTAATCATCCATTGCAGTCTTTCCAGCAATGAGAAAAGTAGTTGCTTTGACAAAAAATTGGGTCGTCTCTTTTGCAACATGCTTCTTACAATGAGTGTTGAAATTTGGTACCGAACAACAGGTGGTTCCCTAAGGCTTTGATCTTTGGCCTAGGGAAAAGTGTCCAAAGGAATTTAATTTTTCTCCTAAAGTGACTTTATCATTTTTATAAAGTCAAATCTAATTTAAAAGTGACTTTAAGTGATAAAGTTACTAAAGTCTAATTTTAAAGTGACTTTAATAAAGTCAATGTAAAATTAGAAAGGAAAAGTGACTTTGGACATAAATGACTAAGTGGGTCTTTCTCAAAGTGGGGTGAATTAAAAAATAGAAAGTGAGATTTAAATGAGCATTTAATCTCAGCCCTAGATCTCAATCCATTTCAGCCATTGGATTTAGGGATTCCCCAAAAGTCACTTAGGGTTAGATTAAAGGAGGGAAATGAGGAAAATGAGGAAAATGTCATTAATTCTTTTATGAGCAGATTGAGAGAAGGAGAGCAAAACAGCAAGGGAGATTTCTAGACAGTGAGGAGAAGGAGGTAGCAGCTTGGCACACATTCTAAGGTAGCGTTTCAGCAAGTCCGTACAGCTGAGTTAGTACATAGTGAAAGGCAGATTTTGGGTAGAATTTTCTAGAAAGGCTATACAACAGTTTTGGTTCAGATTCCAAGGAGGCCATACAACAAGTTAGCATAGAAATCGAGGAGCAGAAAATCTGATGTTTACTGGCACATTTTTCAAGGGAGGCTGTACAGCAAGTGGCTATACCTTGGCACACTTTTCTAGGCAGAAATATGTACAGTTGTACTACTGTTTTTCTACACAGAAATCGAGGAAAATAGTACAACAACATTTATGGCAGCTTGCATGCTTTTCTAGGCAGTCTGTACAGCAGCATTTAAGGATGAAATTTGGGCACAAAAATCAAGGAGGCCGTACAACATTTATTGTTGTTCTGTTTTGCTATTTGCAAGTTTTTTCCAGTTGGCTGTGAGGCACGGAAAATGAGATAAGTTGTAAAAGTTTGCTTGCTGATTTTTGTTGAATATTTCTCTCACTGTAACAAGAATTTTCCAGAAATAAGAAGGAGCTTTCAAACTAGTTTTCCCCAAGAGTTGTAGGGGGTTTTTCCAAGGTCACCTTGACCAAAAATCACTGTGTTAAATGGATGTCTGTATGTGCTGATATTTATTTCTGCATTTTCAGCATTCTCTAATATTTCCAGAATTTGTGTTTTTAGGAAAATTTATTTTTTAGTTGTTTAATGTATGGATATGGGAAAGGGCATTTAACTATTTTGGAGAAATAAGGTGAAACTGAAAACTAGGGTGGGAAATGAGAAATTTCTACATGGTATTAGAGCTTGAGTGCTGAAGTGGAGTTTGGGACAGCAAGGAGGAAAATTACAACCTGCTGATTTTTCACTCAGAAAATTCCAGCAAGCTGATTTTTCACAAACAACAGTTTTATCTTTACTACAGCAGTGCTATGTTTTCAATTTTAGGACAACAGGATGTCATTGGGATTGAGGGTGGAGGATAGGTTGGATCGGCATACCAATTACAACGTTTGGAAGGAGAGAATGCAGAGTATCTTTAAAGAGGTAGAAGTTTGGACATTATGGTGCATACCACACAGAACCCTATTGTTGTGCCTACTAATGCTACTCAGTTGGCTGTTTATAATAAAAAGAACAACAAGGGTAAGAGACTATTTCTAGATGGAGTCAAAGACCATTGCATTCCTCATGTGAGAGGAAAGAGAAATGCCCATGAGATGTGGACATCATTGTCCAATCTCTACTAGAGTACCAATGAGAACTAGAAAATGGTCTTGAAGGAGAAGCTGAAGACCATTAAGATGGGTAATGATAGTGCAGTTGGATATCTCACAAAGATTACTAATGTGAGAGATGAGTTGGCAGTAGTTGGAGAGGTCATTCCACCCACTGGGTTGGTGAAGATTCCAGTGAATGGCCTCCCCTGTTCATGGATGAACTTTGTTGATGGGGTTTGTGCATGTGAGACCCTTCCCACATGGGAGAGGTTTTGGGATGATTGCATTCAGACAGAGATCAGGAAAGGTCAACTTGGGGCAGCCAAGCCAGTTGAGCAGGATGAGGATGTAGCACTGTTGGCAGGAGGCAAGAAAGGCAAAGGGAAGAAGCAGACTTCGACAAGTAATGGTGGGGGAAAAGGCAAAGGTAAAGGTAAACAGGGTAACACACAGAAGGACTATTCCAAGGTGAAGTGTTGGAATTGTCAAAAGATGGGACACTATGCAGTTGTGTGTTCGGAGAAGAAGAAGAAGAAGGGGAAAAACCAGAGCTTGGCAGCTTCAGCGGAGGTTGAGGACTTTGCAGATCATTTTGACTGGGAGTTTGGGTTCATTGCGTGTGAGTCCTCTAGTGCAGGATCGGCTGCCACACAGGTTTAGAGGGAGCATGATTTTCCCTCGATTAGCAGAGCATCTTCAAGTATTTGGTATGTGGACAGTGGGGCTTCACGTCACATGACAGGAGTCTGTGAGTACTTCTCAGAGCTTTCAGAGAGTGGCATTGATATAGAGGTAGTACTTGGTGATGACAGAGTTGTTAGAGCAGTTGGTGTGGGGACACTGACATTTCAGAGGGAGTCCAAACCTCCCTTGAAGGTGTCAGATGTTCTTTATGTGCCAGGGATGAGGAAGAACCTCATATCCATCTCAGATTTGGAGGACAGAGGATATGAGGTACTTTTCAGGGGAGGACAAGTGTTGATATATCCTAGGGGCACTCTAGCTGATTCAGCTAGAGTGATAGGTGTACGCCATGCAAAGGTGTACAAGTTTGCATTCCAGCCCCTTTTGGCATTGAGTAGTAGTACCGACAGCAGAGCTAGCAGTCCTGAGCTGTGTGAGATTTGGCATCGCAGGATGGGGCATATGTATCATGGAGCCTTGAGGACCTTGCGGGAGATCACTACAGGTGTGCCAGATTTCAGTACTGATCACTTTGATACTTGCAGAGGATGTGCGATGGGCAAGTTTGCCAAATCCCCTTTTCCTAGCAGTGACAGCAGAGCGACTGGGATACTTGATTTGATTCATTCCGATGTGAGCGGTCGGATGTCTCATGTTTCCTTGAGTGAATATGAGTACTATGTTTTATTCATTGATGACCACTCTAGGAGGACCTGGATTTATTTCTTAAAGACCAAGAGTGAGGTCTTCAAGTGGTTTCAGGAGTTTAGAGCTCTTGTGGAGACACAGACAGGTCGGAAGATCAATTCCCTGAGGTCGGACAATGGGGGAGAGTACACCCTTGGAGAGTTTGTTGACTATTGTGCGGAGGCAGGAACTAGGAGGGAGTTCACTGTTCCTTACAACCCCCAGCAGAACGGGGTTGCGGAGAGGAAGAACAGATCCATCGGAGGGGTTGCCAAAGCCATGTTACATGATCAGGGGTTGCCCTTGTTCTTGTGAGCAGAGGCCTGCAACACAACTGTTTATTTGGAGAACAAGAGTCCGCATTGTGCCTTGTGGCACATGACTCCGGAGGAGGCTTTTTCTAGGAAGAAGCCTAATATTGGTCATCTTCATATCTTTGGGTGCATTACATACTCCTACATACCCAAGGAGAAGAGGACCAAACTAGAGCCCACCGCAGAAAATGTTATCTTTGTGGGCTACAGTGAGACCTCAAAGGCCTTTTGGATTTACATTCCTGCACAGAGGAAAGTTGTTATCAGGCGGGATGTGAAGTTTGAGGAGGACAGGGCCTTTAGGAGGTCACGGGAGTTAGAGTATTTGGATCAGCCAGACCCTCAGCAGCAGTTGAGTCAGTCGCAGGGATCCAGTGGGCAAGGATCAGGAGGATCTAGAGGTACATCTATGATGATGTCAGGTCCATCAGCGAGCAGTGGCTCGCCAAGCCAGAGTGGTGGTGCTCCAGGCAACATGTAGAGCAGTCCACAGAGCAGTTCACTAGGGAGTCCACTGATGGATAGTTCACATGGTACCTCAGCTTCTACATGTTCAGTGCAAACAGGAAGACAACAGACAGACAGTCAGGAGTTCAGGCTCCTGATGATGATGATGAGGAGTTTCATTCTCCAATGGGAGAAGTATGCTCAGAAAGAGGAAGCCCAAGTGGCTTCAGGACACCTTGAGAGATGCCACATTTGTTGCTGAGCCTAAGAGTCCGGTCAGAGAGAGTAGACCACCTGAGAGGTTTTGTAGATATATGGCAATGGCTACCAGCATCCTTGACTCTGAGCCTTCTAGATATGAGGAGGCAGCCAGCCAGCAGGTCTGGAGAGAGGCCATGCAGGAGGAGTATTCTTCTATCATGAAGAATTATGTTTGGGAGGTGGTGACAAGGCCTGAGGGCAAATCCGTGGTTACTTCCAGATGGCTTTACAAGGTAAAGCGAGGTTTGTGGCTAGAGGGTTCTCCCAGGTAGATGGAGTTGATTATGAGGAGACCTTCGCTCCCGTGGCTCGATATACTTTGATCCGCTACATTATATCGATAGCAGCAGAGATGGGTTGGAAGATCCACGAGATGCATGTGAAAACTGCATTTCTCAATGGCTTCATACAGGAGGAGGTGTACATTGAGCAGCCACAGGGCTTTGAGGTGCATGGGAAGGAGTCCCATGTGTGCAGACTGAAGAAGGCCCTTTATGGCCTGAAGCAAGCTCACAGAGCTTGGTACTCTAGGATAGATACATACTTGCAGGGGATGGGTTTCACAAAGAGTGAGGCAGATCCGAACCTTTACTATATTGTGATAGGTGAGGAGCCTCTCATTTTGGTGCTGTATGTGGATGACTTGGTCATTATAGGTGCGGAGGGACTCATAGAGCATTGCAAGAGAGATCTTGCGGTGGAGTTTGAGATGAAGGACATCAGCTTGATGCATTACTCTTTGGGTTTGGAGGTGTGGCAGGAGGAGGGGCATTTCTTCCTAGGGCAGGGGAAGTATATTGTGGACATCCTTGGCAGATTCCACATGGAGGATAGTAAACCCATGTCGACACCGATGATCACCAACTAGAAGAAGCTTCATGCTTCCGATTCCGAGTTGGTGGATCCCACATTGTACAGGCAGCTGATTAGTTCCTTGATGTATTTGGCCAATACTAGACCAGATATTTGTTTTGCAGTCAACAAGATGAGTGAGTTTATGTGTGAGCCTAGGAAGGTTCACTGGGTGGCTGCAAAACACATTTTGCGGTACTTGCAGGGGACAGTGGATTATGGTCTGGACTACAAGCAGGGGGTTGGAGTGATTGGTAGGTTATACTGATTCTGATTGGGCAGGTTGTGCTTCTGATAGGAAGAGCACTTCAGGGTGTTGTTTTGGGTTGGGTTCGGCAGTAGTGTCATGGTTCAGCCGGAAGTAGCAGTCAGTAGCATTGAGTTCAGCGGAAGCAGAGTATATGGCAGCCAGTCTAGCTAGTTGTGAGGCCATCTGTCTTCACAAGATGTTGTTCGGATTATTTGGTCAGCCATTGAGACCTTCAGTGATTTATTGTGATAATCAGAGTTGCATTAAACTCACGGAGAATCCAGTATTTCATGACAGGTCAAAGCATATCGGGATCAAATATCATTTCATCAGAGACTATGTTCAGAAGGGATCTGTGAAGCTTGAGTATATTCCCACTGATGAACAGGTTGCATATATTCTTACCAAAGCCTTACCACGGAGCAAGCATGTCTACTTCAGAGACAAGATGGGTGTGGTGAGGAACACCTTCCTCAGTAAGAGGGAGTGTTGAAATTTGGTACCGGAGGAGAAGGAGGCAGCAGCTTGGCACACATTCCAAGGCAGCATTTCAGCAAGTCCGTATAGCTAAGATAACACATAGTGAAAGGCAGATTTTGGGCACGATTTTCTAGAAAGGTCGTACAATAGTTTCCGTTCAGATTCCAAGGAGGTTGTACAACAAGTTAGCACATAAATCAAGGAGCAAAAAATCTGAAGTTTGCTGGCACATTTTTTAAGGGAGGTCATACAGCAAGTGGCTGTACCTTGGCATGCTTTTCTAGGCAGAAATCTGTACAGATGTACCACTGTTTTTCTGCACATAAATCGAGGAAAATCGTATAACAACATTTATGGCAGCTTGCACGCTTTTCTAGGCAATCCGTACAGTCGCATTTAAGGCTGAAATTTGGGCGCAAAAATCGAGGAGGCCATATAGAATATATTGCTATTTTGTTTTGCTGTTTGCAAGTTTTTCCCAGTTGGCTGTGAGGCACAGAAAACAAGATAAGTTGTAAAAGTTTGCTTTCTGATTTTTTGCTGAATATTTCTCTCACTGTAAAAAGCATTTTCTAGAAATGAGGAGCTTTCGAACTGGTTTTCCCCAAGAGTTTTAGGGGGTTTTTCCAGGGTCACCTTGACCAAAAATCACTGTGTTTAAATGTGTTGAATGGCTATCTGTATGTGCTGATATTTATTTATGCTTTTTCAGCATTCTGTAATATTTCCAGAATTTGTGTTTTCAACAAAATTTATTTTCTAGTTGTTGAATGTATGGATATAGGAAAGGGCATTTAACTATTTTGGAGAAATAAGGTGAAACTGAAAACCGGGGTGGGAAATGAGAAATTTCTACAACAGGAAGCTAGAAAATCTTGCCAATGCATATCAACATCACAGTTAAGCTTAGAAAGTTGCATATATTGGGCTTTAGCTATGGGTTGAAGATCCCATAAAATAGATTTGGCCTTGTGTGATTCCTCCTCTGAACCATGAATCTTCTTATCAATCTCTTTGGATTGACCAAATAAGGTTTGCCATTGTGTGAGATTTGTTGTTGGAAGGGCTTCATCCATTAGTTGTTTACATTGCTCTCGTAGTTGATATACATGTCGATTAAGCTTAGAAAGTAACCTTGGCCAATCTCGAATTTGACGAAATATCTCCTAGGAATCTCGCATAGTCCGTTGGAGTGTATTTCAGAGAGTGGATCCCTGTTCAATTTCTTTATTGATCTATTTCTAGAATTGCTCTGTAGGATCAGGAATAGATTTCTGCAAATCAACAAAAGTACTGCACAAAGCTTTGTTTGCAAAAGCTAGCTTTATATAGGTAGTCTCAAGAAATCCAAGACATTGTGTGGGCTCACATGAAGAAAAGTATTATGGCGCATTAGGAACATGCTCTACAAAAGCTATCCACATGTTAAGAAGTTTAAAATTTATCTCTTCAACTTGTTTTGTCAATTTTTCTTTCTTAATGTGCAACTGAGCACGTTCCACAACAACAATAAGAATTTCTTGCTATTGTTGTTCACGTGCAGTGATAAGTTCATTGTATTTGGAATCAAGAGTATCTAGGCAATCCTGTAATTGTATTGATGAGGTTCTAATCAACTGAAATAGTTGTTTTGAGGACCAATGTTGGAGATCGAAAGGAGAGATACTATCCATAGAAGGTAATCTTGCTTGGAGGGTTTGGCCACTTACAATGGACTTCTTAGAATGTCCCTGCGATGAGACCTCCAATGCAACATCCTATTGAAAATTTTCATGAATTTGTGTGATCATTTCTGACTGAAGCAATGGAATAATGTCAACGCTAAGGAAAGATATTTAAATCTTCTCTACAATAGTTCAGGTCCAAACTAAGTGTAGATAGATGTTGTAAATAAATGACAGTACGTGGCTTTCATTATGACGCAGATAGAGGATGCATATGCTTGGGCTCAAAAATTATCTCCATATCAACAATACTCTTGGTGGTACTTTAGGGTCAGAATGTTTAGAAGGGTGATTAAAAATGGTTTGAGAAGGCATTGCGGTATGAGGTGATGAAGTGTGATTATGCAGTACAAATGTAGTGGGTGAAGGGACAATGTGTCCTCAATAAAAAATGTAGGCTGAATAGGCTCTTCAGGCTCATTGTGAGGGATATCTACAATAGTGAAAGAAATAGCAATATAAGTAGGGGGTTTGGATGGGACCTTTGCAAATGCTACTTGTGAAAAAGTGAAAGCTTCAGAAGATAAGGAAATAATAGGGTTAATATCAACAATGGTATTGGGTGATGAAGATACAAGGCTCATGGAAGCCAAAGGTAAAGATGGAGGTTTAAAATATTGACCTTGGAATGGAATTGCTTCAGGTATAAAATAGGTTGTAGCACATGCACTTATCAGAGATTCCACTGTAGAGATAGTGGCATGGACAGAGGACACATATCCTTGGAGTCGCTTGAGGATAGGTTGAAAATCAGATGCAGGAGCATATGCTTGCTTTTCAGAAGATGAAAAACATCATAGGAAAAATGACGAGGTTGCAAAATGACGAGAGAGTCAACAATACCGTTAGAGGTTTGAATATACTAAACTCCTAGCAAGGAAAAAAATTCATTATGGAATGCATCTTCAAACATATAATGTGACAGACCTCAAATTTTGAAGGTGCCTTTATTGGCATATTTTGGCCAGACATATGTGTTATTGTGGCTAATGCCAAACCACATTTGATATGCATAATTTTCTAAAATTGACCAGGGTACCTGGATAATCATGGTGTTGGCATTGATCATCTTGTTATACCAATTTTCAAATTCTTTTTCATTTGGGGCTCGATTTGCAGAATCAGCTCGGGTGTGCCATGGAGTATAGGCAAGGGCAAGAGCTTTATCATCTGGTACTTCAGCCCAATCTCATCTTTCTGGGGCACACCACTTCATCATTGCAATGGCCAATACGAGATATCCATAAATAAAATATGTAGCCCTCTTGTATGCATCCTTTCATGTAGAAAAAAGTTCATCTATCAAAAACTTACACCAATTTAACGATGCACCCTGCACATAGAATTTCGCTATAAAAATGGTGTTCAATGTTCATTCTCTTTTAGTATAGTTCCTTGTAACTTTCCTAGCGATGATATAAAAAACAAAGTTGACCCTGTCATTGTTGATCATATATATAAAAACTCCATGACACTTGCACCTATTGCTGTAATAAAGATTGGTATCACCCCTTTTCTTGCCTTGATTTTAGGTGCTCTGAAATGTTGTGGAGATATCTTGTCCATGCATGGACAATCTAGTAAGATTTTGAATTTTTTCAACATGGATTGGATACTCTTTATCAAGCCATGAAAAGCCTTTGTGTATCCTAATGATAAGGAAATTTTTGCATCTCATAACTTCCCATGTAGTCCCAAATACAAACAAATCCTGTAATTTCATCATGATAGACTTGAGTAGGGGTTGAAATTCATTCTTGATTTCTGGAAAAATTTCACCAGAGGAAGCAAGAGTGGGATGCATGTAGACCTATGGATGAAGAGTTGGAAATAGAGTCGAGTATGATAAATCATTATCAAATAGAGTTGCCTTCTCATACTTACCCAATATCTCTTTTGTCGGCTCAATGCAATTTTCCAAAAAGTCGAAGGGAATGATTATTTTAGTAGGGAAAACCATAGTGGAAGGTTGATGACTATAGACAAACTAAATAGGGGGATGGTGGTGGAATTTGGTTATAGAGGGATTAGACGCAGAAGGAAGGGTGAAATACTTCAAAAGTTTATGAAAATTCAAATAAGAAATGACACTTTGATAGTTGGTACTGATAGGAAAGATGTAACACTTGCAATGGATGACTTGACCATTGGGAATTAAATAAGACAATTTAAAAAATTCAAGCTTTGATTTGAATAGTGATGACAACTAGGACACAAATCCCAAATACATGACGTAAATTACCAAAAGGAGTGTGCCACAACAACATAAATAACTCAAAGTAATTTGATGCTTTAAACGAAATATCAAATCACAAAAAAATGACTGTTACAGGGAATAAACTCGATGAATGACAACTTTTATTAAATAAATCAATAAATGAAAAAAATGATGACATATACCTCCTCGACCACAATTGGTTGCGGTGGGTCACAACTAAGGGAGAAGACATACAACTAATGCAACTAAACAAACTAAATAGCAATGCAACTTACTCGATCCTAAATCTAACTTGCACTCTCAAAAAGAGAGCAGAGAAAACAAAATGATTTTAGTGACCATAATATGGCTTCAGACATGCGCCATTCACTCAACTAGGTAGAAGAATTCCATCAAGTTCCACGAACTTTAGGACTCTATATTCTTTTATTCATGTGACAATAAAAGGATCAAATAATGCATTTGAAACTTTTCAAGATGCTTGAGGTACTTACTATCATACAACAACACTTGGTATCCCACAGAGAAAGATTTAGACTTAATATGTCGATCGTGCCAGGATTTATGTCACTCGTTCTCAACACTCTCGTGAAAATTTGCTAGAAAGCATTGCTCATCCAATTACCATAACTCTTGTAGATGTTTTGCAATATATTCATCATGAAACATCTTGGTATTTGCACAATGAATATATTCAAAAAAATAAACTCAATAGGTACAACAACATCTCCACCATAAACAAGATGAAACAAATTATACTTGTGTAGTCATTTGAAAATAGTATGATAATCCCATAATGTAACTAGAATTATTTCATCCTAGTCATCTGTATTAGCAGAGAAAACTTTTGTAAGTCTATTCTCCACAATATTTCTAAAAGCTTCAATAGTTCCATTCATCTATGGATGATAAGGGCTACTTTTCTGCTATTGAATCATGAACTCCTACATCAAAGTGACTATGGTCTCATTGATAAAGTGTGACCTTTGATCACTTGTCAGGCTCCTTCGACAACCAAACCTCATAATATTATATTCAAATATGAACATGTTAGTGGTACTAATAGTGCATGCCAATCCCTAATTTCAGAAATTAACAAATTTTAACAAAATTAATGCTCAAAATCTAGAAATTGAAATTTTAAAAATAGAATTGATCAATTCATCAGTGAGTAATTACCTGGAACTCTTGTTTCAAGGTGTTGTTGACTTGTTGTGGCTCCGCTCTTATTACCAAACCACCTTTTTTTTTCTCCCTACTTATCTGGGTCTACCTATACGTGCCCAGATCCAGAAGACTTCAAATGGAGATCTTCTGGTCCTCGTGCCCAAAAATCCAAGAATAATCAAGGCTCAAGGCTCAATATTCCTTTCTGACGAAGACTCTATCCATAATTCCTCCTTCCTCTATGAGACTAGAAAATAAAAATTCCTGCTCCCAAAGATTTTTTCTCCTCCTCCCCCTTCGTGCTCCCTTCTATCTCTCTATACTTATTCATGTGGAAGTCACTGCTTCTTTACCAACTGAATCTTCTGCTACCCTATATGGTGGCACCTTAAATCCATTTTGTTAATGTGTTATGACTCTTGTTTAAGGTATTGGTAGGATGACATGTTATTCCTCTACACATATCATTCGAAGTGTTTCATCCATAATAACTCGTGCTACGAATCCATTTACTTGCATAGACTGAAACATGTAATTTCTATGTGAGATTCGAGTGGTCATCCCTCTCTCTTTGTGATTCTTAGTTAGATTGATTACTTCAGATGAATCATTGAAGAGATAACACTACTATTGTTGTGTGTAGTGCCCTGCTAGAGGATGAATGTTTTATTGATATTGTTGAGGCAACGATTGGGAAGATTCATAGTGAGGGATCATATAACAATATGGAAGGATAACCTATAAGTGTCCTTGATGTATAAATTGATAGAGAGAAAGATGTATAAGTTATGCCCGAGAGGGTATCTGATAGATAAGTTTATTCATAGTTTGATGGAGAACTTGTTCATAAACCAATGAAACTGGGAAACCTAACAGAAATACCATTATTATTTTACAAAAAAACTGATCAAATTCTCGACAGTCCATCATGTTGAGTATCTGCATGTTATTTTTATTTATTTTTAATGGAGAGAGATGAGAGACCTTAGTATCACAAAGACATTGAATCTTCATAAGATGGTGGTCGCAGGTAGAAACTATCCATCTTGAAGGGCAACTTTTTTCTTGTTTGTTTTCATATTAAGTAACTTATAACTCATTCGACTTTTGGATGTTTTCCTTAGGCCAACTTCATGAGAGTTCATGCCAAACCTTATGGAATTTTATGGATAAGGACTTTCATAAGTTCATAGGCTTTCATGACATAAATTGGAAGCACTTTAATTTTTCACGGGCAAACTTTCTGCAAAGGGCTGATTCGCATGCTAAAAAGCATAGTTACCAAGTTCGAATTCGAATTCGGATTCGGATTCGATACGATACGATAAAAATTCGACTGGAAAATTTTCAATTCGGAAAAAAATCGAAAGTATATATCTTAAACATTTAAATATATGTATTCTTTTTCTTGTAACAACAATGCCTTATCAATTTCTTCCCATTCATTTTGAAATTTAAATATTTTTTAATAATTTTAATCAATATAAATAGTTTTAAAATTAGAGTTTACTTATCAAGATTATAACCACATTTGTCTTAGCTCCAAGATCTTTCTTTTTTTCAAAATTCAAAACTTCCGTCTTACTTTCAAATCTTATTTAAAAATATTTTATGATTAATATTTATTTAAAAATTAAATAATCTAAACTTTCAAATCTTATTTAAAAATATTTTATGATTAATATTTATTTAAAAATTAAATAATCTAAACTCAGAACTACTTTTCTTTAATTTCAAATTTTATCTAAAATCTTTTATAATTAATACATATTTAAAAATTAAACATTGAAAAATATGTTTATAAGATTTCTCTAAATATAAATATATTATATTTAAAAAATCAATTAATTATTATAAAATTGTTTTTTTTTATTATTTAAGTTTTTTTAACCTTTTAGAACAATACTCACATTAAAAACAACAAATTTTCTCTATTCAAAATTTGTTTCCATTTCTTACCTACAATCCTGTGGCCTTTTCATTTCTTACCTGCCATAAGGCAACTATCTATTTTATACTTAAGAATTACTACTTTACTATTCTCAAAAACGCAAATTAACAAATCCCCGCAATAAACTGTAAACAATACTTAGGGATCACTGAACTTACTATTATCTAACACACAAATTAACAAAATCCCTGCAATAAACTATAATAAATTACAAATGGTGAATTTTCTGTAATCCAAACGAAGCTACCATGAACCGAATCGAATTTCCATCGAATTATTCGATGTTCGAATCGAATGGCCGAATTTACGAATTTATTTCTCCGATACGGGCGTATTTGGTAGCTATGCTAAAAAGTACTATAGTGACACAATCAAATGTTAAGAATGGTCTTTTCCAACTATCACTATTTATGGATATGGTTAGTGCAAGTTTTGTGCGGAGGGAAATGATAGTTGGAGATTGAGAAACTAGAAAGTTGAATGATGTGGAGAGGAATTATCCACAAATCACTATCTGTACGGATAGTGTATGATACGGATAGTGTAAATATCATGGGTAGGATATGGAATATGGAGGCTGAACTGCTAAAAGGTTGAATAAAGTTAGACGATTTCAAGGGTGAAGTCAAAATCCACATTTAATTGCATGGCCAAGGATTTGAAAGGATACCTCTATCATGATTTTAAGTTACCATCTGTCAAATACCAATAGGTCTTTTAACATTTTGGAACATTCATTCTATGGATTCTTTGAGGTGTTATCATATTTCTTCTTCTTACGTTGGCTTGGAATTATACCTGAAAATGGGTTTACAAATATTAGAATATTTCTCCCTGGGTGGACATTGGTGGCCCATTAGAATTTCAAGAATGCATACGCACTACATTTTGGCAGCTAAACTGCTTCTTCTACGGGTTCCAATTACAAGATATCAGCGACATAGAGACACGTAACCATGGGATTTTATCCTTATACCATTCAAACATTTGTATCTCAATAGTCTTAAAGCTTGTATGTATATGGTTGCTACATAGCATAAAAAATGGGAAAATTTTGAATGGGAAATTTGCAATAAATCCTTTCATAAAAATATAATATCCGAAAGAATATTTAATTGAGAAATAAAAGATAGTCGTCCCCTTCATGAATTTTCTGCTTCATCCCAAGTACACTATGATTCAACAATTCTTATTGTTTGTGTTAAAAGTTATATAATTCCTTTCAACGACATCATTGGTATTTCCTAGAACTTCTTTTCCACCCTTCTACAGAGCAATGCTATAGAACATTCGTTGTTGTTGGCTTTGCATTTGTTGTATGTTTCACTCTTTCCAATGCTACATATATGGATATAATACGAATTTGAACATGCAAAAAGGGTAATTGATTCACTAACAAGGTTGATTGGATTGTTAATCCATCCAATGCCATTGTGCCATTGCCATGGTAGTCGATCCCACTTGCACGATATAAGATTTAATAGGATGAGGCCAGGTGCAAATCCTTGTTTGGTGCATTCATATGTGACCCTTGATGTAGAGAAGTTCCAAGGCCTCAACAAAGATTTTGATTTTAGAACATTTCTAAATAAAGTAGGATTATATTTTTCTTTATTGCCAGGGAAATTATTTTACAATAGTAGCATCAGACACATGAATGCATCAACTAAGTGAAGTTTGTTTTTTTCATTTATTACATCGATAGGCCTCCCCTATCGAGATCGGAAACTTAATTATTTTCTTAATTAATTTTTTTGATTGGATGGTCTGAATTGAAAGATGCTAGTATATTCTCGTAGTTGTTACTAAATCAATGAGTTAAATTCACAAAACTTTCTTTCATGTCTAGATCACATGTTTAAACCATACTTATATTAATTTTTTACAAAGCATGATTAAAAATTTACTATGCCTCTTATTGATAACCATGTATGTTCATTAGCGAGAAATGTATTTAAAAAAATTATAAAATATTAACCTAAAATAGAAATGTATTTAAAAAAATTATAAAATATTAACCTAAAATGCATGGATCAAAGAGGAACAACACTTATGCCTCTTCATATTTTAAAAAGTATACTCCGGCCACATGTCAATTGTAGTTTATAATTAAGTAATAATATTGTAACGTTTCCAACTCCTACACGTAAACCTTTGTAATGTTTCCAACTAGCGTCCAAGTAAACCTTAAACTATTTCTAGTTCACATCCTTTGTAACGTTTCCAACTCACGTCCAAATAAAATTTAAACTGTTGCTTGTTCACATTATCAAGAGAAATTGTTGCCCGTTCATAGAGCTTACAAGGTTAAAGTTCTAACCGAATACACCAGGCATCCTGTGGCTATAAGTCTCTATTCTCCTTACTGAGTGTACCATTGCCATTATTCATTCCTACCTTTCTCTCTAGGAAACCATGGATTTTCAATATGGTTGTTTCATATATGCCGTGGTCTTGGCCTTGATATGTTCTGTGGTGAACTATGGTGCTGAGAACAATACCTCGGCCGACACCCTCCTCCCCGCCGTTCTCCGAATGCTTTCCCAAGTTGCAGGGACAGATCGTTGGCATTTACTCAACCTGTGCAGCTTGACGCCATGAACGAATTGCTGCGAAACTACAGGTAAATAACTAGGGCTTAGTTTTTGCCGCTTTTTTCATTTTTGTTTTGACCTAATGGGTTACCATTTCTGATTTTTTTTTGGTTTCTTCTCCAACACAGGATGTGATTCTGTTCATGTGAATTTTGGTTTGATTGATGCTGATGACGAGAGCTGTCGTAGCAAAGGGTTTTTGCAGCGGATGATGATTTATTTTAGATACAAACTTTGATAAATGGGTATATAACATTTTAAACATTCTTGGGTTTTACAAGTTTATGTCGTAGTCTAACTAGCTGGAGGAATTTCTTGGAAAGTTATGGTGCCATTTTTTCTTTAATGCATGTCCACATCTCTCCAAATTCATTATTATACCAATTTAAACATATAAATATATTGTATTCTCTTATAAACATTTTTTTATGCATGAACATAAATTATTAATCTTCTTTCTCTCAATTTTCTTTCTTATTTCCTACCAGTAAACTTTATTCATTATCTTTTAGCTACACCCATAATGTATAAACTTAAACTTACTGTTTAATCATTAGAAAAAAAAGAAAATAAGAAATGGAAACAAAAATGAAATCAATAAATAATATAACAGTTACCGTAAGAAACATAAGAAATGCAAAAAATCTAATCACTATCTCGGCCATTCCATTTTTCATGATCCTCCTTACGTCAAGGTAAATACAAAATAGAAACAAAAATTAATATAACATATAAAAAATGAAATTAATAAAGACTTTTTGACGTTCATGTGGCTAGATTTTCAAACCTCGTCGAAAAAGAAAGATTCCAAATCGAGACTTTTCTAAAGTTTTATCATTCTACTAATTAAACTAATGAAAAGAAAATGAAAAGCCTACGAAAAATATTCCATTACGATCCTTATTTTACTAATCAAATCACTTGGAAAATGAATAAAAATATTTTTCACCGATTCTCATTACTATGTGATGGTTTTATCAAATCAATTAAAAATAAAATAAATGAGCTTTTCTGATGATTCCAAGTACAATTCTACCCTTTTACGAAACCAATGGATCAAAGAAAAATTTCAGGTTATAATTTTCGTACATTATAAATTGGATTATACAATTTCAATCTTATTTTGATAAATGTGAAATCTAACTCTTTTCAAGTTATAACATTCGTACTCAATCATAGTTTAGATAATACAATCTTTACTCCATTAGATTAATTTGAAATTCTTCTCAATTTTCCACAACTAGGATTCATGGAAAAAATAACTGTGTCTAGAAGATATGATGGGCTCGTCGAAAGTGATAATACATATATAAATTTTAAGATCAATCTTATTTTGATAAATGTGAAATCTAACTCTTTTCAAGTTATAACATTCGTACTCAATCATAGTTTAGATAATACAATCTTTACTCCATTAGATTAATTTGAAATTCTTCTCAATTTTCCACAATTAAGATTCCTGGAAAAAATAACTGTGTCTAGAAGATATGATGGGCTCGTCGAAAGTGATAATACATATATAAATTTTAAGATCTTTAGTAAAGTGGCAAAATCTAACGCTTGAACAGTTCATGCTATTGTTTTTAGTGCAGGTTCAACTTGTTTATTTTTTATCAAAATCAAAAGCATTAGAATAATTAGAACAATTGAAGCACACTCACTGCCAGAATAATCCCCACCATTTAATTATTCGAATTTAATTATCAGAAATCAGTGTTGGCAATTTCACATGGAACGGAGCAATAATATAGTGCTCCAATAACCTCGATGCGATAGTACGTGGACTATTGGAAATCTCTATCAGCGATTCCAACACTCTAATGTTAGGCTCTTTCCGTTCCGATCTAGCGATGCGATAACAATCACAGACTTGATAACCTTTCCACTCATCTCTATAATGGTTCGGGTCACTCTAATGTTAGGCTCCTTTCGTTTCGATCTAGCGATGCGATAACAATCACAGACTCGATAACCTTTCCACTCTTCTCTATAATGGTTCGGGTCAAGGTTGTCGGAGTTTGGACATCGGCAGTTCCAAAGGTCCCTTCCACTCCACTTGTGGTTCTTGCGATGCGATAATGGTTCTTGTGATGCGATAATGATGCGATGAAAGCCTTCCAAAAAAATTCCATTACGATGGAATCAAAACTCTTATTTTACTAATCAAATCACTTGGAAGGGGAATAAAAATATTTTCCCCTGATTCTCATTAATATGGGATGGTTTTATCAAATCAATTAAAATAAAATAAATAAGCTTTTCTAATGATTCTGAATACAATTCAACCCTTTTACCAAACCAATGGATCATAGAAAAAATTTCAAAAGATTCGAGTTATAATTTTCATACATTAATTTGGATTATACCATCTTTACAATCTTATTTTGATAAATGTGAAATCTAACTCTTTTCAAGTTATAACATTCGTACTCAAACACATTTTAGATAATACAATCTTTACTCCATTAGATTAATTTGGAATTCTTCTCAATTTTCCACAACTAGGACTCCTGGAAAAATAACTATGTCTAAAAGATATGATGGGCTCCTCGAAAGTAATAATACATATATAAATTATAAGATCTTTACCTAAGTCGTAAAATCTAACGCTTGAATAGTTCATGCTATTGTTTTCAGTGCAGGTTCAACTTGTTTATTTTTTATCAAAATCAAAAGCATCAGAATAATCAGAACAACTGAAGCACACTCGCTGCTCTGGTCGTTAAACCCAGAAATTGGAAAGGATGGTTTAGTTTCTATGGATTAGGAAAATGCCTTTATATTTTTTGAGATACATCCATCTACTTTTATTGTTGTATAGCCGCATAGGCCTCAAGAGGGTTCTCCAACTCACCTTTTGTTGCTATTTTAAAGGATGTGTACTCTGAATAATGGAAAGCTCTATAACGTCGAGGATGCTCGTTGTCCACCAGTTCAGGTGGCGCTTCTATCTCCATTTCATCTGGTAACAATCTGAAGAAAGTCAGGGAAAGACGAGATTGTCGTCCTTTAACAATCACACGGTGTTTTGCACTGTGAATTCTTTTGTTACTCCATGCCTGCATGCATATGCACAAATCATCTGATTAACATTCTTGGCAAAGAAAAATAAAAATAAAAAAAACATAGTGTTGATTAGGTGTTTGAGGTATTCACTTGGATTACCAGGATTAATGGCAATAATGCATGCACAAATTATCTGATTAACGTTCTTGGCAAAAAAATAAAAATAAAAAAACATAGTGTTGATTAGGTGTTTGAGGTATTCACTTGGATTACCAAGGCTAATGGCAATAAGTATTTTAAGGTACTTATATAAAGTTGCCACACTTTAAGCAGGATCAGACCTAAATATCTCATGGATATGATACTTGGTAAAGATAGAACATAAAAATTACAAAAACCAGATATCTCACCAGAAAAGAGATGTAGCATAATATAACCTGCATGTATCTTATTGTCCATCGTATCTTTATTACATTTATTTTGAGATTTAAAATATCTATCATAAAATTTTATTATTTTGATATTTAACCAGTTATATCATAAATTTATATGTTATTATATTGAAATATCCTTTTTTATGTAAATTAATGTTTAAAGATCAAAATAATAATATAGATAATTTCTATCAAACTGAAACTTTATACAAAATTAGATCAATTTTAAAATATAATTTATGTAAAATAATATTAAAAATGTTTTAAAAATAAATACAAAGACATTATTACATAAAAATACTAATATAAATATTAATAACATACATAAGAAAATAAAAATTAGGAAGATATATATATATGTTTTTTGAAAGAAAATAATGTAAATTATTTTATTTAAAATATATTAAATTGGAGTATATATATATATATATATATATATATATATATATATATATATATATATATATTGCAAGTTTTGTGGATTACATTTTCAATATGTCTAATATATCACAAGAAATTGACTTCACATCAACAAAACACCCTCCAGAATGAAATATCTATATCTATATATATATATAACAAAATAATAAGTTATTTTAATTGGAATGGTACAAGTCATTATGTAAAATAACAGTACAATAAAAATTAGAAATATTACTATAATTTTATCAACTTCAAAATACACTCCAGTAAAAACAAAAGTGTAATTTAATTTATGGTAAATAAAAGAATAAGCAATCTTATTTAGATAGTAATTTAATAAAAATAAATTAACATCTATACAATTTTAAATAAAAAAATATTAATTTATTTTCAATTTTATCTTATAACTATGATTTTTTTGTTATTTTAAAAATTATTTTAATTTCAGGTAACCTTCTAAAATATATTTTTATCACCATTTTTAATTTATTAAAAAAATCTAAAAAATAAATATAGAAAGGTTGATCCTTTCTAACTATTTTAAAATTAATCTTTAATTATTCATGTTCATTGTGAAGCAACAAATTTTGAAATGTAATAGTAAAACTTATTTTTATTAAACATAGAAATTTTAAAATGTCAAGTGGAAAATAAAAATAAAACATCAATTTAGTTTTAAAATATGAAGTGCATCTTAAAATTAATTATAAAAAAAATGGATGTGCATCAAATTATCCATATTCATTGTGAGGTAACAAATTTTGAAATGTAATTGTAAAGTTTATTTTCATTAAATATAGACATTTTAAAATGTCAAGTGGAAAATAACAACAAGGCATCAATTAATAAATGATAAGTATTTATTTTTGAAAAATAATAAAGATTGAAATATAATTCTAAAATTTATCTTTGTTGAACATTAAATTCTTAAAATGTAAAGTAGATTAAATTTAATTTGAAAAATTATAGACATCAATACTGGTGAACCAGTGAAATTTGAAATATATTTGTTAAATAATAATATTTGAAATGCAATTCTAAAAAAAAATCAAAATATGAAATAGATTAAAAAAATAAATTGAAATAGATGATGAATATAATTAGAAGAATAAATTATGCATTCAATTATAGATGTCCAATAAACCTTGAAATGTAATTAAAAAAAAATCATATTTATTAAAAACACACACACATATTTAAATTTAATAGGAAAAAAAAAAGAATATTAATATATAAATACAAAATTTTTTATCCCCATATTTATGAAATTATAAATGTTGAAAATGTATCTTTATAATAAAATTATCATATCAGGCCATAGAATATAAAATTAATTAAAGATCTTGTGTATCTATTAAATTATACATGTCCATATTTGTGAAATAGTAATTTTGAAGCTTACTTTTAAAAATTTATAGTTTCACTAAACATAAATTTTAGAATGTAAAGTGGGAAAGAACAATACAACATTATAAATATACATGGTTTTGAAAGAGTAGAAAAACATTAAAAAAATTGATGTAAATTGGAAAATAACAACACATCATAAATATATGGATTCCAAGTTGTAATTATAACACATAAAATTTTGAAATATTATATTAATTTTGTTTTTATTAAAGATAGAAATGTTAAAATATTAAATGTATATTAAAATGAATTAGAAAAAAATGGATATGTATCAAATTATCCATGTTCATTGTGAAACAAGAAATTTTGAAATGTAATTGTAAATCTTATTTTTATTAAACATATAAATTTTAAAATGTCAAGTGGAAAATAACAACAAAACATCAATTAATAAATGATAAGTATCTATTTTTGAAAGCTATTAAATTTGAAATATAATTCTAAAATTTATCTTTGTTCAACATTAAATTCTTAAAATGTAAAGTAGATTAAATTTAATTTGAAAAATTATAGATATCAATACTAGTGAATGAGTAAGCTTTGAAATATATTTGTTAAATAATAATTTTTGAAATGCAATTCTAAAAAAAATCAAAATATGAAATAAAATAAAAGAATAAATTGAAATAGATGATGAATATAATTAGAAGAATAAATTATGCATTCAATTATAGATCTCAAATATTAATATTCATAAAATTTAATTAACAATATTAAAACTATTAATGACATTAACATTATTATTATAAATAATATCATCAATATTTAATATAAAAATAATATTAATTTTTTTAATTTACAATCTTATCTATTATTATTATTATTTTAATTTATTAATGTTATTGGTATTATATTAATTAATTAATATAATATACCATCAACATTAATAACATTAAATATTAATAAAATTTTAATATTAAGTTTCAATATTATTTATAAATGTTAGATATTAGGCTTTTGTGATCCATATTGTAAATGAGAGTGTCTTTCGGATTAATCACATTATTGGGGTTTGGTTGACATTTTGAACCAACTAATGTGGATGAACGACATCTAATATGGATGAACCACATTAGTTGGTTCGACCAAATCCTAATAATGTGATTAATCCGAAAGGTACTCCCATTTATTTATAAATATTAATTTTAATATTAATATTAATTGATATGAATACAAATATTAATATTACTTTTAATATTATTAATATTTATAAATATTAATTTTAACGTTAATTATTAATATTAATAGCATTAAATAATATTATCATGGTCAACCATGGTCATTCATGGTCAACCATGGTCCAATGTTGCATTGTGACAAAGATTGTCTCTATATGAAAATCAACCATGGTGCTACGTCGCATTGTGACAAATATTGTCTCAATATAAAAATAAATCATGGCCAACCATGGTCCAACGTCGCATTGTGACAAAGATTATGGAAATATGAAAATCAACCATGGTCAACGATGGACAACCATATTTATTTTAGGGTTTATAATATTTCTTCAAACGTCGCATTGTCACATAGATTGTATATAAAAATCAATCATGGTCAATTACGCTCAACCATGGTCAATATGAAAATCAACCATCGTCAATCATGGTCAGCCATGGTCCAACATCACATTGTGAAAGAACTGTCTCAACATGAAAATCAACCATGGTCAACCATTGTCGACCATGGTCAACCATGTTTCAATGTCACATTTTGACGAAGATTGTCTCAATGTGAAAATCAACCATGGTCAATCATTGTCAACTATGGTCAACCATGGTCAATAATCATGTTCACATTGTGACGAAGATTGTCTCTTTGTCCAACGTCACATTGTGATAAAGATTGTCTCAATATGATAATCAACCATGGTCAATCATCGTCAAGCATGGCCATTCATGGTCAAACATGGTCCAACATCACATTATAAGAATTATTGTCTCAATATGAAAATCAGCCGTGTCAACCATCTTCAATCATGGTCTACCATGGTCAAATGCCGCATTGTGACAAATATTGTCTCAAATGAAAATCAATCATGGTCAATCGTGGTCAACCATGGTCAATATGAAAATCAACCATGGTCCAACGTCCCATTGTCACAAAGATGTCTCAATGTGAAAATCAACCATTCTTAATCATGGTCAACCATGGTCAATAATCATGGTCACATTGTGATGAAGATGGTCTCTTGGTCCAATGTCACATTATGAAAACCATGGTCATCCATGGTCAAACATGGTACAACGTCACATTGGGACAAATATTGTCTCAATATGAAAATCAACCATGGTCATCCATGGTCCAACATCACATTACAACAAATATTTTCTCAATATGAAAATCAATCATGTTAAATCATGGTCCAACATCGCATTGACAAAGATTGTTTCAATATCTAAATCAATGATGGTCGATCATGTTTATTTTAATGTTTATAATATTTTTATTAGGGTTTATATACATTGGGTTTATAATATTAGTCTCTTAGATTTAATATTGTTCCCTTGGGTTCATAATCCCTTGGGGTCTTAGTATTAACCCCTTCGTTTTATTATTCCTTTGGGTTTCTCATATTAATCCCTTGGGTTTATATTATTAGTCCCTTTTGTTTAATAGTATTCACTTTGCTTCATAATCCCTTGGGGTTTTAGTATTAATCCCTTGGGTTTATAATATCAATCGCTTGGGTTTATTATTCCGGAGTCAAACATGGTTTATTATGATGATGACCATGGTCCAACATGGAATTGTGATAAGGATTGTTTCAATATGAAGATCAATGATGGTCGATCATGTTTATTTCAATGTTTATAATATTTTTCTTAGAGTTTATATACGTTTGGTTTATAATATTAGTCCCTTGGGTTTAATATTATTCCCTTGGGTTCATAATCCCTTGGGGTTTTAGTATTAATCCATTGGGTTTAGTATTCCCTTAGTTTTATAATATCAATCATGGTCAACCATGTTTGAATTTTGCATTGTGACAAGGATTGTTTCGCGATCAAAATAAACCATGTTTATTTTTGTGTTTGTAGTATTTATATTTGGGTTTATCAATATTGGGTTTATAATATTAGTCCCTTGGGCTTAATATTATTCCCTTGGGTTCATAATCCCTCGGGGTTTTAGTATTAATCCCTTGCGCTTAATATTATTCCCTTGGGTTCATAGTCCATACGGGTTTTAGTATTAATCCCTTGGGGTTTTAGTATTAATGTAAATAAGTTGGGCTTACCATTCCCTTAGGTTTATAATATGAAAATCAATGATGGTCGATCATGTTTATTTTAATGTTTATAATATTTGTTTTGGGGTTTATATACATTGGGTTTATAATATTAGTCCCTTGGATTTAATATTATTCCCTTGGGTTCATAATCCCTTGTGGTCTTAGTATTAATCCTTTCGTTTTATTATTCCTTTGGGTTTCTCATATTAATCGCTTGGGTTTATTATTCCCTTAGGTTTATAATATCCATCATGGTAAACTATTGTCAATCATAGCCAACCATGTTCAACCATGCTTGAATGTTGCATTGTGACAAGGATTGTCTCACCATGAAAATAAATAATAATCCCTTGGGTTTATTATTCCTTTCAGTTTATTATATCAATCCCTTAGGTTTTTTATTCCCTTGGTTTTATATTATGAGTCCCTTTTGTTTAATAGTATTCCCTTTCATTCATAATCCCTTGGGGTTTAGTATTAATCCCTTGGGTTTATACTATCAATTGCTTGGGTTTATTATTCCCGAGTCATACACGGTTTATTATGATGTCGACCATGGTCCGACATGGAATTATGATAAGGATTGTCTCAACATGAAATTCAATGATGGCACATCATGTTTATTTCAATGTTTATAATATTTGTCTTAGGGATTGTAGTATTTATATTTGAGTTTACCAATGTTGGGTTTATAATACTAGTCCCATGCTTGAATGTCACATTTTGACAAAGATTTTCTTGCCATGAAAATAAAACATGTTTATTTTAGTGTTCATAATATTTATATTTGGGTTTACGAATATTGGGTTTATAATATTAGTCCCTTGGGCTTAATATTGTTCCCTTGGGTTCATATTCCCTTGGGGTTTTAGTATTACTCCCTTCGATTTATTATTCATTTTGGTTTATAATATCAAAATTTGGTTTTTTTTTATTCCCTTAGGTTGTGACAAGGATTGTCTCACCATCCAAATAAACTATTTTATTTTAGTGTTTGTAGTATTAGTCCCATGGGTTTAATATCGAGTTTAATATTAAACTCGATGTGAAGTTGATAATATTAGTCCCATGGGTTTAATATTATTCCCTTGGCTTCATAATCCCTTGGGTTTTATTATTTATCCCTTCGGTTTATTATTCATTTGGGTTTATAATATCAATCCCTTGGGTTTTATGTCGCATTTGTGACAAGAATTGTCTCATCGTCAAAATAAACCATGTTTATTTTAGTATTTGTAGTATTTATATTTTGGTTTACCAATGTTGGTTTTATAATATTAGTCCCTTGGTTGAATGTAACATTTTGACAAATATTGACTCACCATGAAAATAAACCATGTTTATTTTAGTGTTTATATTTGGGTTTAACAATGTTGGGTTTATAACATTAGTCCCATGGGTTTAATATTATTCCCTTGGGTTCATAATCCCTTGGGGTTTTCATATTAATACCTTAGTTTTATTATTCCTTGGGGTTTATAATATCAATGCCTTGGGTTTATTATTCCCTTAGGTTTATAATATTGATCATGGTCAACCATTGTCAGTTATAGGCAACCATGGCAACCATGGCCAACCATGGTTGAATGTCACATTGTGACAAGGATTCTCTCACCATGAAAATAAACTATGTTTATTTTTGTCTTTCTAATATTTATATTAGGGTTTACCAATGTTGGGTTTATAATATTAGTCCCTTGGGTTTAACATTATTTTCTTAAGTTCATAATCCTTTGGGGTTTTAGTATTAATCCTTAGGGTTTATTATTTAACTTGGGTTCATATTATCAATCATGGCCATCTTTATGTTTCTCTTGTGTTTGTAATATTAATTCCTTGTGCGTCTTCATCCCTTAGGTTTTTAATATTTATCCGTTGGGTTCACTAATTCCTTAGGTTTATAATATTAAAGAGTTGGGTTTATTGGTTCCTTGGGTTTATAATATTAGTCCTTTTTGTTTAATATTATTCCCGTTGGTTCATAATCCCTTGGGATTTTAGTATTAAATCCTTAAGTAATAATAAACAAAAGGGACTAATATTATAAACCCAATGTATACAAACCCTAAGATAACTATTAAAAATACTAAAGCCTAATAATAATAATAATAATAATAATAATATGAGTTTATATTATTATAATAATATTAATATAATAATCATCAATATACAAATATATAATAATATAGTTGGTATTATTAGTATAGTTATTAATTATCATAAATAATTGGTCTTTATTGTTATTATTATAATAATATATTATAATAATATTGATTATATTATAGCCCATAGGGCTTTGGATTGACGGTGAATGGGTGCATTGTTAAGGCACTCCTTGCGATAGGCCACTCGTTCAAATCCCCTGTGGGTGCTTACATACCAAAAAAATAAAATTGAATATATTATTATTATTATTATTATTATAATCATATTTGTATATTATTATAATAATATAATATTATTATAATATTATATTCAGATATTATTATTATTATTATATTTTATTATAATAATAATAATACAATATAATTGTTATGATTTTTTTATACTTTTATATTATTATATTTTTTAAAAAATATAATGATAATTTAATATTATTATGAGCTATTTTTACTATTAATTAATATATATTAGGAGTTTATATTATTAATATAATATTTATAATATATATATATATATATGTGTGTGTGTGTGTGTGTGTGTGTGTGTGTGTGTGTGTGTGTAGTTGTTAATATTTATATAGTTATTAATAATCCTAAATACCAATAATAATTAACCCAATGTAAACAAACCCTAAGATAAATATTCAAAATACTAAAGCCTAAGTATAATATTACTATTATTATTATTATTATTAAGAGTTTATATTATCTGCGGAGAGAAGAAGATGAAGAGCTAGGGTTTCAAGCTTTTGCAAGTGTTGTACTCCATGGAGGTGCACAAAGGGGGGAGCTCCACTCCCTCCTACAGGCAGGCCGTGGCCGGCCGAGGTAAGAAACCAATAGAAACTACCAGAGGTCCTTCAGGAGAAGGGAAAAGGAACATGGAAGAGGATCAGGATTTAACCAAAACAAGGGAGGACAATGGAACAAAAGAAAATGAGGAAGAAGACAAGAAATAGGGTGCAGAAATAATGCACAAAAGGGGCCATGTAAACCCAAGTCTGAGGTTACACCTAGAGTAGTTTTAAATGATCTTGCTCTACAGGCACACAGGGACCACATGCAGACCTATGCTATCATTTGTAAATTCATGGGATTATGGCCCACTGAAAAGGCACTACAAGCGTGGATTAAATACCACTGGAAACCAAAAGGAAGCATTGACCTACATCTTGGGTCAAAGGGTTTCTTCACTGTGGTCTTCACAAATATTGAAGACAAAGATAGGGTGATTAAAGGAGGGCCCTACTTCTATGCAGCAGCAGGCCTATACATACGGCTGTGGATGATGAATTTTGTCCTAGAGCGAGAGACTTTCACTTCGGTCCCGGTTTGGGTAAGACTCTACTCCTTACCTCTTATTTACTGGCAAACAGAATCGTTATTTGCCATAGGAAACAAATTAGGGCATTTTGTCAAAGCTTCTGAGGCCACCAGAATGGGAAAATATACTTTCTTCGCACGAATATGTTTGGAGATGGATCTCTCTGGAGCTCTACTAGATGATGTCATCTTGGAAATTTTTGATGAAGAATGGGTGCAAATAGTAGATTACAAACATATTCCTTTTAGGTGTCGCAGGTGCCATGAGCATGGGCACCTATTTAGAGACTTCCCTCTCAGTAAAATAGAGAACATAAGTAAAGCTACCACAGTGAATGATACTGAAAGCTTTCTCAAAGTGGGATATAGAGGAAAAGGGGGCAAAAGGGGGCCAAAGCAATATCAAACAGGAGGGCAACAAGCCAGTCTGAACAGATTCTAAGTACTCGAAGAAGAGGAGGAGATAAGAAAAGGAGATCAGGTAATGGAAGGAAGCCCAGGGGAGAAGGAGAAAGAGGAAGATAGTGAACAAACACAAGATATTAATAAATAGAAAGAGACTATGCTGAGCGATGGAGAACTGGAAATGGACCAAGAAGTGACCGAAAGTGACATGGAAATGGAGGATCATGAACTGCAAGAGATTCTTGATAGAGAACACCTAGAGCTGGAATGGTTCTTGAAACAGGGGACCATGGGAGGGGTAGACTCACTACCTCAACAAGAGTTCAATAGAGTACAAAAACTGCTCCTATGGAAAACTCAGGATAAAGGGCTAGAAAGGCAAAGAAACAATGAAAGGCAGGGCAATAAAGATGTGAAAAATATGAAAACCACACCAGGATTAGCTCCTAGAAACCCAGGAAAGAAAAGAGGCAGAAAAGAGAAGAATGAGTTAGGAATGTTGAAAGCTAATGATAGATTCAGGTAAGATGAAAGACCTAACCAGCTACTCCTTTACAAATCTTTAATAATGAAGTTCACATCTTGGAATATCAGAGGTCTAGGTAGTAAAAGAAAACAAAGAATACTTAGCAATAGAATGATACAAGAAACTTCGGATATGATATTTATCGAGGAAGCTAAATGTTCCATTCAAAAAATAGAAGAAATTCACAGCAATTGGCTTAATAAATTTGAGTTTCTAGAAGTCAAAGTAGATAATACCGCAGGAGGCATACTCACTTTTTGGAACCCCCAAAACATTGGCATAATAGATGCTGAGGCATCTAGGAATTATTTATCAATGGTTATTCATCCTGTGGGAGATAGGGAGACTTATCTGGTCAAGAATGTTTATGGCCCCAAAAGACTGTATGATAAACTCAGGTTTCTAGACTCTCTTGTGGAACTAGGAGATAGACATGCAAGAGTATCATGGATCATGGGTGGGGAATTCAACATGAACAAATCACTTTCGGAGAAAAAATGGGGAACCAAAACTTTAAGCAAAGAATCTATAGCATTTCAAACTTTTATAGATAATATGAAGCTAGTTTACATTGATATGAGTAATGGCCTCTTTACTTGGAACAATAAAAGACGAGGAGAGTCTCAAGTAGTCTCAAAGTTACACATATTCATAATCTCAGAGGACCTTATGCTCACCGACAAGGAAATGATAGTGATAATTATACCCTTTGGAGGCTTGGACCATTGGCCTGTACAACTTGAGGTTCAGGGCATTGGTACCCCCAACAACAAACCTTTTAGATTTGAGAATATCTAGCTCACCCACCCAGATTTCATCAGCAACATTACAAAATTGTGGACAAAATATTTGCATATTGAGGGTACAAGAATGTTTCTGCTTCATAAAAGGCTAAAGCACATCAAACTCAGAGTCAAAGACAAAATGTAGGAACTCAATCAAGCCCTTATCATATATGGCTTTGATAAATTCAGAAATGATCAAGTCACCAAACATCATCAAGACTAGGAGAATTTATGTAAACAAGAAGAGATATTCTGGAGGAAAAAATATAGAGTTCAATGGCTAAAAGAAGGGGAGCAAAACACTAGATTTTTCCATAGATCCACCATGGCGAACATATCTCATAATATGATCTCTTCTATCAAGGAAGAGGAAGGTCATCTACTTAATTCCCATGAAGATATAGAAACTGTGTTAGTTCAGCACTTTCGAGGTATAGTAAAGGAACCCATTTCGGACAGAGATCATTTTATCAGGGACTTAACAAGGCATATACCTAGGCTTGTTACAAGAGAGGATAATTTCAATCTTAACAGGCCAGTTATTGAAGAGGAGGTTAGTGAGGTCATCAAAGAAATGCAGAATGGGAAAGCACCAGGCCCGGATGGTTTCAATGTGGATTTCTTTAAAGCTTTCCCGAACATTGTTAAACAAGATATTCTAAATGTAGTGGAGGATTCCAGGATGAATAGAACCATCTTGAAGGTGCTCAATACTTACTTCATCTCCTTGATCCCCAAACATGACAATTCTCAGACTCTAAATAGGTTTAGACCCATAGCTTTGTGCAATGTGGTGTACAAGATAATATCCAAAGTTGTGGCCAATATACTCAAAACCCTTCTACCTACTCTAGTTTCTATGGAGCAATCAGGCTATGTGGAGGGTAGACAAATTCTCAATAATATCATTCAAAAACATGAGGTGGTGCATTGATTGGTAAGTGATTATGTAATTGGACCTAGCCAAAGCTTACGATAAGTTGAATTAAACCTATATCAGGAAGGTCCTTATAGCCTTTGGATTTGACCATAACTGGGTAAGATGGGTTATGGCCCTGGTAACTTCTTCTAGCTTTTCAATTTTGGTTAATGGTTCTCCTTCCAAGACTTTTACTCCTTCAAGAGGCCTCAGGCAGGGAGATCCGCTCTATCCCTTTCTCTTTATGCTCGTGATGGAAGGACTTCGTTGGTCTATCAAGCATGCGAAAGAAGTTGGTTACATCAAGGGTCTCTAACTTTCTGAGACTGGACAGACCTTGACCCATCAACAATTTGTTGATGATACTATGCTGCAGGGAATCCCCGTGGTGAAAGAAGCACTAGCTTATAAACAAATCATGTGTGACTTTGCCATGGCTATAGGTATGGAAGTTAATCTCTCCAAATCTAAGATTTTTTTCTTTAATACTAATATTGTTATTCAGAGAAATATCTCTAGAATTCTGGGCTTTCAAAGGGATGTCCTTCTGTCCAAATACTTGGGAGTTCCTCTAACTATTAAAACTTTGCACAAGAGCATTTGGGAACCGGTGATTAATAAGATGCAGGATAAAATAAGGAAATGGACTATTAGATCTTTAAACATGGCTAGTCAATTGATGCTTACAAAAGCTATACTTCAATCAATCCCCGTCTTCATGCTATTAACCCTTCCAGCTACAAAAGGTGTTTTGTAACAATTTAGAACCATTCAAAGAGACTTTCTTTGGGGTAAGGGGGAGGAGAGAAGGAAATGGGCCTTAGTAGCCTGGGATAAGATTTGCAAACCTAAAAACCATGGGGGTCTTGGATTGGATGATCCGGAAGTACTAAGCAAAGTTTTAGAGGCAAAATTATGGTGGCATTGGGTAAAAGATCCAAAGGCTCACTGGGCTACTATCTAGAAAGAAAAATACGCCAGCACTTGGTAAGATAATGATCACATAAGGATGACTGGCATCATTAAAGGCTCCCACATCTGGGAAAAGGCCTGGGAGAATAGAGGCTTAGTACAAAAAAATAGCTTCTTGGAAATTAGAGAAGGAAATCTTGCTTTGTTTTGGGAGGATAAATGGCAACAAGAACCTATATTGTTAAGAGAGGACTTTCTGGACCTCAAGAAAGAAAATGATACCAAAGGGTTACTTAGGGTAAAAGATTTTTGGGATCAAAATAATAGTGAAGGAAAATGGAGAACCTGGACGAATATAGACTACAGGGATGATAGCCCCTTGAAAACAAAGGCTGAGGCTCTTATGACAATGTTGGATCAAAGGAAAATTTTAGTTACAGGGGGGCATGACCAACTTAGATGGGGCAACAATAATGAAGGTACTTTCAATCTTAAGGAGGCAAAGCGCATAATCCTTGAGCTGAACTCCAATGTACTGGACAGGGTTTGGCAGAACCTATGGAGGCATCAAGGATGGATGAAGATCAAACTCTTCATGTGGCTGGTACATCATAAGACAATTCTGACTTGGGAAAACATTCGAAAGAGGGGTGTTCTGAGACCTTCTAGATGCCAGCTCTGTGAAGTCCAAGAGGAAACAATGGAGCACCTTCTCAAAAATTTCATTTTCACCTCCCGGTTGTGGGATACTTTTGTCACAATTTTCCAACAAACAGACAGGGACAAAGGAAGCATTATCAATACCCTAAATAATTGGAGACGAAACTTCTCTGATTATGAAATTCTTCACTCAGCTTGGGCTTTAACACCAAGCTTCATAATATGGAATTTCTAGAAAGAAAGGAACAACAGAATCTTCAAAAATGAAAAAAATCCTCCCAATGCATTTTTGAGTAGATCTTAAGTCAACTTAAGGAGACGGTAGGTACTTTAGTGCAAACTTCCCCAAAGAATCTACCTTCAGAAGCTGAAATGCAGATACTTCTTCAGTTGGGTATGCAGGGGCTTATACCATAGGGCTTGGATAGGAAGGTAATGCAAATAGACACTAAGCAGGATTACTAGCATCCTTCCCCTCGGGTTTTTTTGAAATTCAACATTGATGGGGCCTCAAAAGGCAACCCGGGTATTGCTGGTTTTGGAGGGGTGTTAAGGGATGAAAATGGCTACATCCTTTTTATTTTTCATTGCCATTTGGGAAGTGCAACTAACAATATGGCGGAATTGATGGCTCTTGAGAAATGTTTAGAATTCCTGAAGCAGGATAATCTCCAGAATACAATCATTGTAGCTGATTCTGAGTTAATGATTAACTCGGTCAAGAGAATCAACTGTTGCACGGAGCCGGAAAAAATTTTCAAAGCATTGGAGGCTGCTTCAGGTCTTCCAACGGATTCAGCTTCACCTCCGGTGCTTACGTACCATGAGTTTTACCAATGTGCGAAGGACGGCAAATAAATTGGCGGACATTCTGGCCGATCAAGGGGTGCTCTGCACCAAAAGTAGGGTCAAGCTGAGTTGGCAAGAGATGCCTCAGAATAGTTTAAGGGCGCATTGTCACAACCAGGCGGATGAGGACATAATGGTTTTCGTAACAAACCCACAAAGATGGGGTCTAGTTGATTTGGATTCATTATGAAGTGTTATTTCAGAAGTGAGGTCATTTTTGGGATGCAAGTCATTGTCGGCCTCCTCAACCGTGGTAGATGATGTTGGAAGTTGCTCGGTACAATGTTTCTCGAAAGGCTGGCTGGACGGATGGATTTTCATCTTCCGTTGGTTCATGCACCATAGGAGATGGGATGATGCGAGGGGCCAGAGTCCAAGCTTTCTCGGCAGACTCAAAACCCCCGCATTTCTTTCTATGGTGGCTTTACCGCTCTCGGGGTGGTTTCTGGTTTTTCGCATGCCCTTCAAGCTAGAAGCGGTATTTCAGAGTTGGGAGCATTTCCACTTATCAAGCAACACGTGGCCAAGGGAGGGGAGAGAATACCGTCCTCATCGCACGATAATTTTCGGTGCTTTTGGCTTGTGTGATATGATCCTCAGCCGTTGGATCAAGCAAGATGAATCTACGGTCAAGAATGAGCATGCATGTTGGTGGGTCCAGGGCGTTTATCACGTGGTAATTCTCCGTGCTTTTAGGTTTTGCGATATTATCCTCCGTCGTTGGATCTGGCGAGGAGAATCGACGGTTAAGGAAAAGTATGCAGGTCCAAGTGAGGGGTATCTTCCATGCTTTTTTCGCTTCAAGGTGGGAATTGGTGGATTTCGAGCTTACTACATGCTCGAGGGTTATTCCCCCATTCGAACTCGAAATCCTTATAGAGTGGTCCCTATTTCCACATCAGGTCTGATTCTAATTTTAAAGTGTTTGTGTGTTTTCACCCCGATTTAAGCCTCGCCCATCAGATCCCTAAGGGTGGATCGAACGGTCTCGGCTTTTGTTTGTATTTCGCGGGTTATGTAGTTATGTTTGTGGGTCCTTGGCTTGTTTTTAAGCCTTTAGTTCAGTGCCCTTGGCCTTAAGCGAATAGTTATTTCTGTGGCCCACAATTTCTTGGGGACTATTGTATTTTATGTAATTTGTTTTTCCGATTCAATGAAATAGAAGGTACGACTCTTGCTTTAGCAAAAAAAAAAGTTTATATTATTATAATAATATTAATATAATAATCATAAATATATAAATATATAAGAATATAGTTGCTATTATTTGTATAGTTATTAATTATTATAAATAATTGGTCTTTATTGTTATTATTATAATAATATATTATAATAATATTGATTGTATTATTATTATAATAATAATACAATATAATTTTTATTTTTTTTTATAATTTTATATTATTATATTATTTTAATAGTATAATGATAATCTAATATTATTACAACCTATTCTTATTATTAATTAATATATATTAGGAGTTTATATAATTATTATAATATTAATATAATAATATATATAAATAATATTGATTATATTATTATTATAATAATAATTATATTGGTATATTATTATAATAATATAATATTATTATAATGTTATAATCAAATATTATTATTATTATACAATATAATTGTTATTATTTTTTTATATAATTTTATATTATTAAGTTATTCAAATAAAATAATAATAATCTAATATTATTATGAGCTATTCTTATTATTGATTAATATATATTATGAGTTTATATAGTTATTATAATATTAATATAATATTTATACAGTAACATATATATAAATAATCTGGTTGTTAATATTTATATAGTTATTAATAATCCTAAAATTGATAATAATTAACTCTATGCATATAAACCTTAAGATAAATATAAAAATATTAAAGCATAATAATAATAATAATAATAGTAGTTGTTTATATTTTGATAATAATATTAATATAATAATATTAAATATATAATTATATAAGAATATAGTTGTTATTATTGGTATAGTTATTAATTATAATAAATAATAAATAATTGGTTTTTATTGTTCTTATAATAATATATTATAATAACACTGATTATATTATTATAATAATAATAATTATATTGTATATTATTATAATAATATAATAATATAATAATCTTATTATAATATTATAATCAAATATTATTATTATTATAATAATAATACAATATAATTGGTGAAAGAATAACTTCGGGGTAAATCACATGTAGACAGACATTTGTCAACGCGTTTCGAACCAACAAGTGGTTCATCGTCAGGACAAGTTGAAGAAACAGATCCAGCTTAGCATGTTAAATAGTCTGAGCAGAGACTCCAACGGCTAAATCGACCAACGGCTAATTTTGACCCTAGGACCCAGGTCAAATTATTATTCATTAATTTAATATGATTATTATTTTTAATATTAATACATAAAATATTTTTAATGGTTAGTTTTAAAAATTAATTAATTAATTTATATATATATATATAAGTTAAAGTTATAATATTAGGTTATTAAGATAAAAGTTAGGATTAAAAAATAAATAAAATACTTTTAGTGGTTAGTTTAAGAAGATAATTTACTTATTTATTTAAATTATTTAATAATTATTGTTAATATAATACATATATATATATAATAATAATAATAGGTTGTTATTATAATTTAATATTATTATGAGCTATTCTTATTATTAATTAATATATATTAGGAGTTTATATATATTACTGTATATATATTATATTACTGTAATATATATAAATAATATGGTTGTTAATATTTATATAGTTATTAATAGTCATATATAGTTGTTTATATAGTTATTAATAATCCTAAATATCTATAATAATTATTAATGTGGTTGATATATATGCTTGATATACGTTTATCAGCGTATGTCAAGTATATTTACCTTGGTAAATATGGTTGTGCTAGTTTACATGTCATTACCAATTCTCGACCTTTATAGTAACATTGGTAATTATGATATAATTTTGTGCACTCTTAGAAAAATTTTTAGTGAAAGTTCCCAGTCTTTAAACTATAATGAGAGGAGGGTTTGGGAAAGAAAACATTTCCTAAAATCTTTTGTAATGTTACATGGGAACATCTCCACACCCTTGGGGGACAATTATTTTATGTTTCCTTAGCTGTGGGGTCTCAGGACTATTTGGGGATGTCTGTTTGGAAGGGTACAACCCCTAAATATTTGATATTAAAAAATGAGATTGAATATCAATGTTGCCAGAAGAATCATGCGATCAAAGAACATAGAATCCTTTTCTCTTTTGTTTCCTTGGGTTGCCGTTGGTTAGGCAAGATGAGAGGCTTTGAAGTCGAGACCTCGGCTGAGAGAAAAATCAGGTGTTTGGGTGCTGTAATTATACTGTGTTTGGAAGGATAAATTTGGATTGGGGGAGATGGGTAGTAAGTGGGTCAGTTATCCTAAGAAAATTATATTTATAGGCCAACTGTTCCTGGTTTCGGCTCTAGTGTTAGGAAGGACTTGGTATTTAAAATCTTTTGGGTGGCAGGTCTCCAAAACAATTCCCAAATCCAAGGGAACGCCTGGCGCATCGACTATTCTGGCCTTGTCGACATTTTAGTGAAGTTTGGCCAATTTGGATAATGTGTAATCCCTTTGTATAACCTTGGGGTTTCCAGAAAACATTTTTGAACCTGTAAATCCTAGTAGTTAACACTTGCAAGAGTTCCAGAGCTGACTAATGCACTACAAAGTGGAACCTGCACTTTTATTTAAGAATTATGTGGTTAAAGTTGTGAGATTGTCTTCTAATGGGAAACATAGTGTGCCCATCTCTATAATTTCATGTAACCATCTCTATAATTTCATGTAAGAATAGTACTTAAAATGGAAAATATTATGTATTAACCAACAATGTAACCAAATTTCAAACAGGGAAAAAGGAAAACAGCAAAATGAGCTTGGTGTCCATCTGTGCAGATGGGCTAACCTGTGCCGAGGAAATGAAATTTTGTTCACCAGTTATGTTTGAGAAGATCAAAGAATGAATGAGAGATTCAATATCTGAGGTACGCTAGTAAAAATAAATCAAAATCTAATAATTTGTACCTTTTGGAAGTATTTGATGCAAGATGCAATTGTATAGATGTGTCTTTATTTGCGGATAGGATTTGATGAAATTTGATTAATTGGTTTTCAAATTCTCTAGAAAAGTCAGGAAGATTTTTTTCTGGCTGGTATATATCCCACTGGTGAAATTATGATTTTTTCTCTTTGTTTTATTGCTTGGTCGAGCAGATTGTCAAGCATATTCAGGAAGCCCCTTTTTTGCACTATGTATTTGACAATGCAGATTGTTTCAACCATTGTATTTTGTACCCTCCACCTGCAAAGAAGCTAAAGACGCTACCTGTTCCAGATTCTGAACCCAAAAAGAAGTGAGGTGGTCGCAGGCTAAGAAAGATGAAAGAAACGTACCTAGAATCCCTTAATCTAACCAAATAGTTTGCAGATAAAGTATTCCAATGTTACTTGGAAGAAAAAAAAGCATGTATTCTTGGTAAAATTCTGAACAAGGGAAGCACTAGCGTATGGTGGTATTTACTAATATTCTTTGCATGTTGACATGTATGCTATAAAAGACATGTGAAAGGTTGCAAATCAGATGCAATTTGGAGTTGATCTCTAGCTCATTAAATAAATCCTCATCCACAAAAGAATTGAACCTTGAATGTGTCTGAGATTTTTGCTTACTTTTCTGATTGTATAATTAGTTAAATTGTTATTAAGTGGTAAATCATAAAATTGATTAATTATATTTGATTAAGATGAAGATATAGGCAAAGTTTGCTGATTAGTATTTATTTTATTGTTTCTTCATTAAACTTCAAAGGATGTTATGCAAACATGGTTAAGAATAAAATTTGTTTAGTTATACTGTTTGTTATTTTCATTGTTCAACAAAATTTGTTTAGTTATACTACTTGTTATTTTCATTGTTCTTTTGAACAACAGCAGATGGGTTGAGGGAAGGTTATGGTATGTTGGGCTAAGCTGGAAGTGGAAAATTAAGTATCTTTTGGCTAGAGTAAGCTTACAATTAAAGTGGAATAAAGTGGAAAAAAGGTTAGTAGGTATACATGGATGAGGAAATAGTATGTGGATGCATTATTTTAATGACATGAGTTGTGTATCATATACAAGTCTGACATTTAGGTTGATCTATTGTGAAACTATGCTTACTAGGTTATGTTGGAGAAACAAAATAACTTGTAAAACTGTTGTTATATTTTGTTTCTAAGTATATCAATATGGAATATTTTACTATATCTTAAATGGTGCATTATAAATTGGTTTTATCATTTTATGTAAATTGATGTGTGATGCATTTTATTATTTGACAGATTTAAGGAGAAGAAATATGGTAGTAGTGATGCAACATCAAGTTTGACCTTAAGTGTGCCATTTACCCTTGTTTAGGTTTGTACTTGACAAATATTCCAGCATTATCATCTTATTAATAATAAATGGAATACATGAATAAAATGATTAATTGTCCCCATTCTATCTCAATGTTCTGCTTTCTCTTTCAAAAAGTTTGGAATCATCTTCTTAATAAAAAATGGAATACATGAATAAAATGATTCACTGTCCCAATTCTATCTCAATGTTCTGCTTTCTCTTTCAAAAAATTTGGAATCGATCCTAGAAAATGTCTTATTTACAATCCATTGGTTGCTTGTTTTAGATTAAGAAGAAACTTAGCCTTTTAGTGAGATTTGTTGATCTTAATTTTTTCTTATAGATACTAATAGAGCTATTTTGTGCTTTGATTGCATTGCAAGGGATTGAACTTACAAACCCATAGGCTCATGGGGCTCATCTTGGGAGTGGTGCACAAAGTACCTACTTTTCAAAAACAAGAATTTTTTCAAAGATCAAAAGGACATAAGAGCACATTAATGGCAGGACTATGAAATTAATTGTTTTTGCTCTCTTTTTTGTTTTGGGAGATGTTAATGTTTAAGTTTTTAACTAAGAATATTTCTCAGCATTGCACGCCAATTTTTAGTCTATTAATTCATAAATGCAAATAATATGTATCTACAAGGGTGAACAAGCTTCAAGTGATTCACAATTTGAAGATGTAATCTATCAGTGGATTAAGATGTAACATGTATGTGCCAAAAAGTTATAGTTTTTCAATTTTCTTGGTCTTTAATACTTGTGAAGATTATGGGGAAGAGAGTGACTTTACAAACTACTTATGAATGTTAGCTTTACATTAACAAGTCCTTATTTTCAATTGAACTAATAATGTGACAACTCTATCATATTAGCTAACCACTAACAAGTGAAACAACCAACTTTAAAGAGAATTGATTCAAATGAATGCATGTTTCTTTAGTTGTAAATTTATGTTATCTTAATAATAAATACAACTGCTTTAGTAGAGAAATAAAAGTCATGAAGGTCATATAGTTGCAGTCGGTCCTCTTCAAGAACAATATTTCTACTTCTTGAACCCACAACTACACTATAATTCTCTTCTCTCAGGAATAGGAACCTTGATTCTTGATACCATACATGGGTCTCAAGCAAGGAAATAATCATGACTCCCAAAATTTCATATTATAAGGTAGAAGTCCTTTATGAGGTTTAAAACAATGTAGACTCTCTCTAGTCTGCACCATAAGATTTCTCAATACCAATTATTTTTCCATTCATTGAGACATTCACTACCATTGTCTTGTGTATATATCAATTATCATTCTAATCACAACTTCTTGTTTCTTACCAACTTATTTTTAAAGCTAAGGTCTTACATCATTTCCATGGGGAAATTCCAAATTGTGAAGCCCTAATGAAAATAAGTACACTATATATTGAGTCTTAGTCTGGTTTACTGTAGTAAATAAACGTAATTCATTTTTCGTTTCATTAATTAGGTCAGAATACTGGTTCATTCAAATTGGTCTTTTGATTGGCATTTTGTGTTAATTCTTGCTAACTGAATGTGTAATGGTTGGAATTTAGGTGCGAATTTACCAACTTTTTTTTTGAATTAACCAATTATTCAATGCGTTTATAATTTATGAGTTCAAAGGCATATCTTGTGCCACTTTAGCTACTTTTTATTAGCCATAATCCTCTATGTAGAATAAAAAAACTTCAAAGCAATATTGTTGTTATTACATCTACTGTTTAGATATGTTGAGAGCAATGCATTCAACAATAAAGATACAAATAATAATAGAAAGAGATTCATATTGTGGCATTGATCTTTCAAGCTTGGATGATTGTGGCTGTGTTAGATTAATACTTCTTGAATGAATCACGTATCGTATGAAGCTAGACCTGAGCTATACACATTTGGAATTGAATGAGATTTTAAAACATAGGGGAGTTATTTGGAATTTAGCAAATGGAATGCTGAAAGACTTTTCAGTTTCCTGTTTGATCTGGTTCTTATGATAAAGGCACCTCTGGACTACTACTTTCAAAACTCTAAGGCTACTTGAAATATTAATGACAATAATTGATTAATCATGGACATGAAATGTATCCAAGCATGAGGTTGGCCATAATCCTCTATGTAGATTGAAAAAACTTCAATGGAATATGTTTATTATTTCATCCACTGTTTAGACATGTTGAGAGAAAAATGGAGGATGGCTTGCAATTTGAGTTTCTTGTGAATTTTCATGGTCCAAGTCCATTAATATCGTTTGAATGAATTGAAAATTAATTTATTGAAGGGTTGAAATTATGAACTGCACACAAGTATTTTTAAAAATGCCAAATACTTGTTTTCTTTATATTTTTGGAAATGTTAAGTAATTTTAACTATCTCTTTATTAGAATTCATTTTTCTACTACATGTAAGCCCACAATTCATAATTAGTATTCTGGATCCTCGCCTTGGAAAAATTATACAAGGGGAATTTGAAACCAACCAACTTTACAATCCTTCAAATGTTTCTCATATTAGGGCTACAATATATTGAGAATCACAAGGGCATATACCCTGGTTCAGAGGATCTCACAATGCAAGGCATTATAATTCCAAGCCTCAAGATACCAGTTTTTTCTTTAATGATTGATGGAGGAGTGGCATAAAACACTACATTATAACACTAGTCCATATGGATTAGTCCATTTTCCAAGTCCTTATTCATAGGCCAAGGGTGTCTTCATAAGATTTGTTCAGAACCCCATTTTAGGAGTGATAGAAAAGATAGTCTTGCCTATGAATTAGCAGAGTATTAAGGCATTAAGGCATAGACTTGTAATATGCCATTGCAACTTTATAAAGGGACAAGTTTATAAAGGCGGAGTTTAAATTCATCTGATTAGTATTTTGTTGTATGGTTTCTAAGGTTTTTGCAATTTATTCTGGAAAATTCTTGGTTACCGAAGAAGTAATTTGAACAAATGTAATTTTTCATTAGGTCATCATTGAAGCACTTCCTTAATCTATAGGAAACAAGATCATCTAGTGTGTAACTTCAAGAAATAAAATTGCAGACTTTCTTGACCTGGTTATGTTATAGATATAGTTATTCCAATAGGAAACTATAAACTTGTTTCAATAATCAAGGAATCAAAGAAAAACCTTGTTCTTACTCATGCTGGCAAAGTCTACCATGTATATGTTGTTTGCAATTTGGATGTGGCAAACACACATCATTATGGATATAGTGAAAAACTATTCCGCTACTTGTAATGTCATGCCATGAATATACCTCTTACAGTTGGTGAAGAGTGGGGACTTGATGAGCTCACGGATTGAGCAAAGCATAATTATAGAAAATCAATATGATAGGATGTGTGTCAACATTTCCATATATGTGTTTTTCCACTTTCGTCTCACTGTTTCAACGAATTTAATTTCTATGTCTTTACTTGCTTGATTCATTGTCTTCCCTATTAGCTTGTGGCTATCTCTATCTCCTTAGTGCTTCTATGGTGGCATCTGATCGCCCGGGAAACTCGCGAGATTTTGATAACACAACCATTTCCCACACCCAACCCTCTACTTTATTGATTCCTTCCCATTCCCCCCATTACTTCGCCTCCTGATTCCTCATGCCTTCCACAACCTCATGCCTTCTTTCCTGCAGCACTATCTCTACATCAATCTACATTCATCTACACTTTTATCGCCATGTCTTTGCACCCTCTGGTGCAAATGTTAGTTTATATATTGATGAAAGATAATGTTATTTATGTGCTCTTTTGCAAATAAAGTTTTGCATTATAATGCACATATAGACCAATCATTAAGTCTATTTTTCTTATGACAAAAAATTCTTGTAAGTTATATTTCTTTTATAGAAATTGTGTTGTTGTAAGTTTTAATTTAATTTACTTTAATTTATTTCTATGTGATATCCCAATGATATCCATAAAATAATACTATATTTTGATTGTAACTATTTAAACCATTAAAAGTTGTGGTATTTGAGAAATGACACTTAAAATACAAAGTATATAAACCAATGTTATTTATATATATGCTAATTCAAGTGTATATAGCTCTAATTTATAAATAAAATCTTTGTTCAATATTTCCGTTTATAAATAAAAATTTTGATTTAAAATCTCCACTATTTAACAGAGTAACAAATATGATATATAAAATATATATTAAATTTTAACAGATTATTTTTGGAGAATTTAACCTTCTCATCATATTAGAATGGGTTCACTAACTCATCATATTAGAATTTATATGTCAAACATGTCAATATCAAATTAGCCTTTATACTTTGTGCATGCTAAACTATAAATATTAACAAAGGCATCTGTTACCAAATGATAAAATACGTACACCATAAGTGACCTTTTATAGTATCTTAAAATAGTTTATAGATGAACAAGGAGGTTCACAACAATTGACAGATTTTTATGGTGCCTTAAAATGACATTTACAAGATTATGGGCTGATGGTTGGAAGATTATGGGCAATTGAAGAATAATTACATTTTAGTCCCGACTGATAATTATTGTTATTATCTGCAGTAACCATGAGCCAATTATTAATACACTCTTTTTCATCTCATTCATTACTTTTTACATTATAGACGGAATGAAAGAATAACTACAAAATAATTAAGCACTGACAATTATTGTTATTGTTTGCAGTAACCATGACATCACTTGCCATTTGAATTATTGTTTTTCGTTTGTTTTTCCATATACTTTCAAAAATGCAGTGTGAACACACATCGAATTTAAGGTTCAAAAAGGACGTATTGTCAAGTAATAAGCAGGCACAGCACTTTATTCATGGCATGGTCTGCCATTTTAAAAAATGCATTGTGAAGACGCATACAATTTACGGCGGGAAATGGACGCGGCTGAGTAAGTAATAACTAGGTTGTACACTTTTTTTAGTAAGTGATCTTGATTTTCTATAACATTTTTAAGTTGATTGAATGGGATGCTAATTTACAGTGAGCACGAGGGCATGCGTAAGTTTGTCAGTTTGGTTAGTGATTTTTTAAAATAAAAAATAAAATAAAATTATATTTTAAATAAAAAAATAATATTGATTATAATTAAAAAAAAATATGTTATTAATTAGAAATAAAAAATATGTGAATCAGACATTAAAATTTTTATTTGGTTTTATATATATTTCATTTAGCATTTAAAATTACAATTTAAACAATGAAAATAACATGTTGTATTTTGCACTCTAAAAAAGTTTGTATGTGAAGAAATTTGATCTCTGGATTCATGTTAGATCAGTAATTAAAATGAATATATGTTAATTAATTAAAAATTTCAAATGAACTGTGCATATTGATGCCCATCCAATATAATTGATTCAATCTATGTAACAGTTTTCACTAGTTAATTTAAACATAAATTTGACAAAAACATTTAAAACAAGAGATGAAAACTATGTTTTCATGAGAATATTAAGTATTACTTAATATTATGCCTAAAACACTTGAGGTGATTTATTTATTTATTTATTATTATTATTATATATATTAAATTGACACAAATTTTCTATTAATCAAAAGATATTTACAAGAAATACATAGATATGACCGGGGTCATCTAAAAGTGTAAAACACTCTTGACCAGAGCTATGCGTATAGACCCAAGGAGCATTTCTCCTCCAAAAAATTAACTTAGTATTTTGGATCCTCGCCTTGGAACAATTATACAAGGGGAATTTGAAACCGGCCAACTTTACAATCCTTCAAATGTTTCTCACATTAGGGCTACAATATATTGAGAATCACAAGGGCATATACCCTGGGTTAGAGGATCTCACAATGCAAGACATTATAATTCCAAGCCTCAAGATACTAGATTTGTCTTTAATGATCGATGGAGAAGTGGCATAAAACACTACCTAATAACACTAGTCGATATGAACTAGTCCATTTTCCAAGCCCTTATTCATATGTCAAGGGTGTCTTCATAAGATTTGTTAAAAACCCCACTTTAGGAGTGATAAAAAAGATAGTCTTGCCTATGGCATAGACCTGTAATATGCCATTGCAACTTTATAAAGGGACAACTTTATAAAAGGACAACTTTATAAAGGCAGAGTTAAAATTCATTTGATTAGTACTTTGTCGTATGGATTTCTAAGGTTTTTGCAATTTATTCTAGAAAATTCTTGGTTACCAAAGAAGTAATTTGAATAAATTCCATTTTTCATTAGGTCATCATTGAAGCACCTCCTTAATCTATAGGAAACAAGATCATGTAATGTGTAACTTCAAGAAATAAAATTACAGACTTTCTTGACCTGATTATGTTATAGATATAGTTTGATGGGGACGAGATTTTAGGGTTGAACCAAAATCCCATTTCCCCAATAAATCATTCTTGAGTCCTGTGGATTATGGGCCCACAAATCCTATCGAAAACGCTACTCACGGTCTCACTTGCCTTATGGGCCAATGAGTCATTCATCTTTTCAAGAACTGTGGTTGCTCTTGGAATACTGAAGGCTTTCGCCAAAACAAACCAGGTGACAATGCATGATGACGTTCTTGTTGTTATTCATCCACACACACGCTTTCTTTTCGGGGTTCTTTCCTGTTGTTGCTTCCACAGATTCTTGCTACCTCTCCTTCTCTGTCTCAGGTCCGTTTACTCCACGATGCTCCAGCTCAAAATCTATTTTGCGCCAATCCTTTCCCTTTTGTTCCAGCAAAACTTCGTGTGGTTTCACATCACCAAAGGGATTAACCTTAGGATGAGCTTGAGGGGGTGCAACCTTAGTGAGAGGACTTTGCGGGTGGCTCGAGTGTGAGCTGGTGGGATGATTGGAGGTTCTGCTCTCAATCTCCAAGTCCACATTCTTCTAATCATCACCTCTTGTAGCCAAAAGCTCCTCTCGGGGGTGAGCATCTTCGAACAGACTTGATTTCAGCTTTGTCTTTGGCGCATCGACCTCTGGAGGGTCTGATAAAGATGATGCCAGAAATGGATCATTCCTTGGACAACTGGGCAGATCCAATACAAACTGAGGCCTTCCCCTATCGTTGTCCTTGTCTCGGACTGAAAACCTAAACCACTGGCAAACAATTCAAACAAAAGATACACAGACATAAATTCACAAATATGCGTTTCCATTATTTACAAACCCGGTTACAACTTAAGGCATCTCAGCCTTAATCACGAATTCTCTCGCAACTACATTGTATCCTCTTCCTTACACTCTCTCACACACACAGGTTCCTTTTTCCTGATGCACCCATGAATTCTTAATATCTCGTTATACATACATGGCAGTTTTAACTGAATTTTTAACTGAAATTTGTTCACTAACTGAATTCTGTTCACGGTTGGCCTGGTTGTCCACGTGTCTTCTTTCTCTATTTTTTTTCATTAAGATGCTCGGATGCTCCTGCATCAGACTCCTGAGGTACAAAAATTTATGACCTCCTGGTCATATGCTTTTCCTTGTCCTTAGCAATTCTACCCATTGTTTCACTTCTTCAGTGGAACTGCCTTCATGGTCTTCTGTGAGCTGCAACCAAACCTTTGCAATAACAAGTCCTCCCTGCTACCATATGCCTTCCAAGCTTCTCTCTTGAGCTTAGTCTTCCGACATCTCTGTGGTTCTCTCATCTCGAACCAATTGAGCACTCATGCTCTAGGTCTGCTGCAATCTTCTCACCTTCACAAAATAAAATAAAAATTACAAGCTTTCAAATCTTTAGCAAAACTATACCTCTTCTTTCTTTGCATGCAAAAAATCCTTTCCATAGGAAATCATTTCCCACTCTGATACCACTTGATGGGGACGCGATTTTGGGGTTGAACCAAAATCTCATTTCCCCAATAAATCATTCTTGAGGCCTGTGGGTTATGGGCCCACGAAGCCTATCAGAAATGCTACTCACAGTCTCGCTTGCCTTATGGGTCAATGAGTCATTCATCTTTTCAAGAACTGTGCTTTGTTCTTGGAACACTGAAGGCTTTCGCCAGAACAAACCAGGTAATAATGCATGATGACGTTCTCGTCATTCTTCATCCACACACGCGCTTTCTTTTTGAGGTTCTTTGCTACTGTTGCTTTCGCGGATTCTTGTTGCCACTCCTTCTCTGTCTCAGGTCTGTTTACTCCACGATACTCTAGCTCAATATCCATTTTGCGCCAATCCTTTCCCTTCTGTTCCAGCAAAACTTCGCATGATTTGCATCTCCAAAGAGATTAACCTTAGGACGAGCCTGAGGGGGTGCAACATTAGTGAGAGGACTTTGCAGGCGGCTCAAGTGTGAGCTGGTGGGACGACTGGAGGTTCTGCTCTCAATCTCCGAGTCCACTTTCTTCCAATCATCACCCCTTTTAGCAAAAACCTCCTCCTGGGGGCAAGCATCTCCAAATGGACTTGACTTCGGCTTCGTCTTTGGCGCATCGACCTCTGGAGGGTCTAATAAAGATGATGCTGGAAATGGATCATTCCTTGGTCAACTGGGCAGATCCAATACAAGTCAAGGCCTTCCCCTATCACTGTCCTTGTCCCGGATTGAAAACCCAAACCGCTAGCAAACAATTCAAACAAAAGATACACAGACATAAATTCATAAAGACGCATTTCCATTATTTACAAACTTGGTTACAATTTAAGGCATCTCAACCTTAATCACGAATTCTCCTGCAACTACATTGTATCCTCTTCCTTACACTCTCTCACATGCACAGGTTCCTTTTTCCTGATGCACCAATGAATTATTAATATCTCGTTATACATACATGGCAGTTTTAATTGAATTTTTAACTGAAATTTGTTCACTAACTGAATTCTGTTCACGGTTGCCCTGGTTGTCCACGTGTCTTCTTTCTCTAGTTTCTTTTTCGCCAAGATGCTCAGATGCTCCTCCATCATAGTTATTCCAATAGGAAACTATAAACTCATTTAAGTAATCAAGGAATCAACGAAAAACCTTGTGCTTACTCATGCTGGTAGAGTCTACCATGTATATGTTGTTTGCAATGTGGATGTGACAAACAGACATCATTATGGATATAATGACAAACTATTTCACTACATGTAATGTCATGCCATGAATACACATGTTAGAGTTGGTGAAGAGTGGGGTGAGCTCATGGATTGAGCAAAGCCTAATTATAGAAAATCAATATGATAGGATGTGTGTCAACATTTCCATATATGTGTTTTTCCACCTTCGTCTCACTATTTCAACGAATTTAATTTCTAAGTCTTTACTTGCTTGATTCATTGTCTTCCCTATTAGTTTGTGGCTATCTCTATCTCCTCAATGCTTCTATGAGGGCATCTGATCGCCCCAACAACTCGCGAGATTTTGATAACACAACCATTTCCCACACCCAACCCTCTACTTTACCGATTCCTTCCCATTCCCCCCATCACCTCGCCTCCTGATTCCTCATGCCTTCCACAACCTCAACCTTCTTTCCTACAACACTACCTCTAGGTCAATCTACATTCGACTACACTTTTATCGCCATGTCTTTGCACCCTTTGGTGCAAATGTTAGTATATATATTGATGAAAGATAATGTTATTTATGTGCTCTTTTGCAAATAAATTTTTGCATTATAATGCACATATAGACCAATCATTAAGCCTATTTTTCTTATGACAAAAATTTCTTGTAAGTTATATTTCTTTTATAGAAATTGTGTTGTTGTAAGTTTTAATTTAATTTAGTTTAATTTATTTCTTATGTGATATGCCAATGATATCCATAAAATAATACTATATTTTGATTGTAGCTATTTAAACCATTAAAAGTTCTGGTATTTGAGAAATGAAAGTTAAAATACAAAGTATATAAACCAATGTTATTTATATATATGCTAATTCAAGTGTATATAGTTCTAATTTATAAATAAATTCTTTGTTTAATATTTCCATTTATAAATAAAAATTTTGATTCAAAATCTCCACTATTTAACAGAGTAACAAATATAATATATAAAATATATATTAGAATTTATATGTCAAACATTTCAATAGCAAATTTAGCCTTTATACTTTGTGCATACTAAACTATAAATGTACTAACAAAGGCGTATGTCATCAAATGATAAAATACGTACACCATAAGTGACCTTTTATGGTATCTTAAAATGGTAGTTTATCGATGAACAAGGAGGTTCACAATAATTGACAGATTTTTATGGTGCCTTATAATGACATTTACAAGATTATGTGTTGGCGAATATGAATGGGTTCACTAACTCCTCAACATATTAGAATTTATATGTCAAACATGTCAATAGCAAATTTAGCCTTTATAATTTGTGCATACTAAACTATAAATATATTAACAAAGGCGTCTGTCATCAAATGATAAAATAAGTACACCACAAGGGACCTTTTATGGTATCTTAAAATAGTAGTTTATAGATGAACAAGGAGGTTCATAAAAAGTATCTTAAAATAGTAGTTTATAGATGAACAAGGAGGTTCACAATAATTGACAGATTTTTATGGTGCCTTAAAGTGACATTTACAAGATTATGTGTTGGTGAATCCGTTGATGGTGGGAAGATTATGGGCAATTGAAGCATAATTACATTTTACATTATAGACAGAATGAAAGAACAACTACAGAATAATTAACTTAGTCCCGACCGATAATTATTGTTATTGTCTGCGGTAACCATGAGCCAATTATTACTACACTCTTTTTCTTCTCATTCATTAATTTTTACATGATAGACAGAATGAAAGAACAACTACAAAATAATTAAATCAGTCCGCACTGACAATTATTGTTATTGTTTGCGGTAACCATGACATCACTTGCCATTTGAATTATTGTTTTTCGTTTGTTTTTCCATATACTTTCAAAAATGCAGTGTGAACACACATCGAATTTAAGGTTGAAAAAGGACGCATTGTCAAGTAATAAGCAGGCACAGCACTTTATTCATGCATGGTCTGCCATTTTAAAAAATGCAGTGTGAAGACGCATACAATATACGGCGGGAAATGGACGCGGCTGAGTAAGTAATAACTAGGTTGTACACTTTTTTCAGTAAGTGATCTTGATTTTCTATAACATTTTTAAGTTGATTGAGTGGAATGCTAAATTTACAGTGAATACCAGGGAGGTGTAAGTTTATCAGTTGCTCCGTGTTTTTTAAATAAAATATAAAATAAAATTATGTTCTAAATAAAAAGAAATAATATTAGCTATAATTAAAAAAAAATATGAATATGTTATTAATTAAAAAAAAGTTGAATCAGATGTTAAAATTTTTATTTGGTTTTATATATATTTTATTTAGCATTAAAAATACAATTTAAACAATGAAAAATAACATATTGCATTTTGCACTCTACAAAAGTTTATATGTGAAGAAATTTGGTCTCTCAGTTCATGTTAGATTGGTACTTAAAATGAATATATGCTAGTTAATTAAAAATTTGAATGAACTGTGTACATATTAATGTCTGTACATATTGATGTCCATCCAATATAATTGATTCAATCTATATAACAGCTTTCACTAGTTAATTTAAACATAAATTTGATTAAGACATATAAAACAAGAGATGGAAATTATGTTTTCATGAGAAATATTAAGTAATATTATACCTAAGACACTTGAGGTGATTTATTTATTTAGTATTAGTATATATATTAAATTGAAACATATCTTCTATTAATCAAAAAAATATTTAAAAAAATACATAAATTAATCAAAAGATATTTACAAGAATTACATAGATATGACCGGGGTCATCTAAAAGTACAAAACACTCTTGACCAGAGCGATGTATATCGACCCAGAGAGCATTTTTCCTCCAAAAAATTAACTAGACCATCCTTTACCAATGCCAAATTAGACATTACTCAGGGAATGCCATTAAATGTGTCCAGAACCAGCCAAAAGAAACCCAAACAAAGAGAACAACATAACAAAGAGATATCATGAAGGGGAGTTGGAACCGACGTGGATTCACCATGATGTTGCTGTGGTCCACCAAACCATAAGTGTGTTGATAATCCTGAAAAAACTGCAAAAAAGTTGCTACTAAGCTGATACATCTAGTCGAAGATAAATACCACAAACAGAGACTCTCCATTTGTTAGAAAAGAAGTGTTGAGATGTGGTGCAATGTTGAGCGATGGAGCATTGATCACGACTGGAGTGTCAGAAATGTTCTCTGAGTCAGAATTTGAGTCCGACACAATTTATTTCTCTATTTTTTTAAACGAAGTAGAATATCATCCAAAAATTGGCTAATGCTTCTCAGAAGGAATTTCAAATCTTCATGTTTTACAAATATCTTATAATGGTCCACTTATTTGTGGTGAATGACCAAACAAAATAGGGAGTCCAACTATTTGTAACCTGTAACATAATGAAGAAAGGGCAATGTTCTCTTTTGAAATTTGGCATGGTCTGGAATCTATTTGAATTCCTGATTATCCACTTCAGAATTTGAAAAGTAAGTTTTGACCCCAAATTCCTAAGATTTAAGTGGTTGAATCTCTTTTTTAACTTTAACTTCCTTGTCGAACAAAGCTGCCATGGAGTTCCATCCTAACAAATGCCTGGACTGAGAGATAGACCTACTGCTAGAGCCTCCCATACAGCTTGCCATTCTGTGTCAAAATAGCATAGTTGCTTAGAAAAATACACCAAAAAGATAATGTAGACTAATCCCAAGACTACTGTAAGGGCTTTTAACTAAGCTTGAAAGCTTTTAACTAAGTTTGAAACCAAATTCACAGAGAGTGGATGAGAGGAACTTTGAGAGAGGACTATATCATCAGCAAAACCTACCATGCATAGCAATAGACGTCAAAAACCACACCATCTGAAGACTCTTCTATACACAAATGCAAATGTTGTTAGAAACGACATCACTGGGCCAACTAAACCCACTCGTAACTGTCGTTCCCGTTCATGGTCGGTAGATGCCTTAAATAGGAGAGGGAAGCGAGAAGCAACAGTGAAACAAGGGATAAGTGCTTGTGGCATGGAGGAGAGACTAAAAACAATAATGAGGATGAAGCTAATTGCTTTGAAGCGTACATTATACTATGGCAAAGGTGTTGGGGATTTTTCTGTCAAAATCCAAAAAAAAGACAATATAAAATGCACACAGAGAACAATGCTCTGTCTCTCTCCAGGATTTTCACACAGCGGAAAGCTAAAAATTATTTGTCAGAACAGAGTATTACACCCATAAACTAGTATCTGTATTCATTAAAATGAAAAGCCTGATACAAAATTCTTCCTCTTCTGCTCAGAGGGATTCACAACAGAAATACTACTCTATTCATTCAGTTCTGATTACATTCTACGCTGCTGCGTATTGCCAAAACATACATCACTTGCGCTGCTGCGCTTCTACACCCTTACACACACACACACCCACAGTTCACAAAACAGACAACTACAATTACATACTAAATCTGAATGGTATTAATGAATAATGATGGAGTCCCATACTGTGAACTGCTCAAGGTTGTCCTTCACGTCCTTGACTGAGTTGAGCTTTTACTCTGGTAGTTGAAAATTCAATGTGCAGGAGCTTGAACGCAACCTGCCTCCTTCTTGCCCATGCTGAAAAATTGAAAGTTTCTGCCTGCTATGCTGTACTGTTCCATGCTCACTTTAATTGCCTCCGCGCCAATTCTCTGTTTCTCCATATATTTGAAAACATACATAAACGCTACAAAACACAAAAATTGCCTTTGGGCGGATTTTAAACATTATACAATTTGGTTTTGAGAAGCCATCGGGTCCGTGCTTCATCGCATAGCGCTCATATATAAAAAGATTGTGAACCCATGGTTTCCCCGATTTCGATATGCCGCTCGCACTATGGGCCGATCCTTTGCTTTTCCCTATATTTCGAAAATACTTAAAATACATTGAAAATGCCCTGAGCGCGGACTTGAAAATTTATCAAAAACTATTTATAATGTTGTCGGGTCCGCTCCATCGCATCGCAACTTTACTCATGTTAAAGACCCCGACCCTATGACATTGCCGATAGCGATGTGCCGATAGCGATATCGGCGATCGCTCATCGCACAAAAACAAAACCACTTTGTAAGTCCTTCCGCTGCGACTTCGCCGATGCGATATCAGCGATCGCTCATCGGCGACATTTCATATCGCTGCCGCTGCCTACCTCCGATGCTCCAACCCGCGGATATGTCGACTTGCCGATACGCCGATACGATCTAGACCGTTGATCGGTTAGATCTGACGGCTGAGGTTAAAGCCGATCTTTAAGCCTGCAAATTTATTTTTGAAGCGATTTTTCTCCCGATCCTTGGTGATATGCACGGTTTATTGTCCTCATGCTGCCGCATGGCTCAACTGTTGCACAATTGAAATTATATCTTCAACACTCCCCTTTAATTTCAACTGTTGGGCATTCAATCATACCCAAACACTTCCTCCAAAATTCGAAGCTTTTCTGATCCAAAGGCTTTGTCAAGATATCTGCTACCTGTTCCTGAGTGCTGCAATGTTGTAAACTGATTTCTCCATTAACCACCAATTCTATGATATAATGGAACTTTGTATCAATGTGTTTCGTTCGTTTGTGAAACACAGAATTCTTGGACAGTGCAATAGCAGAGCCATTGTCACAATAAATTACTGTTGCTTTTGCCTGCTCTTGGCCTAGGTTTCTCAACATCCTTCTCATCCACACTGCTTGACATGCTGCTGCTGTAGCTGCCACGTACTCTGCCTCTGCTGTAGACAACGCCACAATTGGCTGTTTCTTGGAAGCCCATGAAATGGCTCCTGAACCCATGTGAAAAACATAACCGGAAGTGCTTTTCCGATCATCTACACTTCCAGCCCAATCACTATCAGTGTATCCAACCAAATCTGAATTTTCTGAGACACTATATAATATGCCAAACATTTTGGTACCTTTGACATACCTTAAAATTCTTTTTGCTGCCTGCCAATGTGCCTCCTTTGGCCTCTCCATAAATCTGGAAATTAAACTAACAGCATACATTAAATCAGGCCTAGTTGCTGTTAAATACATAAGGCTGCCCACAATGCTTTTATACAAGCTAGGATCAAAATCCTTGCTGCTGTCCTCTCTACTGAGCTTTAATCCCATTACTGTGGGAGTGATGGCTGCCTTGCATTCTTGCATGTTAAATCTGCCCAAAACTTGATTTACATATCTTGCTTGAGATATAAAAATTCCTTTTTCATTTTGATCTACTTCTATGCCTAAGAAGTATCTCAACAAACCCATGTCAGTCATTTCAAATTCATCCTTCATGACTGATTTGAAATTCTCAATAAGATAAACATCATTGCCTGTGAAAATAACATCATCAACATATAAGACAACAATCAAAATTTTACCATCCTTTTCCTTGATGTAGACTGTGGGTTCTCCTTCACATTTGTCAAATTCATTATCCAATAGATATGAATCTATCCTGCTGTACCATGCTCTTGGCGCTTGCTTCAACCCATAAAGAGCTTTATTCAATTTGCACACTTTGTGCTCTTCTCCTTTCTTCTCATATCCGAGAGGTTGTTCAATGTACACCTCTTCTTTTAATACTCCATTTAGGAATGCTGACTTCATGTCCATTTGGTAGACTTTCCATTTGTTTTGTGCTACTATGGACAACACTGCTCTCACGGTTTCCATTCTTGCAACCGGTGCGAAAGTCTCCTCATAATCTCTCCCGTATTGCTGCTTGTATCCCTTGACAACCAGCCTTGCCTTGTGCCTTTCTATCTTGCCTTCAACATTGCACTTGGTCTTGTAGACCCATTTCACACCAATGACTTCTTTGCCTTTTGGTAGCTCAACCAAATCCCATGTTTTGTTTCTCTCTATGGCATTCATCTCCTCATCCATAGCTTCTATCCATTTCTTATCTTTAATTGCATCTTCGAAATGAATAGGATCATCAACATGACAATACAAGGCAAATAAGGAATTCATTCCTTCATTATAAATATCACTTAGATTTCTAAATTTCTTACCTCTCTCACTTGGTGTGCAAGTGCTTGAAGATGCGCTTGAATTTCCTCCTTGTGGTGTGCTTGGAGAAGCACTCTCATTTATCCTCAATGGTGTTACTTGCTGTCCTTGTGTTGGCGCTGCTATTTGGGGATCCATTTCAGCCACCTCCTCATCATCTTCATCATGAGACAAACAGTTTTTAACATTCACTGTTTTCTCTATGCTTCCATCCCAAGCTTCCTCTTCAATGAATTGAACATCTTTGCTGATAAAAAACTTCTTGGTAGATGGGATATACAACCTGTAGGCTTTGGATTCGTCACTGTATCCAATGAAGATACATTTCTCCCCTTTGCTGTCCAACTTCCTCCTTAGCTGATCTGGAATGTGTGCATAGGCCACACATCCAAAAACTCTCATGTGGGTGACTCCTTGCTTTCTCCCACTCCATGCTTCTTCCGGCACTTTGTTCATCACTGCTTTTGTAGGACACCTATTCAAAATATACACTGCACAGTTTACGGCTTCAGCCCAATAATCATTTGGCAAATGCTTTGCCTTCAACATGCTCCTTGCCATATCCATAATGGTCCTGTTTTTCCTTTCAGCAACTCCATTTTGCTGCGGGGTATACCTTGCTGTAAACTGCTTGTGAATTCCATTTTCTCTGCAAAACCGCAGGAATTCTTTGGAGATATACTCACCTCCTCTGTCTGTTCTCAAAACTTTGATGCGCAGCCCACTCTGATTTTCCACAAGTGCTTTGAAATTTCGGAATTTTTCAAACGCTTCTGATTTGTTTTTCAAAAAATAAATCCAAGTTTTTCTTGTGAAATCATCAATAAATGTTAGGAAATATTGGCTGCTTGCTAATGATGGAGCTTGCATTGGTCCACATAAATCTGAGTGGATGATCTCTAAAGGTGCCTTTGCTCTTATGCTTTTACCTGATGGAAAACTTTCTCTATGTTGTTTGCCAATTATACAACCTTCACAAAGGTTGTCCGGCTTCTCTATCAATGGTAATCCTCTTACCATTCCTTTCCTACTTAATAGGTTTAAACCTCCAAAATTTAGATGCCCGAATCTCAAGTGCCATAACCAATTTTCATCCTTTGGCACGCTTTGGAAGGCCTCTTGGGTGACTGCTGCCATTACATTTTTGTTTTTCAAATCTACCCTGATCCTGAGAGGGAACATCCTATTCCTCGTCATCTTCACTTCAGCAATGCATCTTTTGCTAGGTGCTATATCCATGATGGTGCATACATCATTTTAAAAAAAAACATTGTACCCCTTATGGACAAGCTGTCCAATACTCAAGAGGTTACATCTCATTCCAGGGACATAGTAGACATCTGCTATGGTTTTCTTTTCTCCTTGCTTTGTAAATATTTTTACCTCTCCTTTTCCCATAACAGAGATTTTGTTATCAGTTCCAAGTGTGACTTTTGATTTCACATTTTTATCTAGGGCAGAAAAGAAGGCTATGTTCCCTGTCATATGGTTGCTGCAACCTGAGTCTAGAAACCATATGTCTTCACTGTTTGTTTCAGCCATGTTACAAGCTAACAACACATTACCTTGGCTGACATTTTCTCTAGTAATATTTGCATTAGATCTATTATTCACATCATGCTGCTTCTTCCTACATTCACTGGCATAGTGTCCATATTTTTTACAGTAATAACATTGGACATTGGATTTTTCATACCTTTGTCCTTGAGCATGATGCTGTCCACTTTGTTGGCTGCTGCCTTGACCTTGGTTCTGATTTGGATTGCTGCCTCTTCCTTGAGCATTTGCTGGACTGTTCCTTCCACCTCTGTTCTGGCTTCTGCCTCTTCCTCTCTTGTTTCCTCTGCCTTGACCTCTTCCTCTTCCAAAGGACATCTGGGTCTTGAAGGCTTGCTCTAGAGATGAGTTTTCATTTCTACTCAACCTCTGTTCATGTGTTATCAGTGATGCATGAAGCTCATCAACTGAAAAGTTTGAGAGATCCTTTGTCTCTTCAATGGTGGTGACAATCGCATCAAACTTTGAGGGTAAGACCCTCAATATTTTCTCCACAATCCTCCTTTCTTCGAGTATCTCTCCATGAGATCTTATTTGTGTGACCAGGCCAATTACTTGAGTGAAGAATGAGTCAATATTGTTTGACTCCTTCATGCACAGGTTCTCAAAATCTTTCCTCAGCAATTGTAGCTTTGCTGTCTTCACTTTCTCCATGCCTTGATAGGCTGTTTTAAGAGTTTGCCATGCTTCTTTGGATGTCTTAGCTGCTGCTAACCTTGGAAACACGCTTCCATGCACTGCTTGATACAGGAAGAAGAGGGCTTTTGAGTCCTTCTTCTTGTAGCTCTTTAACAGATCCTTCTCTCCCTGAGTTAATGCATTAAACTCATTTTCATCTGCTGGTTCTTTAAAACCATCTTCAACTATTTCCCATAAGTCTTGGGAAGCAAACAAGGCTTTCATTGTAATTGCCCAATAGTCATAATTTTTGCCATCAAATAGTGGGAGTTGCATACCCATGTTATTGCTGGTGCTAGTGCCAGCCATTCTTACACTTTCAACTTGGATTCTTTTGCTGAGTCTTCACGCTGCTGGAGAAGCTGCTGCAGCAAAAGTCTTTTCTTCAGCTTCTTTGACACCTTCAAAGAGCCTGAACTGGCTCTGATACCACTGTTGGGGATTTTTCTGTCAAAATCCCAAAAACACAATATAAAATGCACACAGAGAACAATGCTCTGTTTCTCTCCAGGATTTTCACACAGCGGAAAGCTAAAAATTATTTATCAGAACAGAGTATTACACCCATAAACTAGTATCTGTATTCATTAAAATGAAAAGCCTGATACAAAATTCTTCCTCTTCTGCTCAGAGGGATTCACAATAGGAATACTACTCTATTCATTCAGTTCCGATTACATTCTACGCTACTGCGTATTGCCAAAACATACATCACTTGCGCTGCTGCGCTTCTACACCCTTACACACACACACACCCACAGTTCACAAAACAGACAACTACATTTACATACTAGATCTGAATGGTATTAATGAATAATGATGGAGTCCCATACTGTGAACTGCTCGAGGTTGTCCTTCACGTCCTTGACTGAGTTGAGCTTTTACTCTGGTAGTTGAAAATTCAATGTGCAGGAGCTTGAACGCAACCTGCCTCCTTCTTGCCCATGCTGAAAAATTGAAAACTTCTGCCTGCTATGCTGTACTGTTCCATGCTCACTTTAATTTCCTCCGCGCCAATTCTGTGTTTCTCTATATATTTGAAAACATACATAAACGCTGCAAAACACAAAAATTGCCTTTGGGCGGATTTCAAACATTATACAATTTGGTTTTGAGAAGCCATCGGGTCCGTGCTTCATCGCATAGCGCTCATATATAAAAAGATTGTGAACCCATGGTTTCCCCGATTTCGATATGCCGCTCGCACTATGGGCCGATCCTTTGCTTTTCCCTATATTTCGAAAATACTTAAAATACAATGAAAATACCCTGAGCACGGACTTGAAAATTTATCAAAAACTATTTATAATGTTGTCGGGTCCGCTCCATCGCATCGCAACTTTACTCATGTTAAGGACCCCGACCCTATGACATTGCCGATAGGGATGTGCCGATAGCGATATCGGCGATCGCTCATCGCACAAAAACAAAACCACTTTGTAAGTCCTTCCGCTGCGACTTCGCCGATGCGATATCAGCGATCGCTCATTGGCGACGTTTCATATCGCTGCTGCTCCCTGCCTCCGATGCTCCAACCCGCCGATATGCCGACTTGCCGATACGCCGATACGATCTAGACCGTTGATCGGTTAGATCTGACGGCTGAGGTTAAAGCCGATCTTTAAGCCTGCAAATTTATTTTTGAAGCGATTTTTCTCCCGATCCTTGGTGATATGCACGATTTATTGTCCTCACGCTGCCGCATAGCTCAACTGTTGCACAGTTGAAATTATATCTTCAACAAAAGGAAAATCAAGTGTAAACACAAACAACAGACAACTCCCCCCAAATTAAGCACGGGAAGCAAAAACAATCCCCATTATGACTTTGAAAAACCAGAGAAAAATACACCATTATAACCAAATCAAAAACCTTCCGGGGTAAAAGACCCCGCACACCACAATTGGATAGTTGAAAGAGATACCTGAGAAGTCCAGGCCCTGAAGCGCCAATACGTCCATATGAGAATTAATCTGATGGCTAATTTGCAAAATAACTCAACCTTCAATGTTTAAATTGCCCTGAAGAGCCAATACGCCACTATGAGAATTAATCTGATGGTAAATTTGCAAAATAACTCAATGTTCAATGTTTAAATTTGGAATTATATTTTTTGTTTTATAAATTTTTTAAAAGAGTATTTATTCCTCATTTGGTTGGAGAATAGTATTGGAGGACAAGAATACGTCATCCCTCAATTTTGACCTCTATATAGGGTGGCGGTCTAGCCCTGTTGTTCATCGATTTAGCTACATTTCAAAGAGTTTTAACGTGTTAATACAGGTCTCTGTATTAAAATTCACTAAAGGTATTATATACCTTTATATGCAAGACTATCTTTTATGAGAGTAAAGTTCCTAGATTTCACTGGCACCTAAATTTCAAAGGGCTTTAACGTGTTAATACGGGCCTCCGTATTAAAATTTACTAAAGGTATTATATACATGTAGTATATATATTTCTTTGAAGATATTTGTGGGTGATATGATGTATAAATGTGATGTGCGGTCAATTGCTAAATTATGACAGAATATCTTACATGAATTATGTAGTTTTTGAAAGGTTTCAATGCAGTGGCATTAATGAAAAAAAGGATCTACTGATGCGCACATAATTCAATCAACTTCAAGTTGCCTCGCGGTTTTCATATTTAATGAATACTTATTGTATATAACACTAGGAATTTAACGCAGAGGTAAGACACGGATTCGTCGTGCTGAGGTCTTCAGCTTTTAGCATGACTTAAAATCTGATTGGTACGAATTTACTACATGACAAGCCACATATGCTCTCTCGTGTTATGCCTATGTAACACCATTTTTGACCTGGACAATGGTTAGTTAGACCAATACTTCAAAGTTATTAGTTGTCGTTTACATAACTGGTCCCCTGAGTTCTGAGCCATAACACTACAAACAATCTAGACTTCTTTCGGCATTTGGCAAGAGCCAAGTTCAGTAGTTGATGGAAGTTTTCCTACAAATATTTTGAAAGAAAATTGACAGAAGGATTGGAGCTTCAGCAACCGCTCACAACTGAAAGTTCACTGTATAAGATTGCTCTACATAAGGTATGTCTTCTCTGATTTTTGATTAAAATTTTTAAAAAGTTGGGCTATGTCAAAACGCATATTATATATAATGAGATGTTAGTAATATATGTATATATTTTATTATTTATTATTAAACAAAAATAATAAAAGGTATCTATATATATATTTTATTATAAAATGGTTGTGAGTGGAGGTATAACTTCTATAAAATTCATAAAGAATGTGTATATAATCTTAACTTTTGATAAGTCCATTTACTTATATGAATGAGTTGATTTATTAAAAATGTGTATGCAATTTGAGAAATTGAATTTTGGTGGATACGATGTTGAACTTTTATTAATTATATAATATAAACTATTATAAGTATTTTTAATAAATTTGATATATAATATTTTTGTTATATATAATAATAATTAAATTTGATTAGCAATAAATTTTATTTAAGTATTATATTATTATATTAATAATATAATTATTTTGAAAATAATTATATATAGAAATGTTGGAAGTAATGTTTTGATGTTATGTGTTCTATGTGTATTACAAGTTGTTAGTGAGTATTTTGAGGTGTTATTTTAGATGTGGTTGTTTCCCACCTGTATGAGTTGTTGTTGTGTCATGTCCCAGTCATAGGTCGACTTTCTTAGGATGTCGATTTGTCGAAGTCAGTAATTTGTATCTTATATATATGTAACCTTAAGGATCAATAAAAATAAGAAAGTGATTTGTGTTGTGTGTAATTTTTCTCTCTCTTTCTATTTCTAATATGGTATCAGAGTTGATACTGGCTTGACTCCCTAAAGGGAGGGCCAAGAATATGTGAGGGATCTTGAGTGTTATTATTTATGTACATATTAGTATAGATGTGTGGGAGTTTATTTTTATGGTGTGATTTTTTTTTTTTATGATCTTGTGTAGACATGTTTGTTCGTTTGCAACTTCTTCAAGCATCATTAGATTTTGTTTGTGCTTATATCCTCGGGACCTTGCAAAGGAGTTAAATTCATGTTTGGATGGTTTTGTCAAAGTTATGTGCACTATCATATTATAAATCTACAAAATCATGCCCATGAATTGTACATGTTGTTACACGGATCTGGATTTGAGATCTAGAGCAAAGGAGTTTCAAGTGGCCAATGATATATGTCAAAAGTGTTAAAATTGGAGGAAGATCTCAATTTTTTGCTTATGTGGGGAAGACATCTTTGTGTCATATGTTTATGTTGCAATCTTGTTTCGGTCTCAAATTTTGGAGTTTGTATTTTAAACATATTGAGTCTAGCCATCTCAATTTGTGAGTGTATGTTTGTTGGAATTTACTACTCTAACAAATGTTGCTTTATGAAGATGTGAAAGCTCCAAGACAAATATTGAACCAGATGAACAAATTGGACCTATGCTAAGGAGGGACGTGGTGAATTTTCTATGCCTAAATTACAATTGATAGTTTGATTATTATTGAGTTTGTAGTTGTGAAATGTTTCAATTCTGGTTATAAAAAGGGGTGGTGGTTCTTAAACTGGAAGCCCCAGTGTCTGAAAAATCAATTATTGTGTTAGTGAGGTGAAGTTGTTTGATCAACGTTTCAACACATTTAGTGTCTAGATGGTGGTTGGTCCATAGGATGGTTCACTACTTGATGTCTCTTATCGCGGAAGTTCTGACGAGCCGAGGTGTTTATATTGTTGATATTGCAATGTTCATTAATGATGATCAAAGGTAATTACATTTTAAAAGGAGGACAAGTGACAACTTGAAGATGTGGTGGTGAAAGAGCAGTGTTTTCAAGATTCCAGAGTGGATGTAAGTGCTGATGAAGACCAATCACACATAAATTATCTTTGTTGTTGTAATATATGTTTTCAGTGTTTTACATGTAAGCATTAAGGGAGGGTGTTGGAAGTAATGCTTCCATATCATGTGTTTTATGTGTATTACAAGTTTTCAGTGAGTATTCTGAGGTGTTATTCTAGATGTGATTGTTTCCCATGTGTATGAGTTGTTGTTATGTCATGTCCTAGTCACAGATCCACTTTCTTAGCATTTAGATTTGTGGAAGTCAGTGATTTGTATCCTATATATATGTAACCTTTGGGATAAATAAAAATAGGAGAGTGATTTGTGTTGTGTGTAATTTTTCTCTCTCTTTCTATTTCTAATAAGAATGATAGTTAAGATTTAAATTTATGTTTTTATAAAATCAATTTATTATTTTTGTAGGTAAATAATATAAATTAGAATATATATTCCTTAAATTATATGACATTTTTATAGATTCAAGTTGTTATATGATATTTAAATTATCTATATACATATATATATATATATATATATATATATATATATATATATATATATATATATATTTGTAAAAACTTTTTTATTTTTTTTAATGTTCCCAAAGGAGAAACAATCTAGGGAAGATCTACCCAAAGTGATAATTTGACAGGCCTAACCTGAAAAAAGGTCGAAAAGAACTGACCCATAAACTCTCACTAGAGAGGTGCTTATACAACAAGATTTGACTAATTAAACTAACACTTGTGGCTATAAAAATAATTCATTATTATTGATTTCAAATATTATATATAGAATCAATTTTTTAAAAAATTATAAATATTAACTAAATATTTCTGTACTTATTACAAAAACATTAAACTTTTTTGGCAAAAATTTACTGTATCAAAATATAATACCTTCCTTGAATATATATATCTATATATATGAAAATCTAATTAAACATTTTGAAAATGTTAATTTTGTGAAATTTTTAAATAAAAGAAAAGTATATTTATGAATAAATATGGGACCCTAAATACAACAAAGTTTTATTTAAATATTTCACATTCTTGTAACTTGGATACAATAAGCATGGGTTCGGTTAAGCTAAGTTTTATTTGAATATTTCACATCCTTGCAACTTGGATACAATAAGAATGAGTTTGTTTAAGCTTTTGTTACCTTTTTTTTTGTATTTGTGATCTTCATGGTCAAGGTATACCCTAAAAAAAAATGATAACTCAAAGAGGGTTATGGCATTGAAGTGAAACAAATCTAAATGATAACTCAAGGAGGATTATGGCATTGAAGTGAAACAAATCTAAATGATAACTCAAGGAAGATTATATTGAAGTGAAAGAAATCTAAGCATTTCTCTAAGAAGAAACACTTTTGTCCCTTCTGTAAATCCAAGATCCTCATGGTCAAGGTATACCCTTAAAAAATGATAACTCAAGAAAGATTATGGCATTGAAGTAAAACAAATCTAAACATTTCTCTAAGCAGAAACACTTTTGTCCCTTCTGTAAAAACCACCATTCCTGTTCTCTCCTGATAATTTGTTGCAATATGTTCTTCATTCCAATTATTCATTCGCAATTGCAGTTTAAAACCATTAATTCAATATTCTTCCAACTTCATTCAACCATTAAATCTCCTGTAAAAGGAAAAGATTGATGGCATTGATCATCCAACATTTGTAGGCAATCGTGTTTGCTATTCTTAAGGCATTGGGAATAAAAATGAAACCTTGCTATAGACCAGGGGTGAGTTTCACTGTGACATGATTGCTAGATAAGTTGAATTAAGTACTTTTTACCATGTGATTTTAAGATTGACAAAAAAATATAACCGAGGTCAAAAAAGAAATTCTTAAAGATGGACATTTCATATACACTTAGTAAGAAGATATGTTATTTTGATTAAGATTATATTGAATAACAATAGTATTCAAACTTTTACAATGCTTTTGTTATTTTTACGGGTGAAACTGCTTGATTTATTTCATATTTCGAAGTTTTTATTTTTGAATATTATTTGTTATTCTAAAATATTAGTTACCAATATGTCTAGATTTCTTTCTAATTTATTTTGTTACATAAAAATATCATATTTATTATCATATGAAACTTTCCTTATATTTTACATTCAACCACAGCCCATTCATTATTTTATATTCTACATCAATTTCTTGTGAATATATTTCATATTCCTCTAATCAATGGAGGCTAATCTGAAATTAGTTTTATGAAATTAATATTGATTAGATTCTTGATGAGCATTAAAAAAACACAAACTTTGTCATGCAATATTCGCTTCTAAATAAATGTATAAAGTTAAGATTAATGTTTTAAAAGGGAAAATTTAATTTACACCAGCCAAAAAACCCTTTCGAAAGGCCTGGAGGGGTCTGGACTCTGAACGGTTTCAAATTTGATCTCCCATGTCCCGAGACCCCATATTTTTATGTCGATATTTTTTTCGACTTTGATCATTTCACATGCGGATGATTGTACTCGCTACCTATCTTCACTGGTCATATCAAACAGCAATCACGCTAGTGAGGATCAACTGCAAGAAAATTTTAAGAGAGATATAAAAATTTCTATTCTGGTGCACATGGGCTTCATATATAAAATCAATTATTTTTTTAAACGTTTTATTATAAGATCAATTAATTAGATTTAAGTATTAGTTCTGGTGCTAACTAGTTTTTTAAAGTTATAAATTATATTTAATTAAAATTAATACTTAACTAAATTAGATTAGTTATGGTTAATGTATTAAAGTTAATACATTATAATTATTATCTATTTTTAAGGTCACGACCAAGTCAGACACCAAATTGGTATATGTTACCTTTTGTTTGTGGGACTAGGGACCCACCTCCACATAGCGATTTGACTACTAAGTTTACGAAGATATACATACTCTACCTCCTTTGTTTTGAACCTGCAACCTCTTAATATAACAATGTTAATTAATTAATTCTATTTTTAATTAAGTAATTACCTTTCATAATATTATGCAAGGTTATGAAAAATGTACGAAAAAACATTTTTCTTAATATAAAATTATTTAGAATTAGAATTTCTCACATTATTGTTATTTCTTTTCCTAAATTTAATTGACATTCTTGTACAATTACAAATCTTTTTCTAGGGAATCTCTGTATCAGTAATTCATGTTTGTAAATTATTTTAATGAGATAGCTCTCATGTGTTAGGTGTTCTTGACTATAGTCTAATGTTTATTAATTATGATTAGACGAAGGACTTAAAAAATCCAACTTATGCACTAATGGAAAAAAATTATTTTCAAGAAATAGTCCTTCAATACAATTACAATTTTATAGATGGCTTAAATGATGCATATACAATTTCAAACATTGGTTTTTATTCCATTTGTTTTTGTCTTGATGTTTTATGTTTTATGCAAAAACAACCATGTGCAACATTTCTCATAGTGTGTTATTGCTTTTGTCCCATTGCAAGTGTAACCACTTTTCCTTTTTTTTTTCCATTTTTGGGGGTGGCGAAGACCTAGAAATAGAATTACCATGTTCCAAATACTCATTGGTATGGGCCTTTAAAGTCTCTTGCTATTGCATTTCTTTCTCTTCAAAAACACATAGTTCAAAATCTTCTTTTTATAGAACAAATTTTCAATCAAAAACTCACCACGACAATACACTAGAATCTAAAATATGCAAAAAAAAAGAAAAAAAACATTTGCATTGAACGAGGCAAGTATGCAAGAAATTGATTTGATTCTTTCTAGCATCAATCTATTTTGGTTGCAACATTTCCACTACTATCCAAGATACTGTTTATTGGATTCATTTGTTGTTCTTTTACACTTTTGATATAACCCGGTAGAGGTATGAGTGGGCATAGTGAATCAATTTTGATATTGCTTAAGTTATGAAGATAATTTGGTTATTTCTTCAATATAAAAGGAACTCGTTCCAAACTATTTGCAAAGCCTTAATCATGTTGATAATGTCGGTGCATACTTGAAAATATTATCTACTCATTCGACTGCGCAAGGTTCATCTGTAATTAGATTATGGGGAGATGTTTTTTGCATAAAATGGTTCTCCAAGTGGTTTTCAGTCCCTGTGAACCTTTGGTTAAACACAACTAGAAAACAATACCTTTGTTTTAATGATGACATCTCTGGTTATGAATATAATATATTGTTTCACAACTAGAATCCTACATGTGGTCACTTTGAACCAATATTATCATATGAATAAACAAGGATCACAACAATGATTCCCAGACCAATTGCTACATGCCATTGTCCATATCATTGTTTATCTCAAGAAGTTGACATGTTGTCTATTCAATAATTTCTATTTGAGAAATGATTTTTATTCAATGACACAATTACCAATGATTTCCATTATTCATTGTTTAAATTGATTTGCAAATTTGCAACATGGTTTGACAAATGTTTTGTGAGAAAATCAATTACACAAACTTTTACAATTTCTATGTTGCTAATAACAATAGAGCAATAAGATATTTGAAACTATATTTAGATATTGAATTCATTCAACATGAACATGGAATCTCCAATTAGAAATTTTACATTATTAATTTAGCAATGCCATACAAAAATGGGCATGTTGAAGGAAAATATTTTTCAATACAATGGTTTTCTGAAATGCTTGACATCAACATATGCATTTGACTACTGAAACAAGGAACATATCTAAACTATTTCATCCATAAAGTGCTAGGAAAAACATATTATATTTGATGCATTTTCCCATAACTTCATCATATGGACATTACCATTTGCTTTCAAAAATTGCCCCAATATGGACAACAACACATTTTATCATCTTATTTCTGCAACTCTTGCATACCTAAAAGATACATAAAGCTACAATAAGACTCATGCCTCTCAAAATCACAAGATACTTGGAAATGACCATGGTATTATTGCATCATGTCTTTTTTCCATGCCTTCAACCATCCAAAAATAGAAAATGAGAAAAATAAATGTCTTTGAAATACATAAAACAAATACACCATTAAATCAAAGTAAAAAATCTTTGTTTTTGACCAAAGCAGAAAGGAAATTAGTATCACCTAATTCTTACAACAATGATGGAAAATATTGAATTGTTGTGTAGTGATTTAAAAAAATAATACACATGCATGGCTCTTTTTTGCAACAACATAAAAAAACATGTAGACTCAACCAAAGAAACTAAGGCATATTTGCAATCAATTCAAGACACACCTACATTTGAATGCTCTATGTGTGAGAGATTGCACTTTGAAAAATATATATGAGCCATTTGCAATAGCACAAATTGTCCACTTTTAGGTCCCTCGTAACTAGCACAGGCTCAAAGGGTATCAAAACAAATGATAAAATTTACTTATCTTGTAATAATGTTATTTCCAATGAAAAAATACCAGCTTTTACATCAACTTTACATATTCATTCAAATCAAAGAATCGGATTTGTTGCATTGTTAACACTACTAGAACAAAGGTTAGTTGTTGTTTCGGGTGAAAGCATACTAGGGCTTTGGGATAGAATGCCAATAGAGCAGAAGCAAACTACAACAAGAAGTATCAAACAGCTTATGCAAGATGCTTATATTATCAAACTACGTAAGAGTGACCCTACCCGGATTTCCTTTGTTCGAGTAGGTCCCACAGGGTTCAAACCCTCTACAACCCTCGATGTTCTTCTAAACCTGAAAATCATTCAATTCGAACATAGCAGTATAGAAGCAAAGAATATTAACGAAATTGACTCTATATCATATAAAAAAATGATTGGTCATACATCAAAACGACATTCATATATGAATTAAAACATAATTTGATGCATAGACATCGTTAATTTTATAAACAAGACAACATTTCTTTTCAGGGAAAATTTTAAGAACCCCCCCTAAATTTATAAATATAATAAATGGGCGAATCTCCATGGTATATAGGAAAAATGGAAGGCGATTTTATCAATAATATAATATGTATATATAATTTTTTGGCGAATCCCTCACCAGGCATGGCGAATATTTTACTCAATTATAAAATCTTGTAAGATCTTGGCGAGTCTTTCACTAAATAATAAAACTTTGTAAAGTCCTAGTGAATCTTAGCATAGGCTACATGTTGGTTTAATTCCCCCATTTAAATAGGCTACATTCCAGGTGAATACCATGGGTCAATACCATGTTCCTTTTTGGTGAATACCATGGGTCAATACCATGTGCCATTTTTATTTTTATTAATTCTAATATTAGGGTTAATAATGGTTTTTTGCATGGTATTAATAACAATCTAGTCCATGGTATTTGTCCCATAGTATTTTGGCCATAGGTTTCACCTAAATATAACTCATTTTTGAGTGTTCGTAAATATAAGGTGACTTATGGAGTAAATATAAAAAAATGTTTTATTTGTTTACCATACCTCTCGTTTATTTATATTTTTATTAATTTACCATACGTCTTTTACAAATATGGTATTTGGCCCATAGGATTCACTTAAATAAAACATCTTTCTTGAGCCTTCATAAATAGAACGAGGGTTATGGACTAAATATAAAAAGAGGTTTTATTTATTTACGATACGTCTTTATTTATTTACCATACCTCCACTTTACTTATATTTTTATTTGTTTACACCCTTACATGTATATAAGGTGACTTATGGAGTAAATATAAAAAATGTTTTATTTATTTACCATACCTCTCATTTATTTATATTTTCATTAATTTACCATACCTCTTTTATAAATATGGTATTTGGCCCATAGGATTCACTTAAATAAAACCTATTCTTGAAAATGGGCGAATGGATTCACTTAAATAAAACCTATTCTTGAAAATGGGCGAATGGAAGGTTGTAAGTCCTAATTTCAAGGGCTAAATTTACCTTTTTTACCCTCTCCCTTAAAATAAGGTGGGCTATTTGAGGTGATTTGTAAAAATGTACTATGATACAAAATATTCGCCCACTAAAAATTTAAAACCCCTTAATTTCGCCAAAGGGCGAACATTCGCCCCTAAAATTATCCTTGTTTCTTTTATTGCAGTAGACTATAAATAACATGGAGAGAATTCACCTGAGTCTTTCTCTAGCTCCAAGTGGAACTATCCTCTGGATTCATCCTATCTCAGCTTTAAACAATCTTCTTCCATCACCAACACCATGATATCTCAAGCAAGAGGAAGGATATCTATAATCAAGGAAACAAGAGTTTCTTGAATCTTGGGGAAGTGCATGAGGCATAGGGATTCATCAGACTCAATCCGGGATAATCTTAGTATAATAACACTATCTCTTCTCCGTCTCATTAAGGCCTTTCCATAGAGGTATATTTATACCTCTCCTAATTAGTTTTTTAGTTGGGAAACAGTTGGGCCATGGGAAATAGGAGGTAATTGTGGAGAGATAAAAAGGTGTCTTTTGAACTCCTAATTACCTTCACATTAATTATCAACCCAGGGACGACTTTTTATTTCAAGAGTGTACCCAGTCTGAGGTGGCTATTTACTCAAGAGTAATGTTTTGCAGTATAGTGCTCAAAATCCAAAAGTAAATGAAAGCTAGAAATAAAATCTACTTCCAACAAAGCACTTTAAGACTTAAATCATGCATTCTGAAAAATAAGCAATGTATGAGTCAAGGGTCCAGCAGCAATAACTCATCCCTTTGGAAACTGATGTAACCAAAAGTAATCAAGGAACAGATCATCAATCTGGGGACTAGACAGCAAATTCCAATGCCCACTACAGTTTCAGATCGTTCTTCACACCAAAGCAAAGATAATGTGAATAACAGGAAATGGAATGACAGATAAGAAATGGAACAACAATTAAGAAATGGAATAGCAAGAAACTGAAAAGTTCTTAAACTAAATCATTCACTCAAACAACCATCAATCGAGGATACAGTAGCAATAACTCATTCCTCTGGATATTGATGCAATTGAAATCAAATCAGAACAAGACAATCAATCTGGGAACGAGGAAGCAATAACCAATGTTCTCTACAGTTGACAATCCTGCTTTAAAGTAGTAAAAAGGAAATCGAAATTGAACTAAAGCTGCCATTGAAAGTAAACTAGGAAAACTCTTTAAAAGAAAACTCTTGCAATTAATCAACCAAACTGAACAACGAAGTAAATGGACAACAAACTTATAACTAAAGGAATTAAACAATGAATCATATTTAATAAATCTGAACAGCAAACTCTGATTAGTGGAATCGAATAACCAACAATCTGAATTGAACAACAAGCTTTACATTTGAAATGAACAGCATAACAATATAAGTTGAAAAGGATAGTAATCTCTGTTATGATGGAAAAGAACAGCCACGCGATTCAATCTCAACTTGTGCAATAAAACAATTCCATAAAATATTCTAACAGCACAATATAAAAATATGAAACTGTAAAATAATGCAATTCAAAAGAATAGGAAATAAATCAAACCATCACACAACAGCAATTGTAAAGATATGATACACAGCAGCAGCGTACTCCACCAGAGGCTGGGCCCTTAGCCGCCAACGGATGCTTCTGGGCTACTTCGGATGAAAAGAATGAACAACAACTCCCAAGTCAAGTATTAATCATTAAATGGTAAAATCATTACAGCAGCAACAGCTTTGAGACTTACAGCCTGAAACAATCCTTTCTTCCTCCTATCCTATCATGAATTCTTAATTCTAAATCTCTAATTCTAAATCCTCAATTCCATCATTTTTCCATCATTCGAATCCCCCAAATCATCCCATCTCTGATCTTTGTTCTGATTTAAATAAAGAGAGATTAGAGAGCAGTTACAATAAAGATAAGTACAACATGATTTCTATTACAAAATTGGATTGTTTCCAACCAATTGATAAACAAGAAGATATATTTCCATCCAGCTTTCAACAAGAGCAAGACGAATTTGGCTTTGCAGCTGAGATTTGGAGGACGACCGCAACAACAAATCTGAGAAAATAGTGCTCAAAGAACCCTGCGTTTCTCTCAGTACAAGCCGAATTTGGGCAAACTGTTCTAATGTAAAGTTAATTGGGTCCATACTAGACAAAACCCATGTTCTGGATTTTCTAGATTCTGCTTCATTTGCTCATAATTAAAACCGCAAAACCGTCACTTCTTATTCCAACGAATTTCTGAGTTGGCACTTTTAATGATCAAATCTTCAATCTGGAAATTATCTTGGAGGCTAAAAATGGTGAATAATGTTACAACTGATTTATTAAAATTATCATTGATAAAATCATGCATAATCATCAATTTATTATAAATAAAGGAGAATAAATAGTATTCATTCGTAGAAGCATAAATCATCATAAAATGGATTTATACAATAAATTATAATAAATGACATGATGAAGAATAATAGAAATGGGTGGAATAAGTGTTCAAAAGTGATAATAATAATGGCATATTAACGGCCCAACATACCCCCACACTCAATATGTTGCATGTCCTCATGCAACAAAAACTGAATATATTGCATGTCCTCATGCAACCCAAAGACAAAAACCCATGTGTTAACCAAGCAATAAAAAATATGTTCATCTCAGCTCATGAAATGGATAGAACAAATGAATTCTTCCTTAATTAATGAATATTCACTTTTTGTAATCTTGATGAAGGCATAACAATTTTTACATTGACATTCAACTATATGTATAGATGAAGTTGCAACAAAATATGATATAAGTAACAGCAAACTTCATTAACCATTTTCTCAAAAACTACAAACCAGCTTTTGTTGAAATTTGGCAAGTAAATTTATAATATATGAATTCCTTTATGATCCAAAAAATCAGACTGTTTGATGCACGGATCATGATATATAAACAAAATGGCTGTAGGTGAGAGTGCATGATTTCCGAAATTTTATGAACCAATTTATCTTAAAATTATCTGGGTATGTATATTTTAATGATACATCTGTGTTATCCAGAAATCACAAGAATTGAGTTCATAGTTTTAAAAATATTATGGAAATCAATTTCTGCACTGTGTAAAAATGAAATAGTATGCCTTAAATGAGAAAGAAAATAGAAAACATCCATCATGCGTAGCAATTCCTCCCCCTCTCTGAAAAATTAGCATGCCCTCATGCGATGCTAGAAAACAAATAGAGGTGGTTGCTACTAGCTGTTGAATTCTATGCTTGGTGTAAAACAACATGGAATAAGGGAGGTATTGAGAATGAATAAGAAGAGCAATGGATGATAAAGAATATGAATGACATGGTCATAAGAAAGAAATGAATGAAAGCAACACTCCCCCAAACTGAAAGATGATATGCCGCTGAAAAAGGTGAAGTGGTAAAGATGTGGAATGAAGGATGATAAATAATGCTCAAAATGGATTTCATTAAATTCTCCTAAATTCGTAATAAATCAGAAAATTAAGCTATTTTACCTCAAGTTTTACCTCCATATATGTAGTGGCATTTGTTGAAACTGATGTAGGCAGAGTTGGCACTGAAAGTGATGCAAAAGGTGGAATCCAGGTAAGCACATCATGTCTGAAGAATTGTTCATGTTCACGAGTTGCTCGAGCCTCTTCTGTTAGTTGCAATAGTGTTGTCGTGCTGTGAATAGAGCTTCCCCCCATACTTGTTGTTCTCCTGTAAACAAATCACTATTTTGCATACAATGTTCTTGAATCCATAGTGTTAGCTTTGAAGAGAAATAGATAAGATGCATGCAAAACTTTCAGTCAGAAAAACTTTTGTATACATGCAATATTAATATTTTGTCAAATCAACAAGTTATGGCAGAGTGCAGTAATCATATCGCATGCAATCCCATAATGCATACATTCCCCCCTCCAATTGGAAAATGAATTCCATGACCATAAAGCATATGAGAGGGGTTATGTTGACGGCAAGGCACATGAATGAACAATATATCAGTAAATGAAGCAGAGTACACTTATCAATGATAGGACAACGAGAGTTATGGTTATAATGAGAGCAGAGTATGTAAAGATAGTTATGAATAAGAGATAGGACGCTTAGGATTGATGATAAGTTATGAAAAAGATAAAAAGAACAACAATATGCCAAAAAGATGCTTTACTGATAGTATGCTAGCTGAAAATGATGCGATTGATCATAAAACAATTTCTCATGCATAAAGGTTCAAAATAGGGAAAAAAAAATTAAGGAAATAACTTCTCTGATAAAAAGAAAAAATAAGAAAAGGGTATTATAGTAATAATTGACGATAAGATATAAATTCAATACCATAAGCAGAGCCTCTGCTGCCAGCAGGCGTCCATAGCCTCAGCAGGGTTGCTTTTTAACCCATATGAGCCAGAATCCTCAATTTATAACTAAAGAGTTTCAGTGTTGTTTTTACAGAAGAGACCAGTGCGCTGGCGTTGTAACCAGATAACCACATTGCCATTCACTGGGATGTAGTAGAAGTGATCAGGCCGGCTCGTGATGAGACCTCATGTTCCAAGGATAATCTGGCTATCCAGTGGATCATAACCCTGGTGTGGTGGCCATAATGGAATGTCACTTTGTTACAGCCTTATGAACATGGTAGGCTGGCTCGTAATGAGACCCCCTATCCTCCATTTGCGAACAAAATTTTATTATTATTACACATTTTTATGATAAAAAGAGGGAGGCTCAGTACTCCTTAAGAGCAGGGATGGTGGAAGAAGTTGAACATGTCAATAGAAAAAAAAATATACCCATAATCTCATTTATTACAGACAGAGAAGATTATAACCAGGAAGGGTGGAACCAACATGGTATTAAGATGATCAATCAGTATCATGTACAACAGAAAACAATGTAGTAAAGTAGTATATAAATAATTGTGTCCCTTTTGAAAATAAGCTATCATCAAGGAGCTGTCATGTTAAAGATCATAACATGAATGATATTAACTCGCTTCAAAAGAATCCATAATTCATGTCTTCATAAAAATAGTTTACTTCATGCCATGAAGGAGAATCAGAAAAATGTGGTTGAGATGAACTAGGAATAATCCCACAAGAGGAAGGAAGGGTTGCTCTCAAAAATACTCCCAAAGTGTTGCTCTTTTGAAGGAACAGCAAAAGCACTCAAAAAGTGGTGTTCCGTGTAGGGAACAACAAAGGAAATGCACAAAAAAAAGTGTGAAAATGCGAATGCCGTTCCTTTGGAAAAAGGAACAACAAAAACTAAAAGTGTCGTTCCTTTAGAAAATGAACAGCAAAAATGCAAGTGTCGTTCCTTTGGAAAAGGAACAACAAAAATCAAAAGTGTCGTTCCTTTGGAAAAGGAACAACAAAAACGTGAGTGTCATTCCTTTGGAAAAGGAACAACAAAAATGAAAAGTGTCGTTCCTTTGGAAAATGAACAACAAAAACGAAAAGTGTCGTTCCTTTGGAAAAGGAACAGCAAAAACGCAAGTTTCGTTCCTTTGGAAAAGGAACAACAAAAATGAAAAGTGTCGTTCCTTTGGAAAAGGAACAACAAAAACGTAAGTGCCGTTCCTTTGGAAAAGGAACAGCAAAAATGAAAAGTGTCGTTCCTTTGGAAAAGGAACAACAAAAACGCAAGTGCCGTTCCTTTGGAAAAGAAACAACAAAAATAAAAAATGTCATTCCTTTGGAAAAGGAACAGCAAAAACGCAAGTGTCGTTCCTTTAGAAAAGGAACAGCAAAAATGAAAAGTGCAGAAGTGTTGTTCCATTAAAAAAGGAATAGAAAAACGTGAAAGTGCAGAAGTGTTGTTCCATTCATAAAAGGAATAGCAAAACATGAAAGTGCAGAAGTGTTGTTCCATTCAGAAAGGAACAGCAAAATGGACAATCATAAAATGCAAACATGCAAAAAAGACAAATTACTTGTTCACGGCATTGATGCTGAGGATGAGTTACTGATGCAGGAGCATTCAGGTCAGTTAGCAATGTGATAGTATGGTCACATGTTGTGACTAGCAAGGGACTGAAATTAATTAAATTATTTGTTTAAATATGTGAGAGTGTTTATTTATTAAGGAAAGGGTATAGGTGGCTGAGTGATCCTCCTTGTATGGAGATCAGGCCAAATAGTTAGATTTATTTGGTTAGAATAGAATTTTAAAAGCTTGATTTAGCGTTGGTTTAGAAAGGAGTGGGTTTGAAGAGATTTTTTAGGAGAGGTTGAGTGATTTCTGGTTCAGAATCAGAATTGGTTCCTAAAACCATTTATTTTGTATAAATTATGTCTTTCAGAAAAAAGTAGAGGAGAGAGAGGTTTTTATGTGGAGCGAAAAGCTCAGATTAGAGGGCCATCGATCTTAAATATCTGGCCAAACAAAAGTTTGTAAATAAGATTTGTTTTGTTTCAGATTATATATAATGGTTGATTGGGAAATTTCTTGTTAGATTCTGAAACTGAGAATTGAATCATGCGTAGTTGAATTGGATGTGTTTATGAATTCAAAGGAATTGAATGAATCGAGTTTTGTATGGGATTCACAATTCGATTTGAATGTTCAATGCCAATTTTGTTAAAAGAAACACAATACAAAACAAATCGAATGTCGAAGGCGCTGAGTTGGGTATGAATATTGTGTGAATAACTACTTTTAAATGCGTTGGGTCTGCGGTTTTATGTTAAGCCAGTATATTAGGTTCCACTCTTTGGCTTTCATTATTCTGTTTCAAAATATGTTGTGTTAGAATGCTGGGTTAAAGTTGAAATCGGTTGAGCTGTGGCAATAAATCAATAACCAAGCCAGCGCTTGTGTTGTAAATTTACTTGGAAGTATGTTTTGGTTTATATTGAGGGTTGTACAGGTGCTATATGTATATGAATTCAAACATTGGAAGGTTGAATCACAGATTGTATATACAGCAACCGGAGAAAGTATAAGGAGAAGCGGTAAGGGAACGCAGAGTTAAATGGTAAAGACATGTAATTGAAAGGCGTAGTTTGGAGACCAAGTAAAGTCGAATGCAGAGAAAACGTTGTCAATTCTTGGGAGGTATGTTGTCAGTAACTTGCTTTGTGAATATAAATCGGAGTTTTTTAATTGCATAACAGGATTTGAAGTGTGGTAGCGCTGATCAAGCTTGGGGGGCGCATTGTGAATTTCGGACGTGGAAAATTATGAGTTTTTTTGAAACTGAATCGGGTCCGGTGGACATTGCGACAGTTAAAGGGAGGTAATTTTGGGATGTGCCGATCTCAGATTTCCGATTGAATCGGATCGGAACTGTGGCAAGTGAATCGCATCGGAGCAGTGGAGATTGGCATCGCATCAGATTTCCGATTTCCATCGCATCGGAATATAGGGATAGGCATCGCATCGGAGCTGTGGAAGCGACCGACAGTTGAACTGCTTTGCCGATTGCCAATTTGCATATGTAGTCAGGCGTCGAATCAACCAGATCTGTATTGCGTTATGAATTGCATTCATTAAATTGGACGGGATGAAAGACAGTGTTGGCAGGAGCGACAGAGTGGAATTGAGTGACAACATTTACAGGAGCAGATTCAACGTAAAAGCAATGGGAATTCTGAATTGAATAGAATTCCATTAAATCGACTTATTGATTAATCCGATCCATGAGTTTTTTTATTATCCAGTTGAATATCTGATGGTAGAACACGGTATAACCTTGAGGAGGGATTGAGTTTGAATCCGTTGGTAATTACATCTTAGAGGAAGCAGCGATCGAAACTTAATTCGATTGCATCTGGTCAAAGATCTAAGTGGTGGCGCCGAAGTTAAGGAGAGATAGCGCAGAAGTTAATTGGAGACTGGAGTTTGAATGACGAACGATGCGTCCATCATTAGAGCAAAAGATATGGAATTGTAAGCTGTGTGTTTGCATAAATGTTGAGAAATTATGGAGATGTATTTACATATACGATTAAGGAAAGATTCTGGGTTTTAGGCGGGTTAAGCCTGCTCTGCATCATTTGGTATCAGAGCCAAGTTAACGCTCTAACAAGGTTGTCTTTGGAAACTGAATTTTAATTTTGCCAGATGTATAATTGCCTGAAGTGTGTTGATGAATATGAGGATCAGGCTATAAACAATGCTGAGATTAGAATGGAGAAGCAGAGAATACCCAGGAAGGTCTGGTAAGAATGTTTACGTTGATTGCATGACTGATTTGATTGAAGATTGTTTAAAAAATTGTTGAATGCAATGGTATTGATGATTGGAAGAGCAGAGATTGGGCAGGCAAAACAGCCTTTGCTTACAAACAGGTTGTCGGAAGGAATTGATAGCAGTTGAGAGATACTTTGATGTGAAAAGATTGTGCAGGTCAGTAGAAGCAGTGGATTTGCCAAAAGATGGAATGAGATGTACCAGCATCATAGCATATGAGCTATGTAAAGAAGATAGAGCAAGAAGAAATCCCAGATGTGTAAATGTGACAATACCCGGCAATAAACAAATTTACTGAATAAAGAAGGTAGTGAGCAAGAAGAATTCAAGAGGAGATGAGAACAACTTCCAACTGAGGTTGGGTAGAAGTTGATGAGGCAGCTCCACAATTGTGATTGTGGATAGGAGATAACAATTCCAGCAAGAAGAGTGCTGGTGGAATTGTTAGACAGTGAAAGGTTCGAGGAAAGAACCAATAGGTGCCAAAAGACTAAACTCAGGAAAGTTTGGTGAGGCATGAAGGAGACTTGTTACAGGCAAAATGGAAAAAGTTAGTTGCAGCTCACTAGTGAACAAGGAAAGTTCACCAGAGGAAGGAAAGGAATTGAATATTGATGGTCATGACAGGGGTACAAAGGAAAGTCACAGACATAGCGAAAAGAGCGCTGAAGCAGTTGGACTCAAAGGAATGAGTAAAGAAGAAAGGGACATAGAGTTGGCTGAGATGAAGGCAAAACTCAATCATTTGGAGAAGCTGGTATTGAAAGGAATTAGAGAAAAATGGAAACAAGGATTTTATGTGGGAAGAAGAGTTAAATGGCCTGTCAGAGAATTGTTTACTGAGAAATTATTACTTCGAACAATTGAGAACGAAGAAATAGGATACATCTGCGAACCAAAGAAAGGATCTCTCCTTGGGGAAGAAGACATTGATGACAGTAGAGAAGAACTGATCTATGCAGATCAGAATGAGAGGAATGTGTTGACATCATCTGCACATATAAGAGGATCTCATATTTTTGGGATTAATTATTTCTGTGAATGTAAAATTGCAGGTATGCAGCTTAAAGAATTTGAACCTGTGTATGAAAAAGTGAAAGGAGCAAAGACAAGACAAGCAAGAAAGGAGGTGCATAAGGACTTTCAAGACTTCAATTGGTGGAGAAAATTAAAAGGTATGGCTGAATGGTTATGTATTCTTTTAGTGGAAACTTATCTGATTATATTTGAAGGAATTTTAGCATGGAAAGAAGACCAATGGGGAACGGAAACAGGGAAGGAAACAAATGAAATGCAGATTTATGAAGTGAAGAGAAGGAAAGCTGACACCGAGAACTTAGCTGAAGAAGGTAAGCCAAGGAAATCTTTGAAAGATCAAAGTCTTATTAGAGAAGAGGAAGAGGCACTATTGTCTTATTTGGACAAACTGAGTATTGGAAGAAGTTGTGTAGAACAGGAAGGTATTCTACAAACTTATGATGAAGTTGCCAAGTATAGTCAAGAAATTGCAGTCCCAGAAGTTTTCTTTGATGAAGAAGAAATCATAAATGTTGAGGAAGAATTTCTCAATAATTTAGTGAACTATCAGAATAGTTCAGAGGTGCATGAGGAGCTGATCATTGAGGCCTCGAATGAAGAGCCTTGCATTTTTGAAACTGACATGTTGTATATGTTTTCAGGTTTGACAGGTGAGGAACAACGATTAGACAATGTGCTTATGCATGTTGATGAAGAACTGAGATTACTGGAAGAAATGGCTGAAACAGAAAGATATTTTGAACATGTATTTAATAATTTTGAGAATGATGGTATTGACAAGGGAATTGTCATGATTAAAGGAGCTGAAGATAAACAAATGAAGGAGGAGTTATATGCAAATGACATGTTTATTGAATATGAAGAAATTGACATTTTGCTGAAAAAGTTATTAGACAAATCTGAAGACATAGAGGGAAGAATTATCTTTGATGATAATGAAAAAGAGGTTGCAGAGTACAAACAATAGATTGTAAATGGCAAAGGCAAGGAAGATTTGGACAAAAATTTTATAATTTGTATGGAAAAGGAGAATGTACAACAGACAGATGTCAGTGGAGTTCAGTTAAAGACAAATGGTAAGAAGGAATTTGAGAAATTGTGGAAGATGAAATTAGATGAGAACAGGGACAGCAAGAAGGAGAAATTGACCATAGGAATTTGTATCAGCAAGAACAGGGGACAACAGCAAATGAAGATTTGGAAATCTGGAGGAACAAAAGTGACAGTGGTAGAAAAATTAAATCAGCAGCATAATGAAAGTGATGACCAGTTACAAAGTAAAGTTTGGGATACTGGATGGACAGCAGAAGAAATACATGACCAGGAGGTCATGGAAACTTTCAACTTTGAGAGTCTGATGTAGGAGCATTCAGGCCAGTCAGCAATGTGATAGTATGGTCACATGTTGTGACTAGCAAGGGATTGAAATTAATTAAATTATTTGTTTAAATATGTGAGAGTGTTTATTTATTAAGGAAAGGGTATAGGTGGCTGAGTGATCCTCCTTGTATGGAGATCAGGCCAAATAGTTAGATTTATTTGGTTAGAATAGAATTTTAAAAGCTTGATTTAGCGTTGGTTTAGAAAGGAGTGGGTTTGAAGAGATTTTTAAGGAGAGGTTGAGTGATTTCTGGTTCAGAATCAGAATTGGTTCCTAAAACCATTTATTTTGTATAAATTATGTCTTTCAGAAAAACGTAGAGGAGAGAGAGGTTTTTATGTGGAGCGAAAAGCTCAGATTAGAGGGCCATCGATCTCAAATATCTGGCCAAACAAAAGTTTGTAAATAAGATTTGTTTTGTTTCAGATTATATATAATGGTTGATTGGGAAATTTCTTGTTAGATTCTGAAACTGAGAATTGAATCATGCGTAGTTGAATTGGATGTGTTTATGAATTCAAAGGAATTGAATGAATCGAGTTTTGTATGGGATTCACAGTTCGATTTGAATGTTCAATGCCAATTTTGTTAAAAGAAACACAATACAAAACAAATCGAATGTCGAAGGCGCTGAGTTGGGTATGAATATTGTGTGAATAGCTACTTTTAAATGCATTGGGTCTGCGGTTTTATGTTGAGCCAGTATATTAGGTTCCACTCTTTGGCTTTCATTATTCTGTTTCAGAATATGTTGTGTTAGAATGCTGGGTTAAAGTTGAAATCGGTTGAGCTGTGGCAATAAATCAATAACCAAGCCAGCGCTTGCGTTGTAAATTTACTTGGAAGTATGTTTTGGTTTATATTGAGGATTGTACAGGTGCTATATGTATATGAATTCAAACACTGGAAGGTTGAATCACAGATTGTATATACAGCATTGTAATGCTATAGTCACAACCGGAGAAAGTATAAGGAGAAGCGGTAATGGAACGCAGAGTTAAATGGTAAAGGCATGTAATTAAAAGGCGGAGTTTGGAGACCGAGTAAAGTCGAATGCAGAGAAAACGCTGTGAATTCTTGGGAGGTATGTTGTTAGTAACTGGCTTTGTGAATATAAATCGGAGTTTTGTAATTGCATAGCAGGATTTGAAGTATGGTAGTGTTGATCAAGCTTGGGGGGCGCATTGTGAATTTCGGACGTGGAAAATTATAAGTTTTTTTGAAACGGAATCGGGTCCGGTGGACATTGCGACAGTTAAAGGGAGGCAATTTTGGGATGTGCCGATCTCAGATTTCCGATTGAACCGGATCGGAACTGTGGCAAGTGAATCGTATCAGAGCAGTGGAGATTGGCATCGTATCAGATTTCCGATTTCCATCAAATCAGAATATAGGGATAGGCATCGTATCGGAGCGGTGAAAGCAACCGACAGTTGAACTGCTTTTCTGATTGCCCATTTGCATATGTAGTCCGGCGTCGAATCAACCAGATCTATATTGCGTTATGAATTGCATTCATTAATTTGGACGGGATGAAAGACAATGTTGGCAGGAGTGACAGAGTGGAATTGAGTGACAGCATTTACAGGAGTAGATTGAACGTAAAAGCAATGGGAATTCTGAATTGAATAGAATTCCATTAAATCGACTTATTGATAAATCCGATCCATGAGTTTTCCTTTATTATCTAGTTGAATATCTGATGGTAGAACAAGGTATAACCTTGAGGAGGGATTGAGTTTGAATCCGTTGGTAATTACATCTTAGAGGAAGCAGCGATCGAAACTTAATTCGATTGCATCTGGTCAAAGATCTAAGTGGTGGCGCCGAAGTTAAGGAGAGATAGCGCAGAAGTTAATTGGAGACTGGAGTTTGAATGACGAACGATGCGTCCATCATTAGAGCAAAAGATATGGAATTGTAAGCTGTGTGTTTGCATAAATGTTGAGAAATTATGGAGATGTATTTACATATACGATTAAGGAAAGATTCTGGGTTTTAGGCAGGTTAAGCCTGCTCTGCATCATTTGGTATCAGAGCCAAGTTAACGCTCTAACAAGGTTGTCTTTGGAAACTGAATTTTAATTTTGCCAGATGTATAATTGCCTTAAGTGCATTGATGAATATGAGGATCAGGCTATAAACAATGCTGAGATTAGAATGGAGAAGCAGAGAATACCCAGGAAGGTCTGGTAAGAATGTTTACGTTGATTGCATGACTGATTTGATTGAAGATTGTTTAAAAAATTGTTGAATGCAATGGTATTGATGATTGGAAGAGCAGAGATTGGGCAGGCAAAACAGCCTTTGCTTACAAATAGGTTGTCGGAAGGAATTGATAGCAGTTGAGAGATACTTTGATGTGAAAAGATTGTGCAGGTCAGTAGAAGCAGTGGATTTGCCAAAAGATGGAATGAGATGTACCAGCATCATAGCATATGAGCTATGTAAAGAAGATAGAGCAAGAAGAAATCCCAGATGTGTAAACGTGACAATACCCAGCAATAAACAAATTTACTGAATAAAGAAGGTAGTGAGCAAGAAGAATTCAAGAGGAGATGAGAACAACTTCCAACTGAGGTTGGGTAGAAGTTGATGAGGCAGCTCCACAATTGTGATTGTGGATAGGAGATAACAATTCCAGCAAGAAGAGTGCTGGTGGAATTGTTAGACAGTGAAAGGTTCGAGGAAAGAACCAATAGGTGCCAAAAGACTAAACTCAGTAAAGTTTGGTGAGGCATGAAGGAGACTTGTTACAAATGGAAAAAGTTAGTTGCAGCTCACTAGTGAACAAGGAAAGTTCACCAGAGGAAGGAAAGGAATTGAATATTGATGGTCATGACAGGGGTACAAAGGAAAGTCACAGACATAGGGAAAAGAGCGCTGAAGCAGTTGGACTCAAAGGAATGAGTAAAGAAGAAAGGGACATAGAGTTGGCTGAGATGAAGGCAGAACTCAGTCATTTGGAGAAGCTGGTATTGAAAGGAATTAGAGAAAAATGGAAACAAGGATTTTATGTGGGAAGAAGAGTTAAATGGCCTGTCAGAGAATTGTTTACTGAGAAATTATTACTTCGAACAATTGAGAACGAAGAAATAGGATACATCTGCGAACCAGAGAAAGGATCTCTCCTTGGGGAAGAAGACATTGATGACAGTAGAGAAGAACTGATCTATGCAGATCAGAATGAGAGGAATGTGTTGACATCATCCGCACAGATAAGAGGATCTCATATTTTTGGGATTAATTATTTCTGTGAATGTAAAATTGCAGGTATGCAGCTTAAAGAATTTGAACCTGTGTATGAAAAAGTGAAAGGAGCAAAGACAAGACAAGCAAGAATGGAGGTGCATAAGGACTTTCAAGACTTCAATTGGTGGAGAAAATTAAAAGGTATGGCTGAATGGTTATGTATTCTTTTAGTGGAAACTTATTTGATTATATTTGAAGGAATTTTAGCATGGAAAGAAGACCAATGGGGAACGGAAACAGGAAAGGAAACAAATGCAATGCAGATTTATGAAGTGAAGAGAAGGAAAGCTGACACCGAGAACTTAGCTGAAGAAGGTAAGCCAAGGAAATCTTTGAAAGATCAAAGTCTTATTAGAGAAGAGGAAGAGGCACTATTGTCTTATTTGGACAAACTGAGTATTGGAAGAAGTTGTGTAGAACAGGAAGGTATTCTACAAACTTATGATGAAGTTGCCAAGTATAGTCAAGAAATTGCAGTCCCAGAAGTTTTCTTTGATGAAGAAGAAATCAGTTACACTTTGAATGAAGCAATACCCGAAACACAAAATATAGGAGAAATTAGAAAAGAAACAACAATTTATTTAAAAACAATATGTAAATTAAGTTACAACAGCTATGATATTATGTAAAAAAAATGATCTTTTTGACAAGACATGAATCTTCAAATCAAAATAAATTCTTCATTTCTTCTATTATAAATCCGTTGGGTAATGACTTGGACGAAATTCCTTTGTTTCATTAAAATTTCTTTCAAAAATCTCTCGTCCATAAATTGACCTTCTTTGTTTTCCCAAGACCTGCAAAAAACGAGTGTCTACCTGCAATAAAACATTAAATCATGGAGAAAGAGAGGTGATCGGGCTCCTCTAATCCAAGAATTATGAAAAAAAATAACAAGTAGTTACTCTGTATAACAAATCCATTGAGAAAATAACAAAGTAAAATTGATTTGTCACTTGCGGGAGAGCAGTGGTCGACCATACTAACCAGCAGTGTTTTAATCACAACTTCTTGTTTTTTTTGTCCAGATTGAGTGATTCCAAAGCAAAATGAGAGCTAATTCAAAGGCGTATGTCCAATAGAAACAAGTTTTAAAAATTCAATGATGTGATATGTCAATTTTAGTTAGAACAACCTGCATAACAGAGTCATTTTCGATTACCCAGCTCAGACCACCAGTTAATGTTTTAAGCATAGGTTTTTCGTTTGATGTCGGATTGGAATGATTTAAATTGTAAATGAAATCATATTCATTTATTTATCTCCTATATAAACAGGTTTTGAAGACAAGAAGAATTGATAGGTCAAATACTTTAAGGAACAGCTGGAAAGACAAAGTTTTAAGAGTGCTGATTTACGATAGACAGTCAGTATTTTGATCATAACTTCCCCATACGATATCAAAAATGAGTGATTCCAATTGAATTGTAAACTATATTCATAGGGGAATCTACCATAGTAACAGGTTTTAAAAATTCAAACATTTATGCCTCCAAAAACTGACTATCCCAACTCTATTCCTGAGCTGCCCACTAGACACCCTGTCAATGTTTTGTTTCTAACTTTTTCGTTTCAAATCCAAATTGAGTGATTCAAATTGGGTTAGAAAGTAGACATTAAGGGATACCTAGGGTAGAAAAAAATTTTAAAAATATTCACTTTTGTTCCCTCAAAACATGACTGTCCCGACTGTTTTTCCAGAAATCTCATCAAGCCCGCAAGCCAAAAAAATGATATTCAACCATTTTTTCATATTGATGATAAAGATGAATATAAGTGTTTGTAGAATTGTTATTTCTATTATAAATCATCTACATACACAAATGAATTGAAACATTTATCATCGATGTTGATTTCAATAGCGTGTTGCAACAAAAGAAACAACTAGTTTTACAAAAAAAGCAAAATGCATTTATTTATTTCCTTATTTATTTTATTTTCTACACTAACCTATTTTGATTTGAAAAATGAATATGACTACGTATAGGAGTACTTCCAATGGAACCATTTTCGAAATAGGGCTTCATGTATGCACATACCCAAATTTGAAAAATGCATGTTAATGGATATTAGGGTATGAGAAGCCAACTTCCCTTCAAAAAATGGTATCAAAAATTGTTGAAGCATAGAGTGATGTTGCAAACAAATGATGGAGTGAAACCAATGTTCAACGTATCCGTTACTTTCTTGATTTCTCATGTCCATCAGATCATGAAGTTCTTGAGCTTTTAAAATAGCTTGTTGATACATACTATAAGAAACCTCATTTTCTTCCATAGCTTCTACAATCTTTGAATTTGAAACATTCTGAATCTCATTATAAGTTTTCTCTAATGGCGCATGTGAGATAGAATGGGTGGAAAGGGTGGGTAAATTTGGCAGTTCAACATTGTAAGCATGTTGTACTGGTTTATTATGGTGAGGGTGTGGAATTAGTTGAGCAGGAAAATGTGTAAGGAATGGAGCGTTGTGATGATGTGGTTGATTGGGTTGAGTGGATGAATTTGGTATGCAAGCAGGATGTTGTGGAAGAGTTGGTGAAAAATATGGAGAATATGTTTGTTCTACAAGATGAGGGAGAGTAGTCAGATCATCATAAGATGAACCATGCCCAACTTGTAAACAAGATTGGTGGTTATATTGAAATTGACATGGCTGCCCTAACACATTAGTATTCCATAATGGATTATGCAAGTAATACAATGAAGAGGAAGTGTTTTGAACCATACCTGTAGGCCATGATTTCCATGGTTTTGACTTTGTTGCATCTTCCTCATCTCTTTGATATGCTACTTCCATCCTAGATAAGGAAGAACAACTATCTATGGACTGCTCCTTTCGGTCATGAGTGGAAAACATTTCATCAAATTCTTGATTTTTCTGAACCTGCAAAGCATCTAATTTTGAACTTAGAGAGCTAATAAAATCAACTTTAAAATTTTCAAATAAAGTATTGATTTCAGCTCTTATGTCTCCTATTCTTGTAGCAGATTTAGAAAACAAGGAACAAACATCTCTAGAACTCTTACCGGCCTTGAAGATTCCTCTTGAATACCTTATGCACAACTCACAAACATCATCATATGATAACTGAAAAACATCACCTTTTCCTATCAGATTTAAGAGTTCTAAAAATTCATCTTTGATTCTTTTGAGTAGGAGTGTTTTTAGGATCTCTTTTTCCAAATACTTATGTTTTGATTTTTGAAGGTTGTATTGAAATCGATCTACATAGTCCTCCAAGCTTTCATCTTACCCTTGTATCATATTGAAAATATCTTCATTGGCCTTGCAATAGTCTTGGTACTTCTTCAAGAATGTGTTCTTCATGTCCTCCCATGTTTGGATGTAGTTACCACCTAGGCTCATGAACCATCGGAGAGCTGCTCCTTTTAGAGTAAGAGAAAACACTTTCAATCTTTGATCGTTAGTACAATAATCATATCCTCTACAAAGTATTTCGAACTCAAATAAGAATGTATCTGGATCTTCATTTGTCAAGCCATGAAAATTTGGTAGAGACAATGGGGGAATTATGTGCATTTGTGTCACTCCTCCTAGATCTTTGATAGGAAATTCAAAAGTAAAAATGTGATCCATTTCTTACCATAATAGAAGATGTTCTTCATGTGTTCCTTCGAGGCCCCTTCTTCAAATGTTCCTATCAATCGGTTAGTGAAATGGGTGGTGCTTACATCACCACTTGAGAGAAATCATGGGCTTCGTTTTTCAAAATTTCTATTTTTTCTTTTAATTCATTCACACAAAAATTCAAACATTTACCCTAAGTTCGTTAATAATTCTGTTGGAAAGCGGGCGGGGGAGCAGGGCTTTTACATGCTCCATACACAAGTTCTTACCTTCCGTTTTTAATACCCAACTCTTTCCTAATAGGCACTTATCATATGCACACTACTCTTTAAAAATGGCTACACTCTCCCCGGCAACGGCGCCAAAATGTGGAGCGATAAAAAGGTGTCTTTTCAACTCCTAATTACCTTCACCTTAATTATCAACCGAGGGACGACTTTTTATTTCAAGATTGTACTTAGTCTGAGGCGACTATTTACTCAAGAGTAATGTTTTGCAGTATAGTGCTCAAAGTCCAAAAGTAAATGAAAGCTAGAAATAAAATCTACTTCCAACAAAGCACTTTAAGACATAAATCATGCATTCGGAAAAATGAGGAATGTATCAGTCAAGGGTCCAGCAGCAATAAATCATCCCTTTGGAAACTGATGTAACCAAAAGTAATTAAGGAACAGATCATCAATCTGGGGACTAGACAACAAATGCCAATGCCCACTATAGTTTCAGATCGTTCTTCACACCAAAGCAAAGATAATGTGAATAACAGGAAATGGAATGACAGATAAGAAATGGAACAACAATTAAGAAATGGAATAACAAGAAAATGAAATGTTCTTAAACTAAATCATTCACTCAAACAACCATCAATCGAGGATACAGTATCAATCACTCATTCCTCTGGATATTGATGCAATTGAAATCAAACCGGAACAAGACAATCAATCTGGGAACGAGGAAGCAATAACCAATGTTCTCTACAGTTGACAGTCCTGTTTTAAAGCAGTAAAAAGGAAATCGAAATTGAACTAAAGCTGCCATTGAAGGTAAACTAGGAAAACTCTTTAAAAGCAAACTCTTGCAATTAATCAACCAAACTGAACAACGAAGTAAATGGACAACAAACTTATAATTAAAGGAATTAAACAACGAATCATATTTAATAAATCTGAACAGCAAACTCTGATTAGTGGAATCGAATAACCAACAATCTGAAATGAACAACATAACAATATAAGTTGAAAAGGATAGTAATCTCTGTTATGATGGAAAAGAACAGCCACGCGATTCAATCTCAACTTGTGCAATAAAAAAATTCCATAAAATATTCTAACAGCACACTATAAAAACACGAAAATATAAAATAATGCAATTCAAAAGAATAGGAAATAAATCAAACCATCACACAGCAGCAATTGTAAAGATATGATACACAGCAGCAGCATACTCCACCAGAGGCTGGGCCCTTAGCCGCCAGCGGATGCTGCTAGGCTACTTCAGATGAAAAGAATGAACAACAACTCCCAAGTCAGGTATTAATCATTAAATGGTAAAATCATTACAACAGCAACAGCTTTGAGACTTACAGCCTGAAACAATCCTTTCTTCCTCCTATCCTATCATGAATTCTTAATTCTAAATCCTCAATTCCATCATTTTCTATCATTGGAAACCCCCAAATCATCCCATCTATGATATCTGTTCCGATTTAAATAAAGAGAGATCAGAGAGCAGTTACAATAAAGATAAGTACAACATGATTTCTATTACAAAATTGGATTGTTTCCAACCAATTGATAAACAAGAAGATATATTTCCATCCAGCTTTCAACAAGAGCAAGAGGAATTTGGCTTTGCAGCTGAGATTTGGAGGACGGCTGCAACAACAAATCTGAGAAAATTGTGCTCAAAGAACCCTACGTTTCTCTCAATGCAAGCTGAATTTGGTCAAACTGTTCCTTTGTAAAGTTAATTGGGTTCGTTCTGGACAAAACCCATGTTCCGGATTTTCTAGATTCTGCTTCATTTGCTCAAAATTGCAACCGCAAAACTATCACTTCTTATTCCAACGAATTTCTGAGTTGGCACTTTTAATGATCAAATCTTCAATCTGGAAATTATCTTGGAGGCTAAAAATGGTGAATAATGTTACAACTGATTTATTAAAATTATCATTGATAAAATCATGCATAATCATCAATTTATTATAAATAAAGGAGAATAAATAGTATTCATTCGTAGAAGCATAAATCATCATAAAATGGATTTATATAATAAATTATAATAAATGTTACGATGAAGAATAATAGAAATGGGTGGAATAAGTGTTCAAAAGTGATAATAATAATGGCATATTAACGGCCCAACAGTAATCAACAGGTAAAACCCGTGAACTCTACCCAAAATTAAGAAAATTTAATTGTTTAAGTGTTTTAATAGCATGCTTTGATAACATGTTTGACGTCATGGAAAGCATAAGACATGGCCTGTTAAAAAAGTAGCTCCAACATTTTTAAGGCCAAAAGGCATATTCTTGTATGCAAACATGCCCCAAGGACAAATAAAGGCTATCTTGTGTTAATCCTCTGGATGGATAGTAATTTGATTGTAACCAAAAATCCGTCCATGAAAGAAAAAATTTCATTCCCGCATATTCATCAACAATTTGATTAATAAAAGGCATAGGGTAATTGGATTTTGGGCAAGCTTTATTTAAATCCCTAAATTCAATACATACTCAGATCATTCCTTGCTTCTTATCTACTGGGACTCGGTTGGAAACCCACTCAGTTAGAGGAACGGGGTATATGAAACCTGCCTTAAGCAGATTTTCAACTTCAGCTTTAGTAGTTCTCGCTTTCCAAGGATTGAATGGTCGAAGTTTCTGACGAATAGGTTTGGCATTTTTGTACGCCTTGATCTCATGCTGGACTATAGATGGATCAATTCCAGGAATTTCCTCATAATACTAAGCGAACACATCTCGAAATTATTTGAAGAGATCGGTGTAGATTTGAATTTCTTTAGGGGAACAATTAGCTCCGATGAAGACATTTTCAATTACGTTAGGATTCCTAGAGATGTTCACAGGTAAATTTTGTGAGATAACCGACATGTTACCTTCGACAGAAAATTGTACTGAGTTGGAAATAATTAATTCCTACTTGTCTATGGTTGTAATTCTCTATTTGAGGAGTTTGTTCCTACATAATAGGAATTTAGTTTCTCCTAGTTTAGTGTGTGGTTGAGAGAATCTTTCAACCACACTACTGTACGTCTAAGATATCATCCCTATCTTGAGACTATAGATTGTATAAATATCTGTGTAATTTCCTCATTCAAAATAATAGAATATATTATTGAGTGTCTCTAATTTTATCTTGGTATCAGAGCCTGTGAGGGCCTGGCCCCTCCTGGGCTTGGCTCCTCCTGGGCATAGGGAAAATAAACTACTTTTGTTTGTCCATCATCATGGGTCGATGGAGATACTGTTGTGGAGTCGCTCTCGATTGTAATAGCGGTGGATACGTGCCATTATCGTGGGAGTGGGAAGATATTTTTTCAAGAGGCAGAGCGTGTTTTTTTTTGTGTGAAGTTAAATGGATCAACGCTTCCGCTGGTGGAATAAGGGTGCCGACCAACGCGGATTCATGAGGAAAGGGCACACTGCTATGCCTAACACTTAAGAATTTTTTCTTTTAAATTCCCTAGCGCAGCCTGTCGGCACAAATTTTCTCATTGGTCAGGCACTGGGCCCATTGACGAAGCACGTGAGGCATTGAGTTGATTGGATGTTGCAGAAGGTAGATCGAGCTGCTGTGGGACCCTCTATTGCTGATCTTTGTGTCACTCACTTTGATAGTTGGTGCAACATTTTCTCCATAATTTTGAGGCAAGTCGGATCATCGTCTACCACCAGACCTCGAAGATCGGTGGAGAACTGATCCGGGACGCCCTCCATTACAGGACTGCTAACCGAAATGTTGTTGACCGGGTTCACACTGGAATAACTTTCTTTCATTGTGAATTCAGTAGAAGGTGCACATCGACATCTTTGCCTGGCAATCAATGAGGGCGTAGGGGTTTAGGATGGCACGACACGACCTGGAAAGGACAGGGTCATATGGGAGAAGTGGGATTGGGAGCGGGTGTGGTTGAGTCGCCTCCGCCTGCACCGCCATCTAGGGTGTGCATAGGATACCCAGCAGGATCACCATTCGCGCCGCTTCAATCCGGGTGCTTGGCCATGTGTTCCCTGCCCACCGAAGCCCGTCCATCACCTCTAGCTTGTTGAAATCCATGAATCCCGTGCTTATAGAGATCATCAGATTCACCAGGCTAGTAAAATAGCCATGGAAGTTAAGCATCAATGCGATTCAAGAGCGATGCTTCCATTTACTCGGTGGAAAAACTTGGTCGAAGAGTGCTTCTTCTGGAAGCAGGAATACAAATGTTCATTTCACAGGTGATTATTGGAATCCTTTTGGTGACGGGATTGAAGGACGGGAAACAACTTTCTCAAGCGACGGCCATTGTGATAGTGTTGATGGTGTGCGTTTTCGTGTCAGCATTTGCATGGTTATGGGGACCTCTCGGATGGTTGATTCCCAGCGAAACGTTTCCCCTGGAAACAAGATCTGCTGGACAGAGCGTGACGGTGTGCGTGAATCTGCTCTTCACATTTGGTGTTGCACAGGCTTTTCTGTCCATGCTTTGCAATTTCGGCATCTTCTTCTTCTTTGCTGGTTGGGTGTTCCTTATGTCCTTGTCCTTTTTTGCATTCTTCGTTCAAGGAGGAGAGAAACTTTGTGTTCGATTTGAAGGGAGAAGCATGTTTTTTTTGGGTGCATACTTGGGTAAACGTTTTTTTGGAGAAGTTTTTTTTTTTGGAATTTAAATTGATATACATATTGAGTTTAGCCACCTCAATATGAAGTTACTTTGTTAGAATTGGCTATTCTAACAAATGACAGGTTCATGGAGTTCCAAGAATTTGTTTGACAAAGATGCCCAAGATGTCAACTATATGGGATAAAGGAGCAGCAACAACGTTTATGGTGGATAACAAAGTAGATGTTTGTTTGAATTAGTGTGGCTTGTGGAATAGACTCCTAGCATGTTATTGTAATAGTCATTGTATGTACCGAGAAACTCCAAAATGTGGAATCAGATGTAAGATTTTTAAAGACATCTGGAAGTTCGTGGTGATGTCAAAACCACTTTGTAATGGTTTATGGTTAGCCTAAAACCATCTTTTATCACTTGAAAGTGAGGGTTGGTGGTGAGCCAGAAACCATCTATATGGTCTTTGTGACTGAAGTGCCTTTGTGGCCAGCTTGCCTTTGTGGCTGAATCGCCTATGTGGCTTGAGGTGCCTTTGTGGCTGGAATCATGAATGTCAATGTGTTGTTTGACAAGCTTGCCTTTGTGGCTGTGTACACGAGAGCTTTGTGCTCAATTTACTGTATGCCTAAGATAGCATCCCTATCTTGAGACTATTGATTGTATAAATATCTGTGTAATTTCCACATTCAAAATAATACAATATATTATTAAGTGTCTCTAATTTTATCTTACTGGAGCCAAAGGATTTGAAACTATATAAACATCACTAGTAGATAGATTGGACAAACTAGATTCAACTTCACACAATGGAGGGAGAAAATATGAACGATGATGTAAATAATCCCATGGTCGATCCACACCCATCATTGCTTCCAAAATTGCTTCTTCAGATGGTAAGACTGTATCCAAGCAATCCAGAGCTGAAGTAGAATAGAGGGTCCAAGCCGGAGCCACATCGCCATCTAACTCCTCTGGTGAAAAAGGAGTGGGACAGTTGTCTGCAAAGTTAATGATAGATTGAGAAGCGAGTTCTGTTGCAGACATGGGAAATGACATTCCACGTACCTACCCTCCATCTAATGTGGTGGTAGATGAAGGTAAGGGCCAAGGGTCCAAAAAATAATGAGTTTGAAAGAACTCTTTCCGAGAAGGTCCCCTAGAGGATGAAATCACATTAATTCTGGTTGTAGGAGTAGGGACGTCGAATATACCCATTAACGAAGAGTACACCCGAACTCCTAAATTATCAATAGGTTGACAGGGATTGTCCACCAATGGAACGGTAGAATCTGAAGTTGCATGAGAGTCACCTCGAGAATAATCTAACTAATCAACTCTAACAATCCTCCCCTCATGAGGAAAACAGAGGATGCCGAAAAATAATGAAACTATGGCATCCATATCATAAATCCAATTCCTGCCTAAGAGGAGGTTATAGTCCAGGTTTGCATCGATGATTTCTACCTCAATATTCACTACGTTTCCCCCAACATAGATAGGAAAGGCCGGGATAATCATGTGCGGCCTATGAGACTGTCCATCAAATGCTGTCAAAAGATTCGGCGAAGGAACAATTGAAGGTGATCCAATGGCCTTCCAACCTGACATAGACATCACGCATGTGGAAGCTCCCTCATCTATAACAATCTGGAAAATATTGGTCTTTTGGTATGTGGACTTTATCTGGAAAGCCATATGGTAAGGGAATCTCTTTCTGACATTCAACATATCAAAAGTGAGCACTAAAGAATTATTTTGGTCTACTGCACCGATTGTTGAAAGCAAAGCACTTCTCTGTGTAGGGAATGACTAAAGTACCTCCAACGCTGACATAGCACAAGGACTTTGAGCCAGATCTTCGACAATTGAATATATATGGGATGCCCTAACATTAGGGTTAATAGTTGAGTGCTTTGCAGAGCCTTTCAGTATTCGAGGTATAGACTCAACAGAGGGTCGCTCAATATGAAGTGGTTATGTGGCTTCAAAAATAGATTTAGCCTTAGATGTTTCTGATTCACCATAATCGCATGCTTGCGAAGCGACGTCGATATGAGAGCTCATCATATAAACATTTGATGAATTTTTCCCTTCTTGGTTGCCCTCGGCGGAGGTACTAGCATTAGAATTTGCGGCAGCAAGTAATTGCTGCCCTTGGGGAAAAGGGTTAGTCAGAACAACTTTGAAGCTAGAGGACCCTTGCTGTACTAATAGGCACTGAGCATATTCCATCTTAGGGTAGAGATGAGTCAAATGATCTCCATTGCATAACTTGCATGGAAATTTTACCTTTTTCTTGGACTCTTTCCTACCCTCTCCGGCATCACTATCAGGTTTTTTTTCATTGCATTTTCCTTCCTAGTTCTTCTTCTTACTTCGTCCCTTCATCTTCCCATCGCATTGTTGATTTCCTTTAGGGTTAGTGGTCTGGACAATGTTTATAGAGGTAGGTTGGGAAGGTGTAGGTAGAGAAGGTGCTGCCTAGGTAGAAGAAGTAGTTTTTAGAGACAACTGTTGTAATTGATTCAATCCACGTTAACATCAATCAATCTGGCTATACCATTAGCATGGGGACTTGGTTTCAGTTTGGCTAAATCGGCCTTAGATCTAGGAGCATCAGGTAGAATTTTCTAAAGAACCCCAGACTGAGAATATATTAGTTCCAATTGCTAGGCTTTGAAAATGGCATGCTCTTCTATATAAATGTCGGAGAGAGACACATCTTTTAAGATCTCAGGTTGTAATGATTTGAGAAACCATTCGAGAAGCAAAATTAGTGGGATTTCACCTTTCGTAAGCCTTTCCCTCCTTCATCTCTGGATGTGATCCGAAATGTGAGTTGCAGTGTCTTGCTAAAAGTTAGCCAGAAGTTCAATTCTGGCCTCATCTCGGACAGGCAACTGAAAATGGTTCAAAAAGACATTAGCCAAATCACAAAAATAAGTATAGGTTCCCCCTGGCAACTCTATATACCATTTGGCTGCATTTCTAGTTAGGGTATGCTGAAATAACCTCAACCTGATTGAATCATCTATTAAGGAGTTGGATGAGCACCATAAGTGAAATGTGGTTACGTGGTCTCCCGGATCTTCACCACTCTTCCCTTCGAATTTTGGGATATTGTAGGGAAGTTTAGTTGGGACAGGAGTCCAAGCCGGATTGTACTGAATCGAATCACTTATCAATTTAGTTAAGTCTAGCAAGTTTAGTGTGGCTAGAAAAGGGAGTTGTGGTGGACCTTGGGAATTCCATCTAGTGCGGACAGGGTTCCCAAAGGACTAAAAGGAATCACTTGGATTTTTTAAAACACCAGGCTGCCTGAAGTAACACGTAGAGCCTACTGAACTAAAAGGTGCTCCCTGTGGTCCAGCAAAATTTAGAGTTTGACCAACTCTTACCGAAAATCCTTCGTAACCAATCCCTGATAAGGATTCCATGCATTAGCAAAGGGTGGAAAATTCTGAAATGAATTAACTGAAGAATACAACACATTCCCTTGTTGGCTAGAATAATTGATTCCCAGCTCCTATCCCACTAACCAACAGGTTTTCCCAACTCTGGAATGGGTTATTACCTTGACCTGTAAAGGAAAAAGGAATTTACCCTACTATTGGATTGGAGTGTGGTATATGACCACTTCCAAATGGGAAACCCTTAAACGTAGCCGATCCACTCATCATTGATGTGTAGGTGTTTGACGGTATGTTCAAAGGAACTAAAGGAATCCCATGAGACAACATTCCACAAGGGATAAATCCAAAACTGGATGTAGTAGCCTGAGAACCTCTACTTTCTAATAGAATGGAAGTAGACCCAAATATAGTCGTGCTGGAAGTAACATAAGGGATGGAAATGGTTCCTCCTCCTTGTATAGAAATGGGAGTCTGCACACTCTCAACACTCATCGTAGATTCCATGCTTCCAGTAGTGGTATTCGAAGGAATAGATGGGTGTAAACCTGGGCTCGAAGGCCTATGATTCGAGGTTTCGACGTACAATAGAACATCTGGATGATCAGGAGGAAGAAGAGAATTCAGAGCCGCAATCGACTCTGAAAGCTCTTCAACTTCGATATTATCTTCCGAATGAAAAAGTACTCGAGAAAGAACTGTTGTGTTCCTCTCTAACTCTCTGCTAGTGCTAGGTCCATCTTGTGAATTAATGACCCCAAGCGGAATATCAATATCCGATGCACCTGCTGCCACTGGTTGAAAACCACTGGCAGAATTTCTCCTACACCTTTTAGGAGAAGGCTCAGGACTCATAGGTGATAGCCCAGGAAGTCTCCTAGATGTCTAGATGGTCGATCAACCACTTTGAATTATTTAAAATATCTATTTAAAGACTCAAAAAATTATATATCTAGGCTGGCGAGGAGCAAAGAACACTCACTAAAAAGTCGCTAAAGATATCAGCAATCAAACAACTCTCGAGTATTTCTGCTCCAGGTGATTAGGACTGGACACCAAAATACACGAAATTTAATAACAAGGGCGTTTTGAAAATAGACTGGGGTAATTACACCCTAGGCCTACTAGCGAAGGTATCAGAAGTAGTTACACTAACCTCCAGACAACAGGCTTTGTCGGTGCAAGTACCCAAGCTTTGATAGGGTACCCTCCAAAAGTACTGCTGAATGTGATACAATGTCAGCCTCAGGTGCCACGGGATTCCCCTCCACAACCACTTGTTTGATCCCTAGGATAGGTAACTATGGTCACCAACTCGTATCAAAAGCCGGGCATAACAATCGTGAAGTGGGTTCTGACAAGTAACAGAGGGGGTATCTCTCGTCCTTATCTTCAATCTCCCTCATGCTTTACTCCCAGTTACAGAGCTTTCCTGGTCTCCTTAATGCTATTGGATTTTGCTCATTAATCAAACTTCTATGTTTTGCAATGTTGAGCAGCCTTGGAGAGTTAACTCTCCTCTTGCCTAATCCAAGGTGCTAATAAACCTAAATTTGTTGGTGTATTCTGATGACAACATAAAAGTTCTAGTTTATTTTAATTAATCGCTTGATTTCAATGGTTGTTATTTAAGTCAAGGGTAAAGATGGGAGTGAAACCAATGATGTTTTTATGACGCAATAGAAATCCATGAAAAACTAACTACATTAATGCAGTCATTTTTTCTTTGATGAAAAGAGATCTCTATATGGGTTCTACGAAACTTCTACAGAGCATAATATTTTTTCTCTTCTTTTCTTTAAACACATTTCACACACCTCAAAACTAAAAGACTATGAATGCTTTAACAATGCAAACTACCCTAATGCAAGATATAATGGAGATGCAATATCCTAAATAACACTAAAAGAGAAAAAGCAATTGTTTATAACTAACAATGAGCCAACTTAAGTATTGAAGAGGATACAAATTTTGAACACAAAATTCTCTCCAAACAAGAAGGACAAATTGTAAAATATCGCAATTCACTTTCAACAACAAAAATAAACCATAAACCAAACTTGGCAAAAGAAAAACAAAAATAAAGTTTTTGAGATCTTTTCTTTTTTAAAGAAGCAACCAAAGCAACTTTTTGAAATCACCAAAATGCTACTAAAACTCAAAATATCGAAAAAAGAGCACAAGGAGTCTTTGCAAGTTACAAACTTGAAAACGAATGAAAACTTAAGCAAAAAGACTTCAACTTGTACAAAACGACCCAAATAGCAGCAAAGAGTTTGACAAACTGACCAAGAAGCCAGGAAAGAAATACTTCCAAACTCGTCAAAAATACCTTCAAAAAGCTATGAGGCCAAAAAACAAAGGAGAGCAAAGCAAGTAGATTTGAAATCTGGGCTTGACACTAAAACTGAAAACAATCTCGTGTTTTGGAGGACTAGAACAATTAAGAACTTCAGGATGAAGTCTTGTGTGCGAAAACACAAATTACAAACTTGCTAAAGAAGCAAACATAGGTCAAATCCTTTCAATGAGGAAGAGACTTTGAAACAGTAAGCTTGTAGAATAATTAAATTTTTTAGACAGCAATAGACCACACAGAGACTGAAAAGACCAGACAACAAATCTATTTGGGCTGAAAGATTTGAAGAAACAATGCAAAAATTTGGATTACGCAACTGTGTACAAACTCAGAGGCATACACATGTGCTCCCAACACAAGAAACTCGCATATACATGAGTTAGCTTTATAGAAACAAGCGTGTATATGCGACTGTAAACAAAGTAAAGAGCGTATACAAAGCTTTGCAAGAAAAAATAAAAAACAAAGTCTGATCCAAAAATTCAGACTTGAGGCCTGGGACTCTAGTAGACCAAATAAGACTGTAACCACAAGCAAACCAAAGACTGAGCCCTGATTGAGAATGAACAACCCAAACCAAGAATAACAAGATTGTTATCCCCAGTGGAGTCGCCAATTCTATTTCGGGTGAAAGCACCCTAGGGCTTTGGGTTAGAACCCCAACAGAGCAGAAGCAAACTACAATAAGAAATACTCAAACAGCTCAGGCAAACTACACAAGAATGACCGTACCTGAATTTCCTTCGTTTGAGTAGGTCCTGCAGGGTTTAGACCCTCTACAACTCCTGATGTTCTTCAAACCTGAAAATCATTCAATTCGAACATACGTAGCAATATAGAAGTAAAACATATTCATGAAATTGACTTTACATCATATAAAAAAATGATTGATCATACATCGAAATGACATTCATATATGAATTAAAACATAATTTGATGCATAGACATAGTTATTTTCGGAAACAAGAAAACATTTCTTTTATTGAAGTAAGTTATAAATGACATGGAGAGAATTTACCTGAGCCTTTCTTTCGCTCCAAGCGGAACCGTCCTCCGGATTCATCCTATCCCAGCCTTCAAAAATCTTCTTCCATCACCAACACCATGATATCTCAAGCAAAAGAAAGGATATGTATAATGAAGGAAACAAGGGTTTCTTGAAGCTTGGGGAAGTTCATGAGGCACAGGGATTCATCAGACTTAATCCTGGATAGTCTTAGTATAATAACTTTATCTCTTCTTTGTCTCCTTAAGGCCTTCCCATACAGGTCTATTTATACCTCTCCCTATTAGTTTTCTAGTTCGAAAATAGTTGGGCCATGGGCAATAGGAGGTAATAAACAAGTAAAACCCGTGAACTCTGCCCAAAATTAACGAAATTTAATTTTTTAAGTTTTTTAATACATATATGCGGATTGGGTATTGACTGACTCACGTGTACACACTTTTAACTGAGGGAAAAGTAGTGTACAGGGAATAAAACACTGTTTTTTATATATTTGGACCAATTCTGGAAGGAGGGGTTTCCCTAGGCCATAAAGAAAGCATCATATGTACCAATGGTGGTAAATGGTGCTATAACAGTTGCTCCAAGAATGGATTTCGCATAAATATGCCAATTTGGTTATAAAAGATCCTAGATAGGGCTAACTGACATAGTTATAAATGTGTCTACTAGTTCAAACAAAATTCAAACATCATTTCCTAGAGATATAAATGAAATAATTAGTGTTGTGATCATGATAAAAAGAAAACTGGAGTGTAAAATTTCTTACTTGTTTGGTAACATTAGACCAAATCATGTCATGCTTGCTTTAAGTGACTTGTGCAACACATCACTCTAGCAAAGAGAATGCAACATTTGGGAAAATCATTTCAACCAACATAAAGAAGAATTTGGCAGTGAACTACTAGATATATAGTCAATTGATGATGGCAACGATGTTGAACTGATATATGAAACTCTTGTAAATTGATATTCAAAACCACACTAGGTTAATGACCTTCAAACTAAAATACTGCAAATTTCACCTTCTAAAGGATTTCATCTGCTTGGCATTTTCCATGTCAACTTTTCTAAAGAACTAAACTTCCCCACATTGTTTTATGGATGTGCTCGACCAACCGACATGATCAAACACTTTTCCTAATAAAAAATAGCATAATAAAAATTCTTACATAGTTCTAAAGACTTTTCAACACATATTACAAACATATTTTTCAAAGTTGTTCATGTACTAATAAACCAAGTTTTGAATTCTACATGGATTCCTATTTGCAAAAGTGAATTGAAAAGAAAAAAACTAGTTGCTAGAGATGTCAAGAATAAACACAATCTTAAAAAAAAATGAAATCATTAATCACATATTGCTATTTAAATTAGTTTAAATTTTGAAAGCCCTAGAAAAGGCATTTTTGCAATGATACATCTACATGGCCCACCTACATCTTTTGTGACTTTCACAAGTGTTGACTATCTTTGGTTTCCATTGACAGATGCACTTAAAAAACATGAATCTAGTTACATGTGTCAAATTAACAATGGTACTCTTCAAACATTCATTCAGATAATCATTAGACATCATCTAGTCATCTGCAGTCATTACTATAGACATAGAGTCTCAACACATCACAATTTGATCACCAAGAATGATAAATTGTTTGGAAAAGTACAAGACTTTTTCTTTATTATGAAATTCCAAACCAGAGGAATTGAACATGACCATGCCTTTCTTTGGATACAGAATGCACTAGTGTATCAAAATTCTTCTAATCATGATGTTATTGCCTTCATTGAATAGTTTCTTTCTTTCGATTAATATTTATTGTCTCAAGAAATTATTAAAATACAAACACATCATCATACTACAACTTGCAAAAAAAATCGCCACTTTGCTTGTAGGTTTAATTTCCCATTTCAAACAATGAGTAAAGCATATATCTTAGAACTACTTAAACAAAGTGCTAACAAAAATGAACAATTTATTTGCTTTTGCAAAACAAAACCTATTGTAGAAACAACATTTGATGCTTACTTAATAGATCTTGGAGTATCTAAACATGAATACATTTTCCTTCTCCGCTCTTGTATTTTGCACCCTTTCATATTGCTACAAAGAAAATCATCTGACATTCAGATAAACACCTTTGCAAAGAAAATTTTGCCATTATTGCAAGCAAATATAGATGCAAAATTAATCCTAGATAGATATGTTGCAACATCGTATTGTAGTTCATATATGAAAAAAGTGGGTTGCACAATGGCATATGCATTAAAAAAAATTAGGGAAGAGTTTTCTTGCAATGAAAATCTCAAAATTGAAACTATTCAAAATCTTGGTAATGCATTGTTGAATATGCATCAAATGTCAAGTAGACAAGTTGTGCATATTATTCTTTCGTTGCCTTTATATTCATCTTCTTGAAAAGTGACCTTTATTAACACATATCTAGCTAAAAAGGTGAGCATGTGTGCTCAAAATATTTTTTCTATTGGAACAAGATCTTGATGATTCTGAAGATATCATGTGCTCATAAGCCATTGACAAATAAATTACACATTCTCCTGAATTTGAACATATTTACTGAGAAGAATATACTTCAAAGCACTTAACTAGAAAACCATCTTTCAACAAACAAAAAAATGTCAATGTATCATATGATTCATACACTATAACCAACACAAAGATTGTGAAAATCATTAAAGAAGAAAAACTATGTTATACATTCCATATAGAGAGACTAGAAACAACCTAAAAGCAATCCATGTAACATAGACTAAGGAAAAAACTTCCCTACAATCACATCATGGGGTGATATTGATGTTGTATCAATTGAACTTGGAATCCAAAATGACCAATTCTTTCCATTTGACATTTCTAGTAGTGATCATGTGACTTTGAACAAAGTGAAGAATATGATATCTAGTATGATATAAAACAAAAAATGCATTCTACATCCATTCCAACATCATTTGAAATAGGTAAATAACCTTTTTTCTTTGGACACAATAGACTATTATGAGATTATAAGAAAACTTAACAAAGAGTAACAAGCAATAACAAAAAATATTATTTTATGCAAAAAAACAATTCATCAACACCAATTTACATATTTTTAATTAGAGGTGTAGGAACAAGTAAAAAAATTACTACACAAGTAATTTATCATGTGCTATTGCAATATTACAATAAAGCATTGCAAAGTGATCCTCTAAAACAAAAGACTCATTGTTGCATTTACTAGCAAAGTTGCATATACTTCAAATGGCATTATAGTGCATTCAACATTGCATTTTCCATTTTCATCATGGAACATGATGCCATTAAGCTCTAATAAATTGAATCTATTAAGCAAAGAATATGAACACCTTATACTTTTTCTCATATATGAGGCGTCATTAATAGGATCTCAAATGCTATACAACATTGAAAAAAATCTCCGTGAAATCATACATACACTAATAATACTATTTGGAAATATTAATATTATATTATGTGGTAATCTTTGCCAAGCACATGGTGTACATGATCAATGGATATTTGAAAAAAAAATGTGTAATACTACGACACTTTCTTACAATTTCTGGAGATACAATGTCAAGTGTTTTGAGCTTCACACAGTCATACAACAAGAAAGCAAAGACTTGATATCAATTTGACAACATTAGAACATGTTCACAGACTAATGATGACATTTCTTATTTAAATAAACATTGTTACAAACAACCACCAAATGACCCAACATGCCCATATCTCTTTTATTTAAACAAATATGTTGAAGAGAACAATGCAAAAATGTTCTCTCATTGACTCAAAAACAATAACTATGAAAGAAATTGACAAGAAAATAGATTCAACAAAAACAAATAGCTATAGAAACATGGAAACATATTTCCCTTCCACTATTGTTTTTAAAAATGAATCTTAGTCAAATTAACAGGTGGTAATTGTGGAATATAAGATAAGACTAGTAAATGTTGCTTAAGGAATTTTTAAAACATACACAAATGATGACAATGGAATTATTTGAATTAAATTTACAGGTCTAGCAATTTGAAAAATAGAATGAAACAAAATGTATCATTGTTTTAAAAAAAACATACATTCGACTTGGACACCTATTCCCATAATATAGGCATATTGAATCAAACAATAGAATATGCTCTACTCGAGAGAAATTCCCTGTTCAATTGGGATGTGCTTGAACAATCCACTAATTGCAAGGATTGACAATGGACAAATTGGCATTTAATATAAAAGGAGTCAAACAAAATGAACTTGTCTATAAATACTTTATCATGTCAAAGACATTAAATTTCTTTATCTAATAAACAAATTACAACAAACAAATTTCTCTCTTTCTCAAAAAGTTGTTACTAAAATAAAAAGACTTTCAAAAAATGCTTCCTATCAACATGAGCACAATTGCGTAGAATACAAATAGGTCAATACTTAACTATATTCTGATTGAACAAACACAATTGGACATTGAATTTTGAATATATCAACAACGATTATGATTTAATGAGTGTTGATATACGATGTTTCCAAGAAACAAAAACAAATGTAGGTCCAACAAATAACACATTTGCAAATGACTATGACTATATTTCTTTGTTCCATTTGCATGGGGTTATCACATATTAAAAAAAAAATATCAATTGAAAAACCATACAATTATAGAATAATCCACATCAAATCAATGATTGTTGTTGAGACGAGAAAAATGTATGTTTTCTCCTTGTAAATAGCATAATTTAGCATTTGTCTTCATATGTTTATATTTTTCTTATGGATCAAAATAGAGGAAACAATAACAGAAGTTAGGTAAAATCGATTAGTAACAAATTATATAAATTTGGGCATAGAAAACTAACTTTCACTATCTTTGTATGTAGGGATGCGGATCAGACGAGAGCTGTTCAATTGACAGGACAACAACAAGCAGTAACAGAAAAGAAACAATGTCCTGAGCATGGAAGAAAGCGAAAGACCAGGAGGACCAATGCTATTTTATGATGAAATTAGATCAAGTATTGCGAAATCCTCAGGATCCCTTGATCTTGAGGATTCACTTTTATCTATTTACTTTTCTAAATTTTATATAAGTTCGTAAGGCGAGCCGAACAGCTAGTTTAGGAATTCATAGATTATAACTATTTTTTTTGGAAATATAATACTTTCATCTCGGTGATGTTGTAACTTTGATATTGATTTTAATGAAGAAGATTACATTTAATTCATAATCGTATTCTGAGTATCTAACAACGGTGACTTTTGGAGACTTTGGGCCTAGTGAATAGAAGATCTACTGCTCCAACTATGTTATAATTATTTCCGTTTATTCTTCATTGTTCATTATTATTAGTTTGCAAACTTAGTATCATTTTTCTTACTGTGAGGATTGATGATTTTGATTTACGTTGTTGTTGAGTCAAGATTCTAAATTTATCTGTGTGATTATATATGCATGATGCTCTTTCTCGAATTGGTTATGTTCATTCCAGATTGTTGTTCATTCTAAGGTAACACTATCATAGATTTCAAAGCTAGAGTGGTTGCTTTCCATGAGATGTTATATGGTTATTTGTTGTTCAATTATCATAGCCTTCCTTCATGTTAAATGAGTAAGTTTCAATACAAGTTAGATTGTCAAGTGTGATTCTTTCCATTTGCATTCTGATTCAGTGGCTTGCAGAATATATTAAGTAGCTTCAAAGGTGTGATATGAATTCCTTTAAGTTTGGATTGAATTTAGATAAATAGACATTAGCAATTGCAACGATTCCAACATAGATTGACCTATGAATTCACTGCATATATAGTGTTGACACTCTTGAAATAAAAAGACTTGCCCTGGGTTGATAATGAATGTAGGTATTGAGATTGCTTGTAATAGGACATCTTAGTGCACCAACATTTTGGCGTTGTTTTTGGGGGGAGTGTTTCAAAGTGATTTTTCAATTTATCTTGTTGTAAGAGAATTTTGTGTCGAAAGCGAGAGGTAAGAACCTGTGTGACCAGCAAGTAAAGTGCTTTCTCATCACCCCGCTTTTCAACAAAAGAATAGAGGTTAAATAAAAGTAGTTTTTTATGAATTACTAGGAATAGAAAGATAGAAAAATATCAGAATCCCCCACCTAAATCCTCAAAAACCACGGGATTGGTGAGCTTTGGGAGAACAAATTTTATTGATGAAATCATAAGAAACGCAGAGTCTCAAACATCAGTAGGATTCCAAACTCTCACTCGAAAAATACCTACTGTAATCCCTTGGGAAGCAAGCTCACCATCTACACCATATGCTGAGATTCATAGCCAAATTGGAGGATCTGAACAGAGTTTTTAGGTTATAACAAATTTACATTCTAATCCTCTACAAGAGGGAAAATCGTGCAACTTAAAAGAAGGAGAGGGAGAAACCAGTGGAACTACTAAGGCAAGACCTCAGCTGTCTGAACAAGGATCTCCTGTGATCCCAGATCTAGGAAGTGCTGCAAAACCAACTCGGATTGTGAATCCTCTGCTTACTCAAATAACACCCCCTAAAATCCTTGAAGGATATTGGCACATTTTTTACCAAATGGAAAATATACCACCTTAAGGTTAGACCTTGACATTGGAATACCTCATAGTCGACCAAGTGGCCAATGCCCCGATGAAATCTATTCCCTTACAAAGCATCCCAACTTTTCATGGGATGATCACGGAGGATCCAGATTCCTTCTTATTCGAGTTTGATGTCCTTTGCAGAGGATATGACTATACCACCGACCCTCAAAAACTAAAATTGTTCCCTTCTACTCTGAAAGGAGAAGTTTTGAGGTGGTTCATGGGTCTAGGTGGACATACTATTAACTCTTGGGATGACATGAAAACCTCTTTTCTCACAAGATACCAAGACTTTTGCAAGACCATGGAATTGAAAGATGAAATCTTTAAGATGGTTGCAAAGGATAATGAAACTCTAGAAGAATATGTCGAATGGTTTCACTATAACTTACAGAGATCCCCTCACACCACTTTACCAAAAGAAGTCTTGAGGGCTATCTTAATTAAGGGAATGAAAGAAGGATGGATAGAAACTATAAATTTGATGGGGAAATGAGATATTTCTCGAGAAGATTTTTTATGAAATCGTTCACTTATGCATCAAGCATTCATGGGGCAGTACACGCACAAGGTCAGGAAATCGAGTTCCTATAACCAGAGGAAGAAAACCACACAGTGGAGGTGTAACAAGAATGAAAATTGATAACCTCCTGGAAGACTTCAAGACAGACATCCTGAGCACCCTCACAACGCAAATGGATATCTCACAGGCTAAATAGAAACAAGCCTTAGCATAACATAATTTGGTCATTTTCTGCCCACATTGTCAGAAGAAGAACAACCAATGGGAGTGTCCATTGGACATGGTCCAAACATGTGCCATATGCACCAAGGATCACACCACTTAACAATGTCCCTCACTTTTTGGGCTAAAAGAAATTTTCAAAGAAGTGGAAGAAGAGACAGAGCCATTATACTTAATGAACCAGCATCGACAATGGCAAGCTAAACCTATAGGTATTTCACAAGATTCATCCCATTTCTTTCCTTCTTCACCACTTAATCAGCAACATAACCCAGGGGTAGCATGGCAAGGTTAGTCACCTTACTTGAATTGGAAATCCTAGCCATTCCCTATAACTGCTTGGCCAACTTAGTCCTTTCCAGGTAATGGCTGGTCAAATTCTCGTTTTTCTCATGTTTGGCAAGGTAATCCATGTCCATCCTAGTGGCCTACCTCTACTTCTCAAAACCCAAACTAGTCTCTAAATTGGCAATGACCTTTGGGGATATCCAATACACCTATGGGAACATGTCCTCAACCTCAACCTGCATTATCAGCCCCATATCCATTACAGCAAAATCCTTAGCCTCTTTTGCATCCTCAATTGCTAGCTCAACTGAATCTAAATCCCAATAACAGACCGGTTCAGCTGGTGCAAATTGTCGAGAGATAAGATTATGAGATTGAACAAAAAGAATGTAATGAACTTAGATTGAGGTCAGGACATATCATTACCCCTGGGGAAAACATAGACCAACCATCAATTGAATTGGAAACCCCACCTGTACATATACCATCAACTGTAAATGATACAGAAATAAAATAAGGAGAAGATACAGATCAACATAAAGATCTTGAGAAACTCATAGTCACTTCTCCCCCATTCCCCGAAAGGCTAACAATACCAAAACCAATTGTTTATCCAGATTTTGATCTTGTAGGGGAACTAAAAAATCTTTGTATTAAAATTCCTCTTCTCTAGGCCATCCAAGATATTCCTATTTATGCTAAAATGATTAAAGAGCTATGTGTAAAGAAGCCTGTGAGGAAAGCAAAAAATTCACTCACCATTCATGTTGTAGGGACCTTATCCGATTTACACTTGGGAGGGGAAACTCCAGTAAAATATCAAGATCTTGGGAATCCCATTGTTACAATTCAAATATATTCCCGCTCCTTTCCAAACACACTAGTTGATCTAGGTGCATCCATTGACATCTTAACAACAGAAACCTGTCAGACACTCGATATTGCAGCTCTGGAACCAACCACCACCCTGCTAGAACCTGCTAATCGTTTGGTGGTGAGGCCAAAGGGAACTTTACAAGATATTATAGCTTCTGTTGATTCATGGGACTATCTAGTATATTTTCTTGTTATAAGCCAAAAGAGTCAATTGGATGGACACCTTTTGATTTTGGGCCGAACTTAGCTGGCAACAGTCGATGATTACATAGGTTGTTGAGAGGGTAGCATGACCATTGCGAAAGGGGATGTTGTAAAAAATATTGTTTTATATCCTCCTACCAAACCAAGTCGGCATATTGTAAAAATATGTAAACAACCACTCGCATACCTGGAATAAATCATTCGTTCACCACTTACAGTAAAAGAGGCACTTGAATTCAAGGATCAAATTGAAGATGATGTTATCAATAACTTTATCAATCAACTAGCTAATGTGAACAATGTCAAATGTCAAATGTTAAAATAAATTCTTGATAATGAAGCCTTGGAGGACCCTTTGAAAGATATTGATGATCAGTATATCCAGACAACAGTTGTTCATAACAAAAAACCTGTTGTAATCGAACCAAGCAAGGTTTTAAACATTAATGATAGCATGGAAAGTGACCAACAAAAAAACTCATTAAAGTCTTGCAGAAATATAAAGGGGCTTTTGCTTGGGACTACCCTGACATGAAGGGCATAGACCCACAGTTATGCATGCATCATATCTACATGGAAAAGGATGCTCATCCTATCCGACAACCTCAATGGAGATTGAATCCGCATCTCAAGGATATTGTAAAATAAGAGCTATAGAAGTTGTTGGACGTGAATTTCATTTATCCCATTTTGGATAGAAAATGGGTCTCTCCATTGGTAGTTGTCCCTAAGAAAAATGGGAAGTGGCATATCTATGTGGATTATCAGGAATTGAACAAGGCAACACAGAAAGATCACTTCCCTCTTCCATTTATTAATCAAGTCCTTAATACTCTAGCAGGGAAGCACTTCCTTTCCTTTCTAGAGGGCATCAACGGTTATAATCAGATTCAAATCACCCCTGAAGGAGAAGACAACACAACCTTCACCTATACATGGGGTGCATTCACTTATAGAGTATTACTATTTGGCTTATGCAATGCCCCAACTATGTTTCAAAGGGCCATACTCAGCATTTTGGTTGACCTGATCAATGAAGGTCTTGAAGTTTACATGGATGACTTTACCCCGTATGGGGATGAATTTGATCAAGTGCTACAAATAGTAGAGAAGGTTTTGGAATGATGCATTGCTACTAAGATATGCTTAAGCAATGTCAAGTGTAACATGATGATGACCGAAGTTGTAATCCTGGGACATTACGTTTTTGCAGCAGGGATACAGGTAGATCTAGCAAAGATATAGGTAATTATTTTACTACCTACACCATGTACTTAGACGGAGGTACGCAGCTTCCTTGGATATGTAGGCTATTATCACAAGTTTATAAAAGAAATTCACAAATTGTTGCGCATTTATATGCTTTAACTGGAAATGTTTAATTTAAATGGTCTGATAAACGTGACACATCTTTTACATATTTAAAGAAAATAATTTTGACAAGACCAGTATTACGTGGAACTAATTGGGAGTTTCCCTTTCACATCTCCACGGATGCATAAGATGCGACAATAGGAACTGTCCTCAGCCAAGAGGAGGACATAAAACCTTATGCTATATATTATATCAGCGAAAATCCTACTATTGTTGAACTTAATTATACAGTAACAGAAAAAGAATTCTTATTTGTAATTTATGCCATAAAAAAATTTAGACATTATATAACTAGCTATCAAGTTATTCTGTATACTGATCATTCCACCATTAGGTACTTAACCAACAAACCTATTGCAAATGGTCAAGTGACTTGTTGGTTATTACTTTTGTAGGAGTTTGATGTCACCATCAAGGATTGTCTGGGGAAGGAAAACCCTGTCAATGACTTTCTGCCTCGAGTTCCAAAGGTAAATGATCCATTGGTAGTGGATGACCAATTTCCAGATGAACATTTGTTTGTCGTAGCAGTCAAAACGCCATGGTATGCAAATGTAGCAAACTATCTGGCAGTAGGGAAGCTACCTAGGCACTTGACAACAAGCAAAAGAAAACAGATTCTCCAGTGCAACGCTCAGTTTTCTTGGATTGGCAATTACCTTTTTCACACATGGTCTGATATGTGTATATGTAGATGCATTCATGAGGATGAGATTTATGACATCTTGAAGGCTTGCCATGATGAGCCTTGCGGAGGATACTTCGCAGATTGTAGGATGGGGCATACGATACTACATATGGGCTATTATTGGCCCACTATTTTTAGATTTGCTAAGAAATATGCCTGGGCTTGTGATAAATGCCAAAGGATGGGCCGACCTAGTCAATCCTATGAAATGCCACTGCAACCCCAATTGGTGATAAAACCCTTTGAATGATGGGCACTATATTTTGTTGGCCCATTTCATCCACCATCAAAACGAAAGTCCTACACACTAGTTGCCAAATATTATGTGACGACATGGGTAGAAACATTAGATTCTGCAAGAGCTATAGAAGAATTTGTAATTAATTTCCTTCTTGGGCTATTCGTGCAATATGGTTTACCTCAGAAAGTGGTAATATAAGGGGGAGGGAAATTCGTAGGACACAAGATTACATCCACTATAAAAAACCACCACATTACACATAGAATCACTTCCCCATATCACCCATAGGCGAACGGGTGGGTTGAAAGCACCAATAAGGTCATCGAAGCAATTCTGACCAAGACAGTCTCAACACATCGGTGAGACTGGGCTGCTAGACTACCAGAGGCCTTGTGGGCCTATCACACCACTTGGCGAAATACAACTGGATATTCTCTATACCAACTTGTGTTTAGAAAAAAACCTATTTTTCCTATTGAATTTGAAATAAAGACTCTAAGAACAACTCAAGAAGTGGGACTGGATCTAACAGAAGCCCAAACCAAGCGACTTCAACAAATAAACGAATTGGATGAGGCTTGACTACTTGCTCTACAATGTACTACAATTATTCAGCAACAAAGGGAAAAGTGGCATGACAGTCTTATAAAAAAGAAGACGTTTCAAAAAGGAGATTGGGCACTCCTCTATGACTCTACGTTCCATGACTTTACGGGCAAGTTACAAACAAGGTGGCTTGGCCCTTATGAAATTCAAGAAGTACATAACAATGGTACTCTCACCTTGACTACCATTAATGGGTTTGATCATTCTTTCAAGGTGAATGGACATCAGGTGCATCTTTATCACAAACCACTCACTAAGGAGTCTTTCTGTCAATAGGTATGTAATGACCCCACCATGCAAATTTTAGCTGCAGGGAGTGATGACCCGACAACTTTTCTCTCATGAAATTTCATTTTTCTTTAGTTGTAAATAATGTATATATTCCTTTATGGTTGATTGCAATCTAGTTAGGCATCACCATGTAAATACGAGGATTTTTCTTGTCTTTGGGTGTGTTTTGTAGGTGTTGTTCAATCGATTGAACGATTGTTGTTCAATCAATTGAACAACACTTTGTGTTTTTGTTGTTCAATCAAGTGAACAACAACTTTTGTGTGTTTGTTGTTCAATCGATTAAACGATTGATGTTCAATTAATTTAACAACACTTTTTGCATGTTTTTTGTTCAATCGATTGAATGATTGTTGTTCAATCAATTGAACAACACTTTGTGTTTTTGTTGTTCAATCAAGTGAACAACACCTTTTGCGTGTTTGTTGTTCAATCGATTCAATGATATTGTTGTTCAATCAATTGAACAACATTTTGTCCATGTTTGTTGTTCAATCAATTGAACATCACTTTGTGCATGTTTGTTGTTCAATTAATTGAACAACACCTTTTTCATGTTTGTTGTTCAATCGATTGAACAATTGTTGTTCAATCGATTGAACGATTGTTGTTCAATCAATTGAACAACACTTTTTGTGTGTTTTTTCTTCAATCAATTGAACGATTCCTATTCAATCAATTAAACAACACTTTGTGTTTTTGTTGTTCAATCAAGTGAACAAAACTTTCTGAGTGTTTGTTGTTCAATCAATTGAATGATTTCTATTCAATCAATTGAATAACACTTTTTGAGTTTTTACAATTTTGTTGTTTAATTGATTGAACAATTGTAGTTCAATCAATTGACCAACATCTTTTGCGTTTTTAAGATTTTGCTGTTGAATCAATTGAACAATTGTTGTTCAATCCATTGAACAACACTTGTTGCATTTCCACATGTTTTTCTATTCAATAGATTGAACGATTGTTGTTCAATCAATTGAACAACAATTTTTGTGTTTTTGTGTTACTATTTAATCGACTGAATGATTGTTGTTCAATCAATTGAACATCACTTTTTTCGTTTTTGTGTTGATGTTCAATAAATTGAATAATTTTTGTTCAATCAATCGAACAACACTTTCTGAGTGTATGATGTTCAATTGATTCAATGGTTGTTGTTCAATCAATTGAACAACCCTGATTTTTCTCTTTGTGTGTTTGTTGTTTAAATTGGTAGAGTGAATAAAATGTGATTTCTTTTTGTTGTTTTATCGCTGGTCATTCTTTTTGCCATTTTCTTTCTCTTTTATGATTTGAATAAAAACCATCCAGTTGGATTTGCACCTAAGATAAAGAAAAATAATAGTGTTAATACCATTATGACCTATGAAATCTTTTGGTGGTTATATTTATTCAAAATGTTGACATGGTGCATATCTATAATGAGTGGTTGAATATCTTCCCTTTGGACACATCATAAAATGATTTATTATTTTAATACCATGTTGGTTTATCTTTCACACATTCAAATGGGTAAATCCCTTTGATATGATGATATGGGGGTAAAAGTATAACTTTCATTGGCATTTTGTTAACTTCTTACGCCATCCCTGACTCTTAAGGAGTAAATGAGGCTCCCTCTTTTTACAATAAAAGCATCAAAATATGAAAATAAGAAAATATAGAAATATGAAAATGCAACAAACATTGTCTTAAATGGGATAGGGGATTTCAGTACAAGCCAACCTACCATGATCATAAGGATGTGATGGGCGACTTTCCATTTTGGCCACCAAACAAAGGTAATGACCTTCTTGATGATTAAAACTTTCCGAAAGACAGGGGGTCTCATCACGAGCCAACTTGATCACTTTGTTATAACCTAGCAAATGCCACTATGATTATCTTGTTACCATGCCAATATAGTGGTCTCTCTATAGCAAGAAAAGAGAGAATCATCTAAAAATCAAAAGGAGGACTCTGGCTCATTTGAAGGGTTAAAAAGCAACCCTGTCGAGGCTATGGATGCCTACTGGCAGCAGTGGCTCTGGTTGTGGTATTGAAGTACTATGTGACACTGTCAAATTCTCTTTATCCTATTACCCCCCATGGATTCGTTTCTAAAGGAAAATTTCCCATTTGAACAACATTCCTAAGAAGCCAACATGCATGGTAGATTATATCTTATATCCATTATACCATATTTTTCCAATCACTTTAATGATAGTGATTAATGCTTATCGCCGATCATGCGTTTGATACTTTTCCACCTAAGGTAAAAAACATTTTGACATAATGGTTTAAATCTCTGTTTTAATTTACGGGCATTTCAAATTTGTTAACATGTACTGCCTTGATTGACGTTGTCATATATTACACCACTTTTATTGATTGGTTACTTGCATGTATTATTTACTGACGCTTTCCCTTATTTTTCCCATGCTTGGTGGACGTGGATGCCCTTTTCTGATTGCAGGGGGGATGGTTTGTGTATGAACAACATGTGTGACAATATATGGATAGTCGTGTGATGATTATTAAACTAATTTCTAGTTAAATGACAACATGATGATTGTGTATGTGTAATAATTATCAAACCACTTCTGATTGGAAGAAAAAAGGCAACCATTATTGACAGCATGTGAATTGATTATTATCTTCCATCAAAGATTGCTGATGAGACAAATGACTTAATTGTCTGTGATAACAATTCTCAAAACAACATCATTCTCCTATTAAAAGCTTTAACGTTCTTTGTTGTTGTTCCAAACTGTGAAAGAGTGAGAAAAGTGAATGCAAGTGAACTAGCCGCAGAAAAAAAACATCCATGGGAGGAAAGGCCATTCGAAATGAACCCATAGTGCTTAGGGTATCAGACCAGGCTTGGGAAATTCTTGAACGCGCCAGCTGGTTACAATATTTGACCACAGTATAGGGATTTCACGAGGAGGTGACACTGAAATTTCTGTAGAATTTGTAGAATGGCCACACAATGTTGAGATACAAGAACATAACAGTCTCTGAAGCAATCATAGCTGAAGTCACTGGACTACCAGCAGAAGGAACAAGATGGATAGACAAACATGTTCTTCTGTAGGAAGCCGTCACAATCTTTCAGGATCCGGACGATAAATTGGTGCAAAAAGGGAAAGGAGTTCACCCTACAGCTCTGCAAGAGTCATGGCAGGAATTAGCAGCCATTGTGCTGAGGTACATCATGTTTGATGAACAACCAAATGTGGTAAAGCCTCGCCAACTTAAACTATTAGCCATATAAAAATAGAAAATTACAATTACCCTGCCATTTATAAAATTTTGTATTGCATGATGTTTCCCATCGGGTTAGAAAAGAAAAGGACCCACATACAGTCATCAACCATAATGGGCTTATCAAACTAATCATCACTCACGGACTGGCCCAGTAGCAGCTAACTTGGGATAACATTGTGAATCCTACTCTAGGCCCATCTATAGAAAACTCAGCAATTGAATAGCGAGGGCCAAGAGTGACAGGTCCAAAAAGAACACAGAAAAGGAAGAATCCCTCTTTTGTCTCAGGCCCAACAAAGCGAAGATGCTTTGCAAGTGCAAAGTCACAGTAACACAACCCAATCCCCAGTGGACATGGCCCACCTTCAAGTAGACCCTGAAAATGATAATTACCCTAAAAATGATAATTTCTCAGGAGACACCATTCCATTGGGGTCTCCTAAGAGGAAATATCATGGAGATAGAGATATGGAAGGTGAAAATCCATCAGGGGACATGGTCGCATTAGAACCCCACCCTCATGTTGATACAATTCCACATGAATAGGTATCTGAAGTAAATACATTCATGCCACCGCCAGTCATAAGCCTCACAACAAAGAAAACATACAAGAACAAACTCAAGAAAATTCTCAAGAAATATATGAGGAAAAAGAAAATAATTAAGCAGCTAAGACAGTGGCTGAAAGAAGAATTTAGGGTTAAGAAAGTGAAAGCAGAATTGGAGACCACAGGGACCCAAACTGAATATTTCCCTGGGGAAGATACTAAAACCCAGACTGAAACCATGTTGGTTTATTCAAAAGAAACCGAAACATATCCATGTCTTTTAGAAGACAGTGAAATGCACACAGATGATCCTTGTGTTTTCCCACAGGAAACTCAAACAGACTTCCCTATTGTTGATGTTTCCATTCAAACTAATACTGAAGAAAACACCCAAGTT